>VDFB02000017.1:452609560-452630343 GCA_007258455.2 Sequoia sempervirens
TGGCATGGAGTACCTTAGTACCGTAGGGTGGGAAGGAGGGAGATGGGAAGTGGTAGGGTGGGACGAATAGAGGGAGGCAGAGAAAGAGTGAAGAAGGAAGATAGGGAGTGATAGGGTGAGATGAATAGAGGGAGGGAGAGAACCCCACACATACAACACAACCTCTCTCCACAACTCTCTCTATATCTATCTCATGTACCATATCTCTTTTCAGATGATATTGAATTTTTTTATTCTAGAAATATTTTTTTTTTCAAATATTTTTTATTAATTTTTATTGGTTCTAAATTGTCATTTTTGTTACTCAATTTACCAAATTTATCATAATTTTGTAACTCAAATCACAATAAGGTATAGTGTTCTAATTAATCACTTATAAAAGGTTTTCATTACAATAATTGAAGGTTGGAAAACACAGGGTGTTATGAAATCTGCAATTGACATGCTATTGTGAAACCCTCTACACTTAACAACCCAATTGGTTAGCCACCCCTCAGGTCAATTTGATTAGTTTTATGTATCCCCCACCTACAACTCCTCCCCAAGCTCTCCCACCCTGAGCTTAGAACAACCTAAAATAATATCATCACCACAACCCAATCGTAGTATTTCCATCCAAAATATTTCCTTTGCATCTATTTTCCATCATATAAGGAAATTAAACGCATCTTTACTCTAACAAAAAATTTGGTAATTTTGATGATAATTTCTATTACATTCATAATTCTAAATAAGAAAAATTCACTACAATAATTGCAAGCTGGAACAATCGAAAGTGTTAAGTGAAACCTACAATGCACATATACACTATCGTAAACTCCCTACATAATCAACCCTTCTCCACTTACTCCATCCCTCCCTCCCCTCACTACTCCTTCTCTCTCTCTCTACCTAACCATATCTTTACCTCTCCCCCCTCTCTCTCACACACACATGAAAAGATGGAATCTTCTTTGAAAACACTTGAAAGTAAGCAAACCAAAGTGAATAAGATAGATAATGTATTGATTGAAGATATTATTCCTACTCTTTAGAATTTGATAAAGGAACATGTGCACTATGCGCAATGGGAAAATGGCAATGCAAAAGTGGATAAATTCAAGAGATTTGGAGTGATGGATAATTAACTCATGGAACCAATTGTAATCTCTCTAATATATTATGATCTCTTGATCCTTGAATTTCATCATTCTTGACAACAATATTTTGCAAATAGAATTTTTTACCCTTCATTATCATTGACACATTTTCTAGTAGGTGTGTGCTACCATTTTTCTATTAAAAATCATCCAACTATATGAAGACTATGTTGGTTTAAAGAGAAATCCACATTCCATTCATAGTATTCAATCAAGCACTTAAGAGACCATATCAAATAGAGCAAGGATACACTCCATTTTAACTCTATCTAAGGAGCAATGTTATTGAAAGTAAAAGGTATTGTCTATTTTCTTTATCTTTATGTTTAATGCCTTATTTCATTTTCTTGTCTTTAGACTAGAAAAATGAATGAATATTTTTGTATGGTAGTTATCCCCAAAAGAAAATAAAATACCTTTGATTCCTTGTGAAAATGTATGTAGGTTAAATGGTTGAATAAGTACAAGAATCATTTCCATCCAAAATAAAGCTTTTGGATTCAAGATTATTTGGTACCTATGCAAAAATGTGCATGTTACATGGGCTAAAATCCTCCAAAACAAATATCTACACATACAATACTCAACAAGAAAATTAATAATCTCCCACCCTCTAAAAGGGCCAAGTAGGAAATTAAAAACCAACCATCTAATGTAGGAAAGAGGAAGATTGCTTCATGTATGGCCAAACCTTAAAACAACATTTGACTCAAGTGGATTTAGGAGGGATGGGGTGGAGAATAGTTGGAATATTGTGCATACTTACACATGTAATTTAGATAAATGACACATGTCAAATGAATGAAAATTTGAGAATTGGAGGAGTATTAAATTATGAAAAATGGTACAATGAAATATTAAGGTGGATTAATTAATTAATTGAGTTTAGAAAAACTATTGAGTGGGGGCTCACATGCAGTCATTTTCATCCACACCTTTTTGAGATTAGAGCCAACCTTGTGTAACATGACCTAATCACCATGATGAAAATAAGTAATATAAGAGTTGATAAATACATATGAATGAATTTAATTCTATTTTTATGAATAGTTAGGAATTTGTGGTAGGATGGGAGAGAGAGGGAAGAAGGGAGATAGGGAGTAGTAGGGTAGGAGGGATAGAGGGAGGGAGAGAAAGATGGAAGGAGGGAGATAGAGAGAGGTAGGGTAGGAGAGGTAGGCATACATAGAGTTAGGGAGAGAGGTATGCATAGGTGGAAAGAGGTTGTGTGTGTGAGGGAGAGAGGGAAGGAGAGAGATAGAGGAAAGAAGGGAGATAGGGAGTGGTAGGGTGGGATGGATAGAGGGAGGGAGAGAAATAGGCAAGGAGGGAGATAGAGAGAGTTAGGGTAGGTGAGGTAGGTATAGAGAGAGTTAGGGAGAGAGGGAGGGGTACATGGTGAGAGGTTGTGTGTGTGAGGGACATAGAGGAGAAATGAGGGAGATAAGGAGTGGTAAGGTGGGAGGGATAGAGGTACACATAGAGAGGGTGGGAGAGGTATGTATAGAGAGTGAGAGAGAGGAAAGGAGGGAGGGAAGAATGGTAGGATAATGGAAGGGGTATTTGGAGAGAGGTTGTGTGTGTGAGAGAGAGAGATAGGGAACTTGAGGTAGAGAGAGAGGTAGAGAGAGGGAGAAGTAAGGTGGGAATTTGTGTAAGCAAAGAAAGTGAGAGATGATTGTGTAAGTGGAGTTGAACAAATGAATTCAAAGATTCTTGAACATATGAATTCCATGGAACAAATACAATTGTAAATACATGATAAGGAAAATAAAAATTAGATATAAGTGCAAAAAAAGAAATAGTTGGAAGTGTTGAAACTATAGCAAAACAATAGAAGACTAAAATTAACCACTTAGAAAAGGAAGTAAAAAGATAAGAAGAATATTTCCATACCTACACCTTCTTCTTTCCCTCTCTCTCCCTCCCTCCCTCTCTCTATCTCCACTCACTCTCTCCCTCTCTATCTACCTTTCCCTTGATCCATCCCATCCCACCTCTCTTTCTACCTACATCTCCCTCCTTCCCAACTTCCCCTCTCTATCTACTTATCTCTCCCCTTTCCTCTCTCCTTTCCCTATCTCCCCTCACTCTCTCTACCTACTTCTTCATTTATTCCTTCAACCTCACCTCTATCTACCTACCTCTACATGTCTCCCTCATTTTCTCTCTCTCCCTTTATCCTCCCATCCTACCTCGCTAGATCTCTCCCTCTCCCCATCCCTCTATACTCCTCTCTATCTCTCCTCTCTCACCATCCATCCTAACCTTCTTCTATCACCATATCTCCTTACCACTTCCTATCTCCATCCTTCTCCCTTTCTTTCCCTCAGACACACATGTCCTATCCATTCTTTTAGAATCTCAATTGATCATCATAGTTCCTCATCCAAATAAGAAAGGTCCTAAGAATTTTCATTCAACACCTCTCTCTTATGTATATCATTATGTGATAGTTCATTTTTCTAATCAATTAAAAGCACTAAAACATAAATACAACACCTAATTAATATAGGTGTCATCACTATCTTCCTACTCTAAAAACACTTAAAGTGAAAAAGATAGATAATGTATTGATTGAAGAGATCCTTCCTACTCTTGAGAAGTTGATGAAGGAGCATGTACACTATGTGTAATGGAAAAATGGAAACGTAGAACTGGAGGTAGTAGATACTCAATTTACCAAATTTATCATAATTTTATAAATCAAATGACAATAAGGTATAATTCTCCAATTAACGAATTATAAAAGGTTTTCATTACAGTAATTGTAGGTTAGAAAACACTAGGTACATAATGAAACCTACAATTAACATACTATTGTAATACCCTCTACACATAACAACCTAATTGGTTAGTCACCCATCGGTTAATTTGATTAATTTTATGTATCCCCCACCTGCAAATCCTCCCCAAGCTCTCCACCCTTGATCTTAGAACAAGAAGAATGCAATCACTCACAACCCACTATGTTTTCCAACCTACAATTATTTTGTGCATTTCTTTTTCCATCATATGAGAAATTGAAATGCAATTTTTACTCTAACAGTTGTGGTAAATTTTGAAAGATCCTTTCATTACATTCATGCTCTCTAAATAAGAAATTTTTTTCCTTACAACAATTTCAGATTGGAAAGTTCCCCCTCTCTCTCTCCCTCAAATTCTTGGTGTGTACAAAACAAAGAAATTCATAAGGAAATAACTGATAGGGGACAATATGTTTTCCAACATTGACAATAATGTGAGCATTTTTTGTTCCAATCAGATGAAGAAAGTGAATGCATGGTATAATTGCAAGTTGGAAAACACGCTAGCTTTGAGTAGATGGTTTATGAAACTTGAAACCAATACATTATCTATCTCATTCAATTTGGTCTACATCTTTTGAAGTGTTTTTAGAGTAGATTCCTTTTTCATTTCATATATTGTAGTACCTGCACAAAATAATTGCATGTTGGAAAACACAATGTCGGTTTCCATTATTTCATTTTACATGTTCAAAGTTAAACAATGGAGAGTATGGGGGGTTATATTTTAGGGATACATAAAAATAACCAAATTGATACAACATACATGGTGACTACTTTAATCCATACAAAGACCCTTATCTAGTTTAAAATCCAAATATTCTATACCCCTTATCTGAAATATGTACCCTTTTAAGCCATCTCCTATTTATAAAACTAATTTTCTCACATGACACATAATTTAATTCAAGGATATTGTATATCCCCCTAATCCATCCTCGTAGGATGCCTTAATTCATTGTTTTAGCTATCCTAAATTCATCCTCATGAAAAATATATGCACAAAATAATTTTAGGTTGGAAAACCAATGGGTTGTGAGTTATTTCATTGTAATTGTTCAAAGCTCAAGGGTGGAGAGTTTGGGGAGGATCTATTTCCTTATGAAAAGTTTCATAAGTTCTTCATATGATTGGAACAAAAATATGCTCACATTATTTGCAGTGTTGGAAAACACACTGTCCCCTGTTAGTTATTTCCTTATGAATTTTTTTTATTTCGTATGCACCATGAATGTAATGAAGTCCATCTTCAAATTTCAGAACAACTCTTTGGTACAATAAAAATTTCATTTCACTTTCTTCATCTGATTGGAACAAAAAAATTCTCACATTATTTGCAGTGTTGGAATAAGTGCCAGATCAATTGCCACTTTACACAACCCTTGCATGTACAAGAACCTTTTTCATTTTGTGTAGCGCAATGTCAACAACCCATATTTTCTCATTATTCAAGGTCACATCATTAAAGTTTTGAACATGAATGGATATACTTGTATTGTAACAAATATTTATAGGATGAGAGACAAGACTAGGTAATTTTGATTGGAGATTATAATCTAGAAAGGATATATTTAGGATCCAACTTACTTTAGTTCAGGTTCACGTCCCATTCCATCCCTACAAAAAGTTGTTATTTATTTAATTTTTACCCACTTTTCAAGAGACAAGAATACAACCATGCTTAGATGGTGAAGGTAGTGATCAATGAGTAGAGTGAGATAGCTAGTATTTACTTAGGGAGTTGATACTATAGCACTAGTTTATTGAGACCTTTATTATATTACACCTTATGTTATGTTACATTGTCTCAATTCAATTATTTCCTTATGATTTTTTTTTTTGTTTTGTACGCACCAACAATGTAATGAATTCCACCTTAAAATTTTAGAACTCTTTGGTATAGTAAAAATTGCATTTTAATTTCTTAATCTGATTGTCTCCCTTTGTTTATATTTTTCCCCTCTCTCTTTCCACCTACCCCTCCCTTTATCACTCACTCATTCTTCCCTCTCTCTCCCTTCGTCCCTCCATCCCTCCCACCCCACATCTCCCTCACTCTAACTACCCCTCTCTACCTCTCCCTCCCCTCTCTCTCTCTCTCCCTCACCACCTCTATCTACCTCTCCCACCCTACCTAGATTCCTCTCTCTACCTACCTCTCCCACCCTAACTAAATCAACCAAGTTAGAAGTCTTATTTTTTGTACCCTCACCATATCCTCTTTTGTGTATTTACTTTAAGATTCATTCTCATTTTAAGGGAACTATTCTCCTACAAAATTTGATTA
Organism: Sequoia sempervirens; assembly: GCA_007258455.2. Classification (NCBI taxonomy): domain Eukaryota; kingdom Viridiplantae; phylum Streptophyta; class Pinopsida; order Cupressales; family Cupressaceae; genus Sequoia; species Sequoia sempervirens. Next base: position 452,615,794 of record VDFB02000017.1, read on the forward strand.
ATCATTACTACAAGGTAGAGGAAAATTAAATTATAATTCTAAAGGAGTATACCTTTTTGGCAACTCCTATCATCTTATAGACCTTCTCACAATTGTCATGAATTTAATTGTTGCATTCATAATCCCCCATACCTTCATCCCTAGATTTTTATTTTATACCATCCCTCATACACATTTCCAATCTATTCCATAATCCTCACCTAATCATCGATTGAATATATTCTTCCCATATTTGGAGTAGTGTTTTCCAACATTGAAAATAACTACTGTGGGATTGTAAAAGTTTTCCAACATTAGAAATAATCCAACATGGGATAGTAGAAAGTTTAGTGCCTGAAAAAACACATCACTGTAGGAAAGTGGATGGGGACATCATTAAAATGTACTCCATACATCTAGAAATAACTAACTGTGGGATGTTGTGTTTTCCAACATTGGAAATAAGTAATAGGGGAGAATGTATTTTCCAATAGGGGACAAAGTTGTAATTTCCAATGTGGAACAATGTTTTCCAACATTGAAAATAACTAACTGTGGGACAAGGTGTTTCTAATAAGGGGACAAGCAGGTTTTCCAAATGTGGAACAAAAAATGCTCACACCATTTGTAGTGTTGAAAACACATTGTCCCTTTGTCTATTATTTCCTATGAGGGTATATGTAGCATCATGATGTAAATAAAAAGTACAAGGATGGGCATTTGTGGTGGGGTATGTGGCTAACGACTTTTCTAACACCAAAATTGATGAAATGAAACAGCTTTAGTTGAGATTCTCTTTCCACCAATATAAATTATGCTTTGAATTTAATAAATAACTATTATTCATTTTCTATTTGAATTACTTAATTAAAGTGTTGATTGATAAGTCAGATTGAAAACATCTAGCTTTCAATAGTATCAAATCTTTTTTGAATCCAAAACATGCATCACATTCTATGTTTCTCGTGATACTATAGGATTAAAAAAGAAAAATGAATTTCATGAATTTTTGACCAAGTTAAGGTGGTCGACATACAGTTTTTATATTTTTAAAATTTGTAATAAAAATCATAATTAATTATTTTACTAGGAAAAATACAAAAAAATATGCATCATATCCGACATGAGTCCTCTACTTATGTCTAAAATCTTGTAAAAAAAATACATAATACTTTTATTGTGGTTAGGGTGGTCAAATAAACACCTACTTCTTCTTTTTTCCCTAAAATTTAAGTACTATTGCATTGAAATTTCAAATTTTCACCAAATGTATTTAAAAAAAAAAAAAACCTAGTAGTTTAGAAACTAATTCAATTTTCTATAGATCTCATTCTTACATATTTTGAAATAATATAGATAACTTATTAAAAAAATTCTATGTCAAGTTTCCTAACTCTAATTTTTCTAAATTTTTTGCTAAATTTAAGGCTCTATTTTTCCATGATGATCCCCGCATTATACCCATGAATTTACAAAGTTGTTGGAAAACATAGGGGACAATGTGTTTGCCACTTTCCAACATTGGAAAGTAAATGAAGAAATTAAATGCATGGTATAATTACAAGTTGGAAAACACACTAGGTTTGAGTAGATGGTTTATGAAACTTGAAACCAATACATTGTCTATCTCATTCACTTTGGTCTCATTCTTTTAATGAGTTCTTTAAAAGACTTGTCTACCTTTTCAGATAATACTTTCATGTCTCCACCTAATTGATTCTCTTTTTTTGCACTAAGATCTGATTTTTCCTTTTCCTTAACATCTATTTCTAATTGTATTTGTTCCATTGAATTCTTACGTTCAAGAATCTTTGACTTAATTTGTTCAACTCCACTTATAGCATCATCTCTCACTTTATTTTCTTGCACAAATTCATATGCAATACAAAACCTCTTGACTTTATCCACTTTTGCATTGCCATTTTCCCATTGCACATACTGCACAGGCACCTTCCTCAACTTCTCAAGAGTAGAAAGAATCTTTTTAGTCAATAAATTATCTATCTCATTCACTTTGGTCTACTTATTTTCATGTGTTTTAAAGAAGATTCCTTTTTCATTTCATGTATTCTAATACTTGATGCCTCTAGTTCTTCATTTCTATTGGCCCATTGTACATAGTGCACATGCTCCTTCCTCAACTTCTCAAGAGCAGGAATAATCTCTTAAGTAAATACATTATATATTATCATTCTTCTAAAATATTTTTCACCATCACCATTTATCATACCAACCCAAAAAAATTATCCTTATCCCTCCTCCATCCTATAAATCCAATTTGGGTGCCTATTTCCCACAATAAACCATCACATCTCCCCCTCACACTAAGTCCATTTTGGGTCCTTCGACCGCTCCCACCCTACCACTTCCTATTTCCCTCCTTCCCCTTCCCTCTCCCTCCCTCTATCCCTTCATCCTACCACTTCCTATCTCCCTCCTTCCCCTCTCCCTCCTCACACACACACAACCTCTCCATCTATCCCTCCCTGCCTCCCATCCTACCACTCTCTATCTCCATCCTTTCCCCTCTATCAGCCAAACTATACCATTCTTTCTATACTCTATCCCTATCTCTTTTCCCTTCTTCTCCCTCCTCGGGTCTCCTAGCACCCCACCACAAAGGAGACACCTCTGGAAGTCTTACATAAACAATAACTCAATTTGTCCCAACAACGAGAATGAGAGAAACATAACTTTAAAATAATTCCAAGCACAAGATAAAATCTAATATTAGGATATTCTAAATCCAAATAAGACAATTACATATTGCATGCAAACAATCAAAATAATATATAATTCCATTTACATTTTCAATAAGAAACTAAAGCTAATTGTTTTTCTTCAATTTTTTTCAATTTCGTCTAATGATAAAATCAACTTAATTTAATTTCATTTACAAGCAATAAGAAAATTAACACTAATAGTTTAACTCCAATTTCACAATAACACACACCACAATAAAAACAATTTCTTTATAAAATTCATTTCTCTTTTAAAATACAACATTCTATAAATAGTCTATTATCAAAATATATTTAAATAAATATATATATTTAAAACATCCATTATATCAAAATAGCCAATTAAATAAATATATTTAAATATATATAATTAAATATGTTAATACATATAATTATACATATATATAAATATATATTATTTAGTTAATTAAAAATAATTCACCATATTCAAACAATATTAATCATAAAATTGGTATGTTGCGACTTCAATAACTTTTGTTTTCGAATTTGAGTTTTTCTAATTTTTTTACTAAAGGTGCACCACCAATTCTTTTAAAACATAAAAAAATCAACCATACCCAATTCGTACATTTTGAGTTATGATTAATTTAGTGACCCTCTATCTCTGCTGTTTTTTAATATAAATTTTTCTACAGGTAAATATCTACTATTTTATCAAAGGATTTCATTTTCAATCCTACAGAGGTTTTCTAAATTATCTATTGTTTTCTTTTTGAATTTCCTACCATTTTAAATTCATTTCCCTGCAAAGGATCTAAGATTTTCACAATCCTTCTACAAAGGTTTCCAAAATTTCACAACAGGTTTAACAGACATCCCTTCAAAACTTTAAATCAAAACCTCCATGAAACACACAGATCTTCTAAACTTTCAATTTCACAATATCTAAATAAAACTTCTACATAATTGTACAGACAATCTTTTAAAACACAAATTAAATAAACAAAATAAAATAAGGATCCTGGATCCTCAAGTTTGAATTGATGAAGAATGAAGTTGAGCCTTCGAATTTCAATTTCCAAGCTTTTCCCAAAGATCTCCTCTTCCAAAAAATGTACAAAAATAAATCCAGCCAAGAACTTCCCTGTAAACTTTTTCAATCTTTTTACAATCTTTTCAATCTTTTTTTTTTAACAAAAGAACTTCACACAAGAACCCTATAACCATTCTCGTGAAAAAAAAAAAACTTTCTTCTTCCCATTAATCCCAATATTCTTTCCGTAAAATAATCCCAAATCAAATCCCTTCATAAATTAACTAACACTTGTCACCTAAGATATCTTCTCAATCCAAGATATTTTCATTATGCATTTACAACTTATCTAGCATGTAATCAAAATTGAACCATTAGTTCTAACTTCAACATTCAATTCAAGATCATTTTTAAAAAAAACTCTAAGTCAAAATTTAAAACATGAAGAAAACAATTCTTTTAAAATATCTTCTTTTCCTAAATTTAAATTTGCACAATTAAAATTAACAAATGCATTTAATTAAATATCCCCTTTTTAGTATTTAAATCACAATTTAATTTCAAAATAAATTTAAATAATTTAAACTATGCACTTTATCAAAACAACTTTAATTAATTAATTAATTTAATCAACAAGCTTAATTTAATTAATTGATTTATCCACTTAATAAGATAAATTTAATCAAAAGAATTAAATTACCTTACCAAACGAATTAAATTAAATTAATTAAATTAAATAACAACTTTAATCTAAAATACATAAATTAACATTTAAAATATTTAAACATTAATTTTCACAAACAATCTCGCAAGATAATAAATTATCAAACAACCAAAGACGACATGACACAACAACCAACCAACCACGAACTGACAACACACTGTGACTGGGTTTGTGGTTTGACAAGGCCACTCCGTTACTATCTTCCTATCAACATAACCATTGGGAAAATGGACACGCTCAAACCTGTGAAGCTAGGTGGAGACGATGTCCTGTACTTGCAAACCTGTAAACAAGACGAATGTCGAACATGCATATAAACATAGTAGACACACCGTGAAGAGAAATCACGAAATCACAGGGTGCTTGCATGCGAGTGATGTAATCCTGTCCTCTTCACCAATGCAGTCACACAAGACTGACAAGATTAAAGCATCAATAAATTATCATATGAATGTACATCAATATTAACTCAAATAGCAACTATGTTAATCCAAAAACATAGCATAAATCATAAGCAACCACATAATGTATCATCACATCAAAGTATAACATCATCATCGCTCCAATGTCAATGATCATACAATAATAACAAGGTATCGTCTAATAGCTCGAACAAATCGGAAATACATAATAGCAACTGGAGGGGCACTACACCCCTCTCTCTCTCAACTCCTTTCACCCAATCTTCTCTCTCTAATTTCACCATCTAACCTATCACTTCATACCTCTCTCCACCTACCCTCACATTATCCCTCCCTCCCTCCATTCCTCCCTCCCTCTCACTCTCTCTATGCATACCTCTCCCATCCCCTCTCTATAGGTGTACCTCTATCCCTCCCACCTTAACAATACATATCTCTCTCCTTCCTCTATTTCTCTCTCCATTAGGTTAAACCTTAAACCTTAAACCATAAACCTAACATACATCATCATTGCATTAATTCATTAGGTTAATTTTAGGCTAATATAAATTTATTAATCTAAGGGAGATAGAGGGGGTTGTAGGGAGATAAGAAGTGGTAGGGTGGGAGGGATAGAGGGAGGGAGAGAAAGAGGGAAGGAGTGAGATAGGGAGTTGTAGGGTGGGAGGGGTAGAGGGAGAGAAAGAGGAAAGGAGGGAGATAGGGAGTGGTAGGGTGGGAGGGAATTGAAGTAGAAATTGCAACATTGTTGCCATTGCAAAAGAAGTTTTCACATTTGAAATCTCAAGTAGAGTTGAAGTCCTAAGATCTTTCTCAATTTCAAAATAGAGATGAGTAGAATGAGCATCATACATTGAAAGAATCAAATTCTATAGGAGAAGGCATTTTAAATAATATAGGAGAAGGAGGCATCTTTATACCTCTCCCACCCTAACTTTGTATCTAGATTCACCTGCATCTCTCTTTATTCCTTACCAACTTCCCTCAATCCATCCCACCCACCTCTCTTTCTACCTACCTCTCCATCCTTCCCAATTTCCTCCCTGTATCTACTTCTATCTCCTCTTCCCTATCTACTTTCCATATCTCCCATCACTCTCTCTACCTACCTATCCCTCTATTCCTTCAACCTTACCTCTCTTTACCTACCTCTCCATGTCTCTCCCTCCCCCTATTCCTCTATCCCTCTATACCTCTATCAACCTATGGGAAGATGAAGATTAGGAGGGATGGTGAGAGAGGAGTGATAGAGTGAAGTATAGAGGAATTTATTTATTCCAAGAAATTCTTTTAGTGTCTTAGGTTGTGTATTTTTCGAGAAACTTTCTTCTTCTTCTTTTTTTTTGTTTAGTACCTTTACTTTATTCTAAGAAACTTCCTACAAAGTACCTTCCTCAACTTCTCAAGAGCAGGAAGAATCTCTTAAGTCAATACATTATCTATCTTATTCACTTTGGTCCACTTCTTTTCAAGTGTTTTTAGAATTACTAAGCTTAAGGAATACAAGTATGACAATAGGACTTCATTAAATTCTTAGTGCTTACAAAACAAAACAAAAATCAAAACACACTTTGAGCATTACTAAGTCAACAAGGAATAATAGTATAAGAATTTTGAAGTAACCATTAATTTGGGAAATCACGAGTACTTGTAAGATGAATACAATAAAAATAAATGAGGTTACAACCATGAATATATTTGGGACCAATGATATTGGATATATATTTAAATGCTGGCACAAAGCTTGGATATTTGTTGCATAGTTCGATCATGTATTGTTTAGTAGTTTTTGTACAAGGAACATTATTACAATGGCTAGATTTGAGGAATCAAATCACATTAATGTAAAATCAAACTACAATGATCTATGATGTATTTTAATGTTTTGTAAATAACTTGTTCTACTTTAGAAATAACATGTGGTGCGAGAATTGGAGAGAGAAGGTGGGTGAAAGGAGGAGAGAGAGAGAGAGGGTGGAGGGAGAGAGAGAGAGAGGTGAGATAAAGAGAAGTAGAAAGGGAAGGAGAGAGAGTGGGAGATAGAGAAAATTAGAGAGGGAGGGAGGGGGATATAGATATAAATTCCCTATTTGAGACTTATATAATCTATTGATTATTATATAACCTTGGAGATGATTACCCAGAGGAATTTTTCCTAGTGCCCCATACTATAATTCTATTTAGGAGGCAACTGAGGCTTAGCAAACTAGAGTGAGAGAGGGAATTATGAAGGGATGGAGAGAGGTTGTGGAGGAAGGAGGGAGAAAGAGAGGGAAGGAGGGAGATAGGGAGAGGTAGTTAGAGAGAGGTAAGGTGAACAAACTAGAGAGAGGGATCTAGGTAGGGTGGGAGAGGTAGAGAGAGGTGGTGTGAGAGAGAGATGGATAATATATTGACTGAAGAGATCCTTCATATGCTTGAGAAGTTGATGAATGAGAATGTGCACTATTTTCTATGGGAAAATGGAGATAGAAAAAGAGAATCAGTTGGGTGGAGACATGAAATTCTTATCGAAAAAGGTGCACAAGTATTGTAAATAAATTGTTAAGAGATTATTCTTTCTCTTGAGAAGTTGAGGAAGGATCATGTGCACTTTGTGCAATGGGTATGTGCTCTTGAGATAGATAGAGATAGGGTAGGTGAGGTAGGTATAGAGATAGTTAGGGATATATGGAGGGGTAGGTGGGGAGAGGTTGTGTGTGTGAGGGAGAGAGAGGGAAAAGGAGAGAGAAATGAAGTGGTAAGGTGGGGATAATGGAGGTACATATAGACATATGGTGGGAGGGGTATGCATAGAGAGAGTGAGAGGGAAGAAGGGAGGGAGGGAGGAAGGGATAATGGGAGGTAGATGGAGAGAGGTTGTGTGTGTAAGGGAGAGAGAAATGGAACTTGAGGTAGGGAGAGAAAGGGAGAAGTAAGGTGGGACATGTAGGTATAATGAGAGTGAGGGAGAGGGAAGAAGGGAGGGGGGAGGGAGAGGAAGGTGGATAGAGGTTGTGTGGGAAGGAGGGAGAGAGAGAGGGAAGGAGGGAGATATGGAGAGGTAGGTAGAGAGAGGGATATAGGTAGGGTGGTATAGGTAGAGAGAGGAGGGATATAGGTAGGGTGTGTAACACCCCTCCGTTTTGATATTGGGATCGGCCGTGTTTTCTGGGTAATGTTTGATTATGCTTATGATGTGACTGTGAACTTAGTGATTATTTAATCATGAACTATTTAGTGATGCACATGTTATATTATAAGGTGACGATTGTGTCTGAACATGCTTTGACTTTGGAACTTGATTACTTGTGATCATGATTGATTAAATGATGTGGAAGTTATATGTTGATGTGATGTTCTTTTATTCCAATGTTATCCTTATGGCATGATTTAGAATAACTTAGAAGATATCTGATTAAATGATGTTTTATGCTATTTATCATATCATTGATGTTAGATGCGTCAGTTAGAGATATTGTATTGGTGAAGGGGACATATTGTATCACTCGCTTGCGAGCGCCCTACAATTCCAAGATTTCCTCTTCACGGCGTGTTTGATCATAACATACATATATATGTTGCACGTTCGACATGTTCTTTGTTGCAGGTTTGCAGGTACATGACATCGACTCCACTTGGTTTCACAGGTGTGAGCGTGTCCATTTACCAACAGAAATTGATTGGGAGATAGCAGCTAGGTTTTTCAAACCAAGTCGTCACCCTAGTCATAGCGTGTTGTCGGGTTGTTGTCGGCGTTAGTTGTTTTAACTTGGTCAGTTTCCCCTTGAGTGTTTATTTAATTTCAAGTTTAAAGTTTATTAAAAATGACTTGCGTAGTTTAATTGATGATTAAATGTGTTTAGTTGCAATGCTGAAATGCAATTTATTTTATTGATTTATTTGATGAAATTAATAAAATAATTATAGAGTTATCGATTGATTTGATTAATTAATAAACTAGATTTAGTTTATTAATTAATTAGATTAATAGTGATTTTGGCGTTATTGTATATCTGAATTCAAAAGAAATTGAAAAAACGGAAGTTATATTGGATATTTAGGATTTAATTAAAATCTTGTCTGAATAGTTATGATTAAATTAAAATTAATAATTAAATGACAATATGTTTTAATTCCACGTTTGAAAATATTGTTGAGGAAATTATTTATTGGTAATTTTGGAATGGTTATGTTTTATGAGAAATTTGGAAAATGCCTAAAGTTAAATTAAAAATTCGAATTTGGGTTTTGAATTTAAAATTAGAAATGGGCTTTTGGAATTAAAATTATAAATTGGATTGTGAATTAAAAATTAGAAAAATCCCCATGCTATTAAATTATATTTTGTGAGTGGAAATTTTAGGGTTTTCTGGGACCAAATTGAAAAAACTCTATTTTGAAAAGAAAGGGCTCTCATTAATTTTTATGCTTGCAATTTGGGGAAAATTTGGGGGGCTATGGTTTTTGCTTGGAATTTTTGAAGGACATGGAGGTTTTGTTGGAGCTAGATCTTGAAGAGGATTAGAAAGCTCCATGGAATCTTGAAGCTCTGGAGAAAAATCAGGTTCTTTTCTTCTTGCTTTGTTTATTTTTTTAAAATAGATCAAATCCTCATCTTGTTGTTTGAAATCTTTGTAATATTGTTTGAAATCCAACAAAACCCATGGAAATCAGACTTTAAATTAGCAATAGAAAACTTAGAGGAAAAGATTTAATGTATTTGTCTATTTGGGGGAAAAACTTAGAAAAATTCTTCCTATTATTGTGCCTTAAATCTTTCTTTTTAGTTTTTCTCTTCAAAAAAAATTGCCCAAATTGGGCTGTGAAATCATATATATGTTTTGCATATAAAATATATGCATCTGGAAATGTTTCCTTTCAAAAAATTTGTGAGAAATTCTTTCTAGTTTTTACCAGAAGAGGGTTTGATTTTTTCATTTTGATTTTCGTTTAAAACGAAATTGTAAAAAAAATTTAAAATTTAAAAAATCTTGTGGGGGCTGCCCACAGCCATCGCCCACCCATCGAGGCACTGGCTGTGCAGCGCTCCCCATGGTGGGGAGGGAACAGAAACAGCCACTTGAGGGCAGCCCTATGTGTAGCTCATGCTTAGCTATTACACAAGTCATCCCACATTGTGACTGCGTGACCAAGGTCATATGGCCTTTATTTTTTTTTTTTTTTTTTTTAAAGACAAATTTTTGTTTATTAAAATTTTTAGTTTTTTAATTAAAATTTCATTTTATATTATATATTTATTATAGTATCATATATAATATATATATTAATTTTTAAATTATATATAATATATATTATATTAATTAAAATTTGATTTATATATATAGATATAAATATATATTTGTGAATATATATTTAATATAGCTGTTTAAAATATAATATATATATATATATATGTATATATATATATAATATATATAATGTGGATATATATTATATTTAATGTTTTCTCGTCTTTGCTGTAAATAGTAAAATGGAATTCTATTTTGGAGGTTTTTTTAAAATGGAAATATTTAAAGAATAATTTATTTTTAAGATGCGTTTAATTCAAATATAATTTATTTATGGAGTTGATTTTAATCATAAAGTTGAAATAAACGGAGGTCATTTAATTAATCGAATATCTTTATTTAGAAATTTCATTATTGATTACCAGGAATAAATAGTAAATCTTAGAAACATAAAATAATGTTTCGAAGGCATATGTTAAATGATATTGTAATAGTTAAAAGAGGAGCGTAAAACGATTATCTCATTTGTTGAGATGAAATGAAATAGAAGTATGATCAAACGTTTCATTTAGAATTTTGACTTTGATTAATTTATCCTATGATGAATTATGGTTTAAGTGATTTAATTTAAATGCTTATTTATTAAAATATCTTGATTTTGAATATAATAGTGAAACTTAGAGATAACGATTGACTTAGTCCAATTAGATGATTTATTTGTCAACAGTTTGATTTATTTATAATTTGATTTTGATTGTTACGGATAACTGTGTCAAATGAAATTTAAGGGATAGATTCAAACATAGATAACTGTAAGATGATTTTGATTCGAAATAGAAGCAAAAGTGGATTTTATATTCAAATGGATTATTTAGAACGTTGAATTTTGAATAGTCAATGATTTATTTTAAAGGATAGAGTCTAGATAATCAAATGCTTTTATTTTAAAGATTGATTTTTAATAAGATATGAGATTGGGAAACAAAATATAAAGTATTGTTATAGATTCTTAAATGTCAACAGTGTGATTTAAGTATTTAGTATATAACAGGATATACATCGAGTATGCACTATTAAGTATATTTGTTGGAATGTATTCGTATTCAAGTAGAGATGAGATTTAGTTGAAGATTTAGTTGATTTATTAATGCGAATTGAAAGAAAGACTGATTTATTTGATCTAAACATCTTCTTATCAAAATGTTCTAAATATAGAATACAAATGAGAAAACCTAGAAGTAACGAATGATTTAATGAATCATATGAGATTGAGTTGTTGATTTATTGCTAGGTTGAAATAAAGAGTAATTTATTTAATCCAAATGCTTTATAAAACAAGTGGATTTAATTACATTATATGATTGTGGGACGTAGAGTTATTAATTGGATTGATTTCGATTCAATGATGTTATTTATTGAAATGTCTGGATTTAGAATATGGTTGTGTAATTTAGAGTAAATGATCTGTTCTTTGAATATTTCTATGTCATGAAAGAGATGGGATCAATTGATTGGATAAATGCAAGTCATGAATACTGTGTTTGATTGGATTTAGGAAATCCGAATAGTAGCTCACTTCATTGTCTGAAATGTTCTCAGTGGTTAATTGTTCGTCTTTGTTGTGTTGTGGAATTAGTGTGAATGTATTGAAAGTCTTCCATATAGGAGTTCTTTTATCGATATCGGTTGTGGCATGTGAGTCAACCTTTGATGTGTTATGGAAAATATGTATAGTTACACCATGTCGTTTCACCCAGTTTTCACGTACGGGTTTTGTAATTTGTGCCTCCTTGGGAATAGGAGAAGGTTTTGTAATATGTGCCTCCTTGGATGGAGTGGTTTTGTTTTGTTGTTTTCCTCCAGTGTTTGGAGAGGGCATAACCTTGTTGCCTCCAGTGTTTGGAGAGGGTCTTAACCTTGTTGCCTCCAGTGTTGGTGTGAGTTCTTGATTGTTACCTCCTTGAATGGAGAGGTTGTGTTTATCTGGATACCTATTCTGGTTATTACCGTGCATGTTGTCTTAGGAGAGTGGCTTGCAATGGGCGCCGGCGCACAAAGTGATGCCAGGATAACCCTTTGTAAGTTGGTTAATTCAGTGATAACTAAATAAACTTTTAGAAGTTTAGGATGCATCAAACATTAAATAAGATTAAGTATGCCTCGCTCATGGACCCAAGGGCTTGTTGTAGACTTGGGATGAGACAGGAAGGCCTGGAATGGCAAGATCATCTATCTCATCTTCACGAGAGGTATTTGGTTCTGCATGAGTAAGCATGGGTGCCGGGAATGCGGTAGAGGCTACCAGGATAACCCGTGGAGTGGGGGCCGGGGCCTAGGAAGATTCCCAGAGGATATCCCTTGACGAACTATGCGATGACACTCTTCCTAAGTCAGCAATTTGTATTTGATATTTGTGACACTCTTGATCTATTATATGTCTGGAAGCAATGTAACCTATATGAGTGTTATGTGGAGTCATACCTAAGTTGCATGACTTACGTTCAGTCAATGTGTGATGAGGAGTCTTGTATTTATTTTGTAGTTTTGTGGGGTATGCCTAGTGGTAAGATGGTCTTGTGTAGAATTCCTATTACTATCTCCTAGCCGCAGAGGAGTGGAACCTTTTTAATTCCACATGGATTTAGTGGCATGCATCTTAATCCGTTGGTGCTTCTTCTTGTTCATGTGGTCGTGATTTCCAGTTGGAGAGCTCATGGGAATCAATTTCTTCTCATGCCTTGTTCTCTTAGTACTTATTGTATTTTATCACCCTGGAGTTGTTATAGAGGTGGAATTAAGTAATATGTAATCATTTTACAATTCATGGGGAATAGTGTAATCTTATTGTTTTAAATATTATTCAGTGAAGTCTTTTGGGTATTTCTTGTCCTTCATTGTAAAAGTTATCTTGTATGGAATGTATATATGTTGTCTCATTTCCTTAAGTGATTAATGTTGGTTTTATATTAATGTTTACATTTGTTGTTTGGGGTTTGAAAGTAATCTTTCTCTGTGGCCTTGAGGTTGTTGGCAATGTGTATTCATCTTACATGTCATTTTTGCCAAAAATAAAATAAATTGGTGCATTAGAGTAGAATTGCAACTTCTCTAGGGTTTGCATCAATAGGAGCATTACATGGGGACTATCTGCTTTGATGTTGTTTTTGCAGTATTTACAGTGATTGCCAAATACCTGATGGAGTGAATGTTTATGTTCTTTGAAGATCATTCCTTTTTTCTTTTCTTCCTCTGCCCATTTCCTCATCAAATTGGTGTGATGCACAAGGAGAAGACATTATATAAGATGAATTCTCTTCCATCTTTCTCTCACATAAAACTTCTTCAATATATCTCTAATATTTATACCATCATTTTTTTGTCATTTCCTTGGTACATGTGGAAGCATGGTTGTGTTGAAGTGGATTAAACCAGGGGCTTATTCTTTTGATGTGATTATTTAGCTTCTTACAACCCATGTTTTAAACGCCACAATTTCACTGCCAGTTTTTCCACACTGCAACCTCATTGCATCTCCTCCTGTGTTGAGGGGGATCTGACTCTGGCTCATACTTGTATGAGTGTCTCCATATTTTTGTTAAGTCAAATCCCCTTTGATCGGATGGAACCCATGGGATAATCCCTTGATCTATTCAGTAAGTATGTTCAGGTTTACTAAGTCTCTTGATAAAATGCCTCAATCAAATCCCAAAATGTCAATTTGTATTTAAGTTCTATTGTTATTTTTTTTATCTATTTACTCAAAATTTTGGTAGTTTAGCAGCTCATTGTAATGATTTTTTTCTCTCTTTAGCTAGGAAATTTGGTTGGAAGGAGAGCAGCTAGGACGTTTCTCCTCAGTTGTACTACTCTTTTTTTCCTAGAACACCATGAACATAGGGAGGTCAACTCGAAAGCGAAATCAAGATTTGGAACTAAGGCTAGGGCACTTTGAGTAGACAAGGGAAGAGCATTGAACACCATGCAAAACATTTCATTAAGCAATGTTATAGTTGTTGAAGATGATGATGATGATATTCATATGTCATCCTCAATGTTGTCCATTCATCATGAAGTTTAGGCATCATGCTTGCCATTAAAGAACTAATAACAATGGAACAATTTTTTTTTTTTTTAAGAATATAATAAACATACTTAAGTATCCTAACATAACAATGTATTATGTGGCACAACTAGTTCCAATGGGGTACACGAAGTGACATTACTATTCTAACCCATAACGATGATAATAAGATAACAATAAATAAACAATTACGTAAATCTATTCATTCCCATTTCATCATTTAAAAATTCATTATACAATAACCATATTCATAACATAAGTACATATGACAACGAAAGATACTATAAAGATATGAAACATTTATATTACCACAGATATAACACAACTTAACACATCTATTACAAATTATCATTCCTAAATAAATACATGGCTTGAATA
>VDFB02000017.1:452630443-452957216 GCA_007258455.2 Sequoia sempervirens
ATCATCTTCTCATTTTGTTCACATGCCCCATCCATTGTTAAATCATTTCATGTGGCTGTCTCGAGAATTGTTTGCATCATCGTCTCACATTCCTTGATCCATTTGTCTTTTCCCTTTAGTTCCCCTCCATCTTCTAACAACATTGGTACTCCCTTTTTTGTGACATTGATCATCCCTTGCTCATCACCTTGCAATTCTTAATGGAAGTCTTTATGTTTTTTCATAAAATGGTTGGCAGTATCAATAACTATGTTATCAGGAGCATCCCTTTGGTTTATTTCCTTGAAATTCTCTTAGATCCTGCCATCTATCCTCTTATGTTCTTGTACTGTAGTAAAATTGTGTGAATGTGTTCCCCAGAGCTTACTCAACCAAGTTATTAAACTGGTCCGCCTCTTCCTTATTATTTCAGTGAGTGCATCACATTTACCTTGTGAGTACGCATTTGATTCTTCCCACTGGTCTATTTCCTGGGAGCTTTCACCATGAGTCAATTGTTTTGTGGATCCACGTGATTCCCATCATGTCCTTCAAGCGATCATTTTCTTTGAGTAGTCTCTTGTTATTCATCTTATACATTTCTTTTTCCTTGATTAACATCTAGATTTGGGCTTTATTTAATTTGGCCACATTAATGCCAATTTCTACTATAGCTATTGGATCAACCTCACCAAATTTTAACATTATTACATGTCCAAAATCCTTTTTAGTATCGATTACAACAAATTTCTTGTGTGGAGGATATAGGGCCCATATCATAAGTGATCCCTCATCTAGGTTATAATTAGATCCTGCATAAATCTCTATTACCCCCTCAGGAGTGAGTTTATGTGTGACATTACTATTCTTCATAAAACTATCAAAAACCAAAGCAGAGTTCAAATCCAACCCAGGAAAGATCATGACACCTGCATCTTCTAATAATTTCCTTCCTTTCTTAGGGGTCATGCTCTTCATTTCTTCTTCCACACTTGATTTTAAGTTATTCAATAGTTGTTCCTCATTACTTGGTGTAATATTCTCCACTGATTCCCTTATTGATTTTCCTTTTAATTTGTACAAAAAGGTTTTAAATTTTGAGGTTTTAATGAATTCATCATCAACCATAAATGATTTATATGCTATCTGCCTTGTGTCAGTATCTGCACTCTCTTCAACATCTAGTTTCCTGGGAAGATACTTGTAGTCTTGAGTTCTCAATATGGAAATTTTATCAATTATACTGCTAGGCCTACCATCACCAGATGCCTCTTCATCAAAAGATAATAGTTTTGTATCTTGCAATCCCCTATTATACTCATCAACAACTTTTTCTGCTTCCTCTTCTTCCAAATTCTTGATCAAGTCATCATACAAATAGGGTATGTGATTGTATCCTCCCAAGTTTATTTTATTTTTGGAAAAATAAATATACCCTTTTGGATCAAATCCTTTTTTGTGGTGGACCCTTCTTCATGTTGTATTGCAACAATTTGTTGAGAACCATATCATATCCATCCCTTGCTAATATGGTGAAATCACTGAAGCATAATGTACTAGGCATAAATTCCTACTTTCCGAAAGAACTTAGATTCATAACATCTGAATAGTCCAATTGCCTAACAATCTCCAAATATGCAATCCTATCAGGCACCATCTTGGGCAGAATGAAGGGTGCATCTTCAAATCCATATACTCTTATCATGGTCACATCTTCTAGATAGTACTAGTCTCCCCAATTGTGGTTGACAAGTCCATTGAAATCCTTAGGCTTTAAAAAACTTTTTATTTCATCAGACAATGAGTATTCACAAGGATGATTGTAAAATCTGTAGAGTGGTTTCACAAAAAAATCTTCAAAATGTAGATAACAAGAATTAGCAAATCTGCAATCCTAGGTGGCAGTCTAGAGTTTTATTGGTAATAACCTTCCTTCCTTATCAAATTGTACAACCCTTAGTTTTTCAGGTCACATATGCAATTCTTGTCCATAATAAAGTATCATATGCATTAGGATTGAATAAGCATCCAAGTGCAAGATATGAACTCCACTTTTTATTGCCATTAGTCCTAAATCAAGTACTTTAAAGATGTGTGAAACATAATAAAAAAAACTTGAATTGTGACATTGGATGTGTGAACTAATCCTAGGTACCACCGAGACAAGGAGAATAAAACACCTTAAGTTAGATATTTACAACAAAAGGTTTCATGAAATCCATTTGCAAACTTCAAATTAGGAAAGAAACAATGAAGAACACAATTAAAACAACAAAATAGATTGAATCCTAATTTAAATGTGCAAACTCATGATCCCATGGGGGAATTGGTGCCAATTTGATGTGAAAATTGGCCCTTTCCCAAGTCCTAAGATGCAAGCTTGATATGTTGAAGATGGTTGATCCACTTTTGTTGATGAAGGATGAGAGCTCCAAGCCAAAATCTGCAAAAACCTAGATAAGAACTCAATGGTGATGGATAGAAATGGCTAAATATTTTAGCATAATAACTTTGCATAATTTGTGGATGATCAAATGAGGATATGACCTCTTTATTTATAGAATGCCAAGATGGATGAATGCCCAAATTTGAGCAATGTGGGACTAACATTCATCTAATGGCATGATGCCACTTGTCAAGCTATGAGTGGGTGAAGGATGTGCAAGATTTAGGGATTGTGCCAATAAATGCATAATTTTGAATTTCAAATTTGTTGAAATGACATGTAAGAGGGAAGGGAAAATGCAATAAATGCCACTTGGCTCAGGAAAAGGACATGTAAGAGGTTTTAAATGCCTTGTTGGATGTACATGTTGACTTGGAATTTTTGAATTCAAATTGAGAGAATATTCCAAAGAGATGCCTTGTGACAAAAATATAGAGATTTAATAAATAAATTAAATCTATTTTCATGTGCAACTTACATTATCTAGAGGATGTGACATGAGATGAAATTAAATTAATCAAGGGTTAATTAATTTAATGAGAGAGGTTAAATGATGTGACCTATTTGACTCAAATTTATGGATTTATTTAAATCAAATAAGAGAGGAATATGATAAGAGATTAATTATAAGGATTTTGATTTACATAATTAAAAGATATGTTAGATCAAATTAAACAGGTTTGATTTATTTAATTTAATGGATGAACTTTAGAGATTTAATCAAAATAAAATTAATTATTTAATTAAATAGGGAATAGTAGATCGAGATGGATTGACTTATTAACAAAGGTAACAGTAGATAAAGTAGTTTATTTAATTAAGGGATGAAAGTTGATAGATTTAATCAGATAAAGGAGGTTGATTAAATGGTTTTAGGCAGAGGGGTGATTCAGAAGAAATGATGATTGGTAAATTAGGGATCAAGTGCACAACATCAATGCAAATTATATTTCGTGTCTCTGGGATGTCACATTACGAATTACCGTAAGATTCACAATTGACATGTGCTCAGGGGCCTCCATTCCCAGCACTTGACAGACTGAAAAATGTGTACCTCATGTAGGGTTCAAACAAATCAACATGGAATGGGGGACCATCGTTGTCATTCAGTGGAACTGAAACACCATCTCTCTTAGACATGTGTAGTAGCAACCTCCAACCCTTGTACAAAGTATCCATCCTCTAGAATTACTTTTCCAGCTGCTCAAGTACAAATTTTTCACCACACACTCCCTCTAGGTTAAAAACCTTACAGATGGAAGCTTCAGATACATGTATAAATGGTTTTCCTAATGGATCACAAATAGCTTTACATTTTGGATTATAATAGGTAGCTAGCATCTTCACCAATTCTACATTTACAAATACATTGGGACAGACTAGTTTCCCTAGGTTTAACTTCCAAGGATTGCACACTGGTTCATATCGTTTCCTTCGTTGGTAATGAAAAATAAACAGCTCATATCCCTTAATTGGGGTCCATATGTCTCGTATATGCTTGCATTTATCCTCTAACTTTTACACTTTTTCCCTAAGTTGTGCAAATAACCTAGCCTTAGCTCCTGAGCCGGGAAATTGATCAATTAAGTCCTAGTTTAACTTCCTCTCAACTACCCCCAGTTCCTTCTCTGCTTCAATTTTTTGAATTTTTTCCTCTAGGGTTATTACTCTCACTCTGTTTCCTACCTTTTTTCTTTTCCTAAGATAGTGCTTTCCATTTTATGAATCACAAAACCAGAAATTTAATTGTAGGGAACTTACAAGTTTATTTAGAATTCTTTGACCGTAAGATCCTTTGGCCCTTCATTCGTTCCTCCGCTGCTAACTTTGCAAAATTTTCCTTCAATTACTTTTCTCAATTCAGGAAATCATCGACACATTTGGTAGTAATACTACCATTAATGTCCTAGCTTTGAACACGAGCGTAGTTGATCTTTGAATTTACCCACTATCACATCAAATGTTCTATCGGCAAGACAATTCAAACTTTGGGAGATCCTTTTATTCAGGCCTGACTAACATTCATTAAACATTCTTTTGGTCGGGGAGACATTACATCGATATCACATAATCTATCCATCAGATTCATATAAATGTCACCAAGAGTCACCCTGACGACTATCTTGATATGTTTGTGTCTTCATTGGCAAGACATGGTGTATTGCTAAGACATTCAGTAATTTTCCTGATGTTATAAGTCTCCCCGATGATTATTCCTTCGATCTCAAGTATGTCACTAAGACTCCTGCTGATGTAATCTTATCAGCGTGATATAGTGGGTCGAGAGGACATTTTTATCTCATTCTGATAGCGTTTTTCTTGGTGATAGTATGCTTCTTTGTTTTTTCAAAAAGACAAGATGAGTGTTTCACCGATGATATTTCATCAGTGAGACCAATGCACTTAGGCTGACTCAGGAATCTTACTCTGATGGCATTGGTCTAGCCAATACAACTCCTTGTGCTTTGATTGGTGAGATAAGATAGGTTTCTTGCTGATGGAACTTCATTGGTGAGACCTATATGCTCGGTATGACCTTTTCATTTCACCCTGATGGAACTTGTCTTGCCGATGAATCTCTTTATCGATGAGACCATGGACTGTGTCATCCCGATGTGTATCATCTTATGTAATCCGATCGGTGTGACATTTTTGTTCTTTCGCCGATATGCTAAAAATGAGAATATAATGATTTATGAATTAGAGAGACCTGCACAAATTCTTGTTGATATGGGTTATTTGAATACTAGATTTTGGAGGTTTTTCATGATATCAAATGGTCAAGAATGATGTGATCATATGTGACTATAATGGATTATACTCAAGATAAGGTTTTCTTTAGGGAATCAACGAGTGCAAAATCACTGTAAAATTTTCAAAATTTTACAGTTCCAACAGAGACATAAAAAAATTTTCCCCAAGGTTTCATGGGAATATGACAAGTTTAAAAGCTAGTTGATTTGTAAAATAGGCCTAATCAACCTAATTAGCACAACCTAGAAAGGGTGATTTTGGTGATTTGGTCCAAAGGACTTGTACTTTCCCTTTAAGTATGTTTAATAACTCCAAAATGGGTGTCTAAAACCATCAAGGGTTTCTCTAGTGTTTTGGGAAAGTTTTGATTTATTGGGAAAAAACTAGGTTTGCACTGTTGCAAGGATTCAAGGAGTCAAAGTGTGAAATCTGACTTATGTTATTTTTAAGGCTTTGAGAGTTGTTTGGATTGTTTAAATTGGTCATTCTAAACTTGTTGGAAGCCTCTTAAAGGTAGGTTGATAGGTTGGTTGAGTTGAGCCTCCTAGGTCTACATCAGGTAGTTGCTATTGCTAAGGTGGATCACTCCTTTTTGCGAAGGCCATACACTTATGATTGGGTCAAGTGTTATTTTCTTTAGAAACATCTTATTGCATTTTTTATAGGTTATTATTTGATTAGATGGGTTATGAAGCACTTATTTCAAGTAATTTATGTCTATTTTAATTTGTAATTTATTAAATTCAAACACATCCAAAATTATATCCCTTGCTTTAATTGATTATTACATTATTTAATTATTAACTCAAATGACACCTCCAATTTAACCATATCTAATTGAATTTATCTAAAGTGTTGAACATTTTTAGATAAAATTTAGTAATTAGCTCAAACAACTTTGCCAATTTAACTATATGTATATATAACTTTAAGTTATTTTTATTTTAACTAAAAGTATTGAAGTTACAACATACAAATTAAATGATATTTATGATTGTAAAATTTATGATTAAATATATCTCTTTTAAAATTAATATTTATGAATCCTTTTTTTCCCAATTTAAAAATAATTCTATATTATAGAATACATTTTTTAAAATTTTAAGATGAAAATGGCAAGGAAAAATCAAACAAATATCTTTATGAAAGAAGTATATTGGTGTGAAATTAAATATGATTTGTATTCCAATGTAAAAACTACAAAGAATGGAAACAATTCTTTCAACACATAAACTATTATGTAGTAGTCAATTAAAATGAAAAAGCTTACTCTATATTAGTTAGGATACACAACTAAGAAAATGATCTAAATAGTCTAATAATTTGACCATTAGCATATAGAAATTTCTATAGAGTTGTAGATCTCTTCCATTTCAAAAACACAAAAAAATATTAGGTAGATAATAAAACATCTTCATTTCTACAGTGACTTATTTATCTTAGAGAAATTAAGTATATAGTATACAAAGAAAACGAACAAACCCACAACTACCCCTATTTTGAAGGAATTTAGTTTTCTCCCCTTCCCGATCTCCCTAATATTGTCTAATTATTTTAAAGAGACCAAGGGTCATAACAAACTTTATTCAACCCACCAAATAGCTTGGTTAATGAAACTTGACAAAAGCAACAAAACAATTAATGCTACATTTGGCATTTCATGTGGAATGAAGAGTGGTGACAATCTACTTATAGTTTAACAAAACACTATTTTTATAAGAAGGTTTGACACATTAGAAAGGAAGTGTTACTTATAGTTTAATAAACACTATTATAGCCTTACCCCAACATACCACAGCATGCCTGGGTAATGGCTCTTAGTCAATACATGGGGACAGACAGACAGACATTACATGGGAAGACATAAAATGAGGTGGAGATAGAGAGCTCCATGGATAGAGATAGGAGGGAGAGATGGTGAGATGTAGAGGGGAGATAGGAGGAGGGATAGAAGGGATATAGATAGGAGGAGAGATAGAGAAGAGGGGAGGGAGAGATAGAAGAGGAAGAGAGCGAGAGAGGAAGAGGGAAGAGATAGGAAGAGAGATAGTAGTGGAGAAAGAAGAGGGGAGGGAAGGACATGGAAAGGAGAGAAAGAGGAACACAGGGAGGGACATAGGAAAGGTGGAGAGGGAATGGAAAGATAGAGAGATCGTGATAGAGGTAGAGAAAGATATGGATAGAAAGAGATAGAGAGAGGAGTGAGAAGGAGATAAAAAGAGAAATAGAGATAGAGATATAGAGTAGGAGAGATGGGGGGAGATATGGAGTGAATGAGAGAGAAAGGGGGGAGAGGGGGAGATAGCTCAATAGATGAGTGTAGGAGTGGCTAGAGGTGAGATATAGAGATAGAGAGCTTACAAGGAGAGATATATCAACTACCCTCCTATATCTCTATCTATTCATCCCATTCTTATCTCTACCCTCTCATCTCTTGTCTCCCTTTCATTTGTATGTTTCACATCTCTCTCATATTTTCCTATATTTATCTTTGTCTCCTTAAGAGTGCAATGGGTACATTGAAGAGGTCTTAAAGAAGAATTATCATATCTTTAATCAAATGGTATGCTACCTTGAGCATAACTCCCCAAGGACACATGCTATCCTTGGATTGTTGACATGAAACAACCAATCAAAATTTAGCGTTTCTTCCCTCTCTCTTTTCCTTTGTATCTCTTATATTTATCTCTCTCATGCTCTCTCTCTCTCTCCCTATCTATCTAAGTTTCATATCTTTCTCTCATTCTCTATCTTTTTAGTTTCTCTCTTTGTATTAGCTAATAGGCTACATATATTGTGAGATTTGAGCTTGAAACAAATCTCATGCCTGGAAACCACTATTGTGTCGTTGGAAAACAAGTTTCAACTGCCATTTAATGGTAAACCAGCTATAGTGTAATGGTAAAATCCTCTAAAATATCAAGTAAAAGCCTATATATACTATTATATAATAATAAATATAATTATATTATATATAATTTAATCTAATATTACTATTATATTAAATATATATTATATTAATTATATTTTGTATTATATAAAAATATACTAATTATTAATTATTAATTATAATAATTTTATATGTATTTAATAATTTTGTTAAAGAATATAATATATAATATATAAATTCGAATAATTATATTATTTATTATGTAAAATATAGCTAATATATAATTAACTATATTGTAGAATATTAAAACCTAGCTAAATGGCGCCATAATTTTCAATTTAATTAACATACTCTAAAACCTAACGAAACCAGGTTGTAGCTCGTCAAATTGGAGAAGTGAAAGGTCAATACCACCGCCGACGAAGAGTTTGGAGGAGTGAAAACAAGGTCAATACCAGAGCCAAGGACGAGCTTGAGGGCACTCAGGTAAAATCGACGCACAAGGGACAATGAGTACTATAAGTTTGGCACCCCCATTCTCTTTAACCTGCAATTTTCATGCCTAGTTTCTAGAGATCTTCTCGTACATTAGCACCCCCATTCTCGTAAAATGATATAAGATAAGACAGGAAAAATAAAATAGCTTAGTCTTTCACATTTTTATCGACCAGCCTCAGGTCTTGGAAAAAATCCCATAACCTACCCATATCTTGGTTGAGGTCTAGGATTTCATCACACATAGCCTTCATCGCATGAGTCTGAAGCAATTGTAGACTTAGCCCTCTCTGCAAGCTTAGTGAATTTGACCACTTTATCTTTATTTTTCCTCCAATCTTTATGTTTGTCCCTCCCCTTTCAATCATCTTGCACAACTTGAACTTATAGTTTCCTTTTCTTATTGATCCTTCATGTCTCATGTCAATCTAGCTAGTTGACCACCTAGTTACCCCCAACATCCTCCACATTAAGCTTAATGCCTCCCACCTCCTCCAAAAAGATTGACATTGTCATCATTCTCATCTAGAACTCATAATTAAGTCCCACTAACTTTTGAGGTTCAATTTGTTGGTGGTAACATGTTATTCTTTGTTGTATGACCTACCTCAAATCTTATGTCCACAAAGTTGCTAAAAACATAAAACAATAAGAAAAAATTTGAAGGTACAACTAAAAAGGGGTTATTTCCTTTTGGCCTCCTCCACCTCTTATATTTCAACATAGCATGGAATTACGCTTACATAACATAAACTCAAAAAAATGGAAGTTTATAGGGGCAAAGGAACCCAAGTATATGCTAGGCTAAGCTAGATCTAATGAATGGAAATAGAATCATACAATTCTTCTTTAATACCTCCACCACAAACATATGCAAGGAAAGGTCGCCTCCCTTCTTGGTAGTGATAACCTCCTCCACACACAACCCTTAAAAATTATGAATAGAGGAATATAATCCTTGAAGAACTCAAAGTTGATTCTCTCCTACCTAATGCAATTAGTCATTTTATCCTTACAAACATTTATAGTGATTACTAGAGGCACATAGACCAATTCTTCATAATAGAAGAATTTGATCATACTTTTCCAATGATGGCATTATGAGAAAACCTTAGGTTAAATGAATAATTCCTAGCTAAGTTCTTTAAATCATGTCCAACCATATAAGAGAAGACCACTGCTATGTGTACTTGGATACCATGGAGAAAGGCTCTTTGGGCTCTTTCATCAATCAAGGTATTGTTAAATTTTAACACCTAAAAGTGAGAATGAAGAATCTTTCCTAGGATGGTGGCCAATTATGCTTCTCAACACCTAGATTACAAAATCTTTGTCAATATCATTGCCATCACAATTAAACCTATTGCTTGAGATATAGTCATACAGGTAAACAAATTGGCTTTCTTGATAGTAGATACATTCTAGACAATTCAATCCTTGCATCAGAGATTGTTGAATGGGCCCAACAAACTACTCATGATGCCCTTACTATTAAGTTAAAACTTTGACAAGGCATATGATTGCATCAAATGTCCTTTCATTTATAAAAGGCTCAAATGGATTTATTTTTAACCCTAAATTATTATCACACATTCATCTCTTTGTTAATGAGTGATTGCACAATAGTGTGTCCCACTTGTGGGATGAGGCAAAAAAATAATCCCAAAATTTCAAAATTACAAAATACCAGTTGAATGAAGAACCTTCATTTGAAGGTGATGTCATCATGACCTTTGAATGAAGAACCTTCATTCAAAAATGATGCCATGTCAAGACTTTCAAATGAAGGTATTTTTTATTTTAAATATTTCATGTCCAAAATGCTTTATAAAAGGAACCTTTTCATGAAGGACCTTCAAATGAAGACCTTAATTCAAAGGTCCTTCATTAGAAGATCCTTCATATGAAGGTTCCTTTAATGCCATCCCATTATAGCTCTTAGAGTTAGAGATATTTTTGTTTCAAAGTAGAGATTGGACCATCAAATAGTGTCACCATGACTCTACCAAGATATCCATCAAATTGATAAACCCTGACTTAACAACCACAAATTCACAAGAAAATTGCCCCTGTCAGCCATAGGGAATCAATTCAATGCCAAGTTTATTGCTTTAACAAACCCCTAAATGCAATGAACCTCTATCATACCATGTTGCACACCAATCCACTGAGTTATAGTTCCAAGACAATGGGTGGATTGGTGGATGTCATTTCTATTTAGCCCTCAAACCCTTACACAGGCAAAACAGGGCAATCCCTATATTTGATTGTTTTCTCCCACAAAATAGTGATTTAGCACTTCAAAACAAATGAAAATGAAAGGGAACACATATATTTGTCTACACCAATGATCTCAGAGCATTTCAAGCTTGTACGGATCCATACAACAAACACAAAAGAACTTTAGAAAAATAGTAAAAACACAGAAAATTGCTTCAAGAATGTGGTATTTGATATGAAATTTTGGTATCAACTCCTCCAACAATTGCAACAATTGTAATGGGATGGGAATACAATATGATAGAAGTGGGATAAGAAATGCATCGTTTGAAGCATCAAACCAATATGCAAAGATTAAAGAAAGTGCTAACCCCTTAAACTGAAAAAGTTTCTTTTAACTTTAAGTTTGTTGGGTAGCTAATTCTTTTAAGTTATCAAATCCTACCATCATACATAATCAAAATGTTGTTGTTTCAAATGACTATGAGCACTAACTTTCACTATTTGAAGATGTTGAAAGCTTTTCATAGAGAACTAGAATATTGATGCAACAACTCATCCTAACTTAAAACATACCAAAAGTCTCCTAGCAATTAGACATAGGAAGATTTAAGATGACTTAAACAATTTTTATTGCCAAAGCATAAACTTATGATGACTTAACCAAGCCTAGTACATACTCCCTCCCCGTTAACCACTTAGACATATGAAAATTAAATGTAAATTTGCTTATATTTCTAGTTATGTAGGTTTCCAATAAACCACTTGGTGGTGTTTCCCTTCAAGTTTATTTACTTGAATGAAGAGAAAAGGTCCTTTTATTACAATTAGAGAATACATTTGAGGCCTTGGTTGTGTAACTGGTGGACCATAGTCACATTTAACACTTGTTATAGAGTTTGGGAGTTAAAACATTAAGTAGATTTGATTTGTGATGGACACATTTGGACAGTAGTAAAAATAACTTGCAATCTATCAAGACTTGATTACCTTATAACCTGTCAAATTCTAGCAATGAAATGATAGATTAATCATAATGTCACCTTGGGTTCACATCACCATGAAAGAACTTCATCCAACATCCTTATGAGTGCAGGTACCACCAAATAGGTATTTATCATATATGTCTTCCTCAAGTGAGGGAAATTCAGGAAGAGAAGAGGAAAATGAGACATGTAGTAGGTCTAAAAGAGGGAGATCAACTAGAGGTCAAAAAATTAGAAGAAAATTCCATAAACGTATGGATTTTTTTCTTCCTAAAGGGGGGTCATGTTCTTATGATGATGAGAGCATAGGCGACATCGAGGTTCCCTTGAGGAAAAAACATCTACAGAAACAATGGGTACCCAAGGAACTTCCTCCAATAAACACCAATTTTTGTGTCAATGAGAGGATATATCACATAGCACCATTGTCATTACATGGTTTGGGCCTATCTTGCATGGACGACATAAATATTTGTTACGACAAAGTTACTGAATTGATGGAGTATGTTGGACCCTGTTACAGTTACAAAGATTGGATGCAACTGGTTCGATATACATGAAGTATGCGTAGGTATGCACTGTCAGTAAATTATATACATCTAAAAGATAAGGATAAAAATAAAGGAGTGGCTATGTACATTGATAGAAGGCCAAAAGCATCAAGGAATATTGTAGCGTTTATAAATAGTACATAACCTGGGTCAACAAATAAGCAACCCAATTGCATATCTGAGGCGCACGAGGGAAACCGTGTATTCGTATGTGTGATAAAATCAATAACTATAGGGGAAGAGTTGCTAATCAATTACAATTTGAATCACTTAGATACAAACACAATTACTATGGGGGTTGTATGTACTATATACCATTTTACCCAACCTCCAATTAATGACTCCAATATACCATTTTATTATTATGTTTTTTTCGTAAGTCTATTGGTTTCATTTCGGTAATGTTTTTTTATATTTAATTTTTGTCACAGTAGGACATTGATCATACAGGGAAGGCTCCAGCCCAGAGCACAGATCGTGATGCATCTTCAAGTGCTTCTACCCGACAGGTTTACCTCATTGTAATTGTACAAATTAGATACGAGTAAATTTTTTTATTATTATGTTTTTTACATGAGTTTATTGGGTTAATTTCGATAATGTTTTTAATATTCTTGTTGCAATCAGTTGATCGGGGAAAGGCACCAATAGTAGAGGAGAGCATCCATAGGGAGGTGCAGTCAATATTATGTGATGATGACATTGCATATTCAATAAACCCTCTCGATATGATAAGGAAGACCCAAAAAAAATGCAATGAAGAAATCGTTCAGTTGTTATTCATAATGCCTCAAACAAATGAGATACTTGAGAGAGGGTTAAAATATTGACTGGGAGAGCACAAAACTTGCAGGTAAGTAGTCATGAGGTCTTTAATTATAACATAAGTTCATTCATGGTTTTATATTTTGTAATATTTTATGTCATGAACTAAAATATGTGTTGTTTTTATAGGATTTTTTGCATCCTAATGATGTTGTTGGCCATGATCAGGGTACTGCATGTGCTACACGAGGAGTAGAGTTGGTAAAAGTGTCCATCCTAATCTTCCTGTGCATACATCACATCATTTGTGCCTATATTGTCAACTGAAATGTCAGAAACACATACCATGCATGCATCCGGTAGTGCACCCTCTGGCAGCGAACACATGCCAAAACATGCGTCAGGACATGTACCTGGGGATGCAAAGGCCACTAGTACTGGTGATGTTTTAGCAGCATTTCCTAGATCTTCCCATATTACTAGTACAGAAACATTGCCAGTCACATTTGTGGTGACCGAGGATTTCGTTCCCATAAAGATAGAGAAGGTCCCAGATACTTTAAAATGTTTTAATTATTATTATATATAATCCAATTGAAATTTACTTATTGATCACTCTTTTTAGACTAATGATCCCATGATCATTTTGTAGGAAATGATGTTTTTTATAAACATCTAAGTGATATACATTGGAGCTCTTTGGGCCCACCATGCGTACATGATGGAATGTCAAAAATGAAGATTTAAAAGATGAGCTCATTAACCATTTAGTTGTGTTGTTCGGTGATAAAACATTCAACCGAACCAAGGTCCTTAAGAAATTTGGTAGCTATCTAAAGTATGTGAGGGACCAATATAGGTCACATTTAGAGAAGAATAAAAAGTACGAGCATCCCCCCATGATTTCAAAGAGGGAGTGGAAGCACCTGGTGTCAGATGGAAAGGAGAAGGCTGAAAAGAAAAAAGGAAAGACACCACTAGGCCAAGGAAGGTATGTGATACTATCAACAATGTGATTATTTACTGATCACTCTTTCTTTTTACATAATCTAATGTATTTCAAACTTTTCATAGGTTGTCCGACACATCAAAGGCAATAGAGGAAATACTAGAAAAACATGGGCAGCACAAACTTGGCTCTGGTGGTTATATGAAATTAGCCACATGAATTGTAAGTATCAATAAATGAAATATTGCATCCAAATAATAAATTGCAAACAATTTTGGTTTTATCACACCATAGAAGCAAAATTCATGATCTTATGCAAAAATGCAGGGCTCTAAATTTAACAGAGTTCCCACAGAAGAGGACCTAAATATTTCCTTCCAGCAAGGCTATGGAGCCATAGCTGAATGCCTAAGAGTCTTGACTGGGCAAACACAATCTTCCACTACATCCGACACGCAGGTAAATAAACTCAATAAAGTTTATTTAAAATTGAATACTTGTGCAATCTATTCAATATTAATTTCCACCATAAATTAATTATGTTCCTATTTGTTTTAAATAGATAAGCAATGATAATACTGCACATGACATTGGAATGCAACCTAGTGAGGGTGGAGCACAACCTGCTGATGAAGGTCATGGTGTGCATCCTGGTACTGGATGTATTCATGTGCTATACAAAATGCAATATGGATTAATACAATCAAATATCTTAAATTGCAATTGGTGTATTAATTAATGTAACCTTTCATGTTTCAACTTTAGAGCATGTAGAGTGTGATCAACATGTTGAGCATGATCAAGCTAGAGAAGATAAGGAATATGATGTGGCCCCATTAGGTAAAGAGGACCAATCAAATGTTCTTTTAAACATATTTAATTGCAATTGGTGTATTAATTAATGTAACCTTTGGTGTTTCAACTCTAGATCAGGATTTAGAGGGTGTTCAACATGTTGAGCATGAGGATATAAGACAAGATCAAGAACATGATGTGGCCCCATCAGGTAAATAGAACCACTATAATTTTCTTTTAATTAATGAAATACTTGTAACAATAATAATAAAACATATCAATTTAACATTTCTTTGTTATTGCAATAGACCCCCCCTTGCAGTGGCGTCCAAGTCATGAGTACACGACTAGGCATACATTAAGATCACGAGCAGAGGGAAGAACAACTGAAGGGGGGATAGATGATTTAGAAAATGATACTCCACTTCATCTTTTTTTAGCTTCAAAAAAGAAACAAAAAAAAGCGATTGTAATCATATTATGACAAGCATATTTTTGATAATATGTAAAAACTGAAAAAATGAATGTTATATGTTAATGAATGAATGTTATATGTTATTAATAGATGAATGAATGATTAATGTTATATGATCGGGTATGGGGAATTGAGAGTGATGTGAGGGGGAGGGAGGGGCCGAATGAGCTTCCACCATCACGTGGTTGGCCCTGTTAAGTAGAGAATATCAAACTATTCTTGAAACAAAGAGAAGCTCGATAAGGTAATGCACTTTTCAATATAAGAAATGCATCATTTGAAGCATCAAACCAATATGCAAAGATGAAAGAAAGTGCTAACTTTTCACTATGGTGGCAAAAAAATGATTCTTTATACCCTGATGCCTTCATTTTCCAAGCCAATTTCTCCTACTTTGCATAGCTCTACCATGTTTGTGGATGTGATATGACTCCTATACAAAAAACATGTACCAGTTTACGGCCTTCAATCCAACTACATCCAAGTATCTTTTTAATTCCCCTATCTTTCATCAATCTCTTTACTATTTGAACCTCGTACATATGTTTTAGATGAAGAACCCATTATTGTGAAATGTGCCTCTGGTTGAGTAAAGTGAATCTATGCTCTGCATCATAATTTGAAGTTGTTTCCATTCAAATGTTTTGAGTTTAGTTTGTTTGTATGGCTTTGTATGAATACCACATTGTGTTGTGTGTGGATTTGGTTTCAAAGCATTGTTTCTTTTTTTTTAGTGGTGACATAACTCTAAAATTTTACTTTTGTGCATAACAGGTTAGTGGAAAATTTGATGGCTCTAAAGGGTTTAGAGGCTCGATTGAGATAGATACACGGATATTTGGATCTTGTTGATGGGAGGCTTCCACTTAACCATGAAATTTTTTACCATCTACAGGTATGCAAAAATTTCTCTACTTACATTCATTCAACTTACTGTAATCTAATATCTAACAAAAATCTCCTTTTCATTATACTTAGATGGATTTTCATGCCCTGTTCCAAAGCACATGTTTTAGAGCAGGCAAGAAGGATGTTGGAAAGGGTTAAGGAATTTGGCTTTACACCTGCCAATTGCATAGTTTACTTCATTCATCCAACATATTGCCAATGCATTTCACAATTGTTGGAATCATATCCTATAATTACAGAACTAGTAAAATTAAAATATGTAAGTTTCAAATATGGCATTACATATCTTTCTATGAATTTTTGAAAGAAAATATCAAAATGGAGAAGTATTAACAAAATAATCTACATAATTTCTAACAGATTAGGGAATTTTTTTGCAGAGTTATCTTGAATATATTTAAGACAAAAGTAACTTATAGAGATTGAAGCAAAATATCGGTAGTCTAAAATCACCAGTCAACACATCTTAGTAGTATCTCAATTCAAGAGAACTAGGTCCACTATCCATTAGCCAACAAAACAAATAAAATCAATTCATAATATTATTTTGTTCTAATAGGGTTAACTGGTTGCTTATTTCTTTTTGATTGTCAGGAAGTCATCAATATACACTTGGTTTTCCCACCTTCTCTTGCCTCGTGGCTAGAGAGTTTCTGCAGAAGACATCAAAGTGACCTTCAAGATTGACAATGGCAATAAGTACAAATTTAGTATAACTTAATGTTAATTGGGTATGATTTTATTTGTTCAAGACCAATTTAGATTCATTTTCTGCTCACACTACTTTTATTTACATTTATGTTTTGCTAATATCCATTTTCCTTTACATTCATATTCTTCTATACATATTGTGTTTACAATAATGTTTTCCTTAATTTAATCTAGGGGAGAGGACCCAGTACTTGAGCATGTTTCAATAGTTGTGATAGTAGTGGTTTATATAATGCCCAATATTTTTATCAATATTGGACCAATAGTTGTGACTTTAAAGTTGTTAGTGTTGATGATGACTTGTAGTATTTGAAAATTAGTTGCATTCAACTTAGATTTGTAGAATGTATAGAATGACATGAATTAATAACCTTGAAGTCATTGGTACATTTTGACCTAAATTTTGACGAACGTTCGTCGAAATTTGGGTCAAAATGTACCAATGATTTTTTCTTGAAGTGTATAGAATTATTGAAGCTTTTACCTATATATAATTTTTCATACTTCACAATAGGTGTTATGTCTGTTAGCTCTTGAAAATGCAGGAAAAATGCCTCAAGAGGTTGCCAAACTCTTGGTATGTTTCAGGGTAACATACAAGGCCAAATAGTTTAGACCTTCTTCTCTTCAGGTGCTACTAGACCTAGGCGGGTATACCTATATGAATGAAGTAGACTTGATTTGTATTTATTTTTTAAGCAATTTATCCACAATGGCAAGTGGGAGTGGACAATTGAATCTTTATTATGGTATAGATTGTATAAGCAATATCAAGGCTAATCCTAATATGTTCAGTTAACAGATATAAAATATAAAATGGATGAACTAAAATGAAGTATGTAAGACCAATGCCTTGTTGGGTATATGGAGTCTAATGAATATCTAGAAAAGTGTAATTTGTGATGGCAACAATTCAAACTATTTGACACACAAATGTAGTTTGCAACTTGTACAAACGTGCAAGTAAATGGCTGACAACTCTACTTGAGACGGGATGACAACCCTAATTATTTTATTCTTCTAACTGATCCAATTAATACTTTCTAGTTACTATGATTGATTATAAGGATTTAATCTTTACTTGAAAGAACCAAATGATCACATCACACAAATACAACACATGTGTATCGACAAACTAATATATACTTGATATACCAATATGAACAATAGAAAAGCATCAAAATGGAGACAATCAAATAACTGTATAATTCCATAGACAGTTGATACCAAAGACAAAGCCAAAAATTCATATATCTTCATTAACTTCATCGAACTTCATGCATGCATATGAGTCTTTTTGATGAAAACATCATTACAAAAAAAAAAATGTCTACAGTATTATTTTTTCCTATTCGCCTCTCTCCTTTTGATATCAAAAAAAGGATACTTATACATCAAATGTTTGAAAGGACACGTCCTTTCAGAAATGTCTTATACATTAAATATCACCCAGAGTCACCCTGATAATTATTTTGATCCATTTGTATCTTCATCGGCAAGAGATCATGTATTGCTCGGATATTCTACAGTTTCCCCGATGTGGTGAGTCTCCTCGATGATTATTCTTTTGATCTTAAGTATGTTGCCAAGACTCCTGCCAATGAAATCTTATCGACATGACATAGCGGGTCGGGTAGACATTCAGAACTTACTCTGATGGTATATGTCTTTCCGATATGCTTCCCTCGTGCTTCATCGATGAGACAAGATGAGTATCTCGCCGATGAAACTTCATCGTTGAGACCACAAGCCAGTCCTCCCGATATATCTTCTCAAGAAATTTTGATCATTATAACAGTCTTGATCTTTCATTGATGTGCCTACATTTGAACGAATAGTTTTTAAAAAAAAAATTGCATTGTTTCATCAAACTTTCGATGAAAGCAACGAACAAACCTCCAAAAGCATCTGATGAATTTTCAATATGTCTGACGAAACTTTCATCGTAATGACTTACCTATTTCGTCGCAATTTCGACAAACTTTTGTTGTTCTTTTGATCTCAAGTATGTCACCAAGACTCTTATCAATGTAATCTTATCGGCATGACATAGCGGGTCGGGTAAACATTCAAAACTTACTCTTATGGTACATGTCTTGCCGATATGCTCCCCTCGTGCTTCATCTATGAGACAAGATGATTATCTCACCGATGAAACGTCATCGCTGAGACCACATGCCAGTCCTCCTGATATATCTTCTTAGGCAATTTTGATTGTTGTAATAGTCTTGATCTTTCACTGATATTTACAATACATCCGACGAAACTTTCGTCATAATGACTTGCCTATTTCATTGCAATTTCAACGAACTTCTATTGTTGTTCTGATGCTTTGGAAAAGGCATGCCACTTGTGTTTTGGCTTCTGTTCATCTCTAGATCGACAAAAAAATTGTTGATATTCCGAAGAACACCAAATCCATTTTTCATGGCGGCAACCAATGAAGTTGAGTCATGATTTTGACGTTTTAAAGCTAGTCGGGAAAGCAATGAAAATTTAGTGACAAAAATTATTTCAGTGATTCGTCAGTATTTCGACAATAGGTTGTCAATATTTCAACAAAATTTTGTCAGAAATTGGAGTCAAATACAATAGTGTGTAAATGATGTTGTACCTCTAACTTGAGATTTGGTATGTGGAGTGTCTTCAAGTAGAGATGTGTTTTCTGATGTATTTTCAAAACCACATGTTGTTGATGGTGTCTCTTCAAGTGGAGATGTGATTGTTGATGTACTTTTAACCTGAGATATTGCAGATGGTGTGCATTGAACTTCACTTATGGTTGATGATGTGCCCCCAACTTTTGGATTCATATCTCTCCTTGCATAATTTTTTTGCATATGTTCCCTTTGTGCTACCAATTCGACATCTCTCTTAGATTGCACGAGAATTTCTTCCTCTATGGGCTACAATTTCTTTTTTTTTATGAGCTTTCCTTTTTGTTTCTCTTCTCCTTTCATTTATATCTTCATGTTCATCTAGTGTTAGAGGCTTTTCTTGTTTCCTCGGCATGACATTGAATGCTACATGTTCAAAAACACACATAGAACAAAAGTAAGTAATGCATTTTATGAAACATATTCATATTGTTGATTACAATGCATTTTATGAAACACATAAAGCATTTTATGAAACATATTCATATTGTTGATTACATTGCATTGCATATCTTTCAAACTCAAAGCATTACTTCATGTTGCATAACTAATAACTAGATTTTGATCTATCTATGACAAAATTTCAATTGCATTAAATCACTGCCTTGTCTCTGCTACCACATTTTGCATTTGCTTCTCATACATCACCATGAGACCACTTTTATTTGAGGATTTTTTTCAAACAACTCACTACCTTATCTATGCTACTGTTGTAGCCTAAAATTTCATGCAAATTTTAGGTTCCCATGTGTAAAAAAATTGATTTTAACACTCAGAAGTATAGTTGAAAAATCTGCTCAAGTGGCTCACTTTGAAAAATCACAAAATAAAGTTAGTGCAATTTCAAGAAAAATCACAATGCAGACATGTTCATCTACCATATGTGAATGTGTATGCCAATTTTCATCTTCCTACGATTAGTTTTGACAAGGTTTCAGAAGGACAAGTTGAAGGGTCCTAAAAAGTTTTGACATTGGCATTCACAGAAGGCAATTTTGACACCTCATATCTTGGAAAAAGAAGAAGATTGATAAAAAATAATTGTGCACACATGCTCATGGATCCAAAATGAATGAATCCCCCAAGTTATGGCTTCACAGGAAGTGATTTGATATTTTTACAAAATAGCAAGTTGGTGAGTTTTGATTGGGTTTGACAATGGTAGTTTTCAAAAAAGGCTGAGTAGGCAACTTTGAATGTTAACAATTTTTAATCTTGATCACCTCATACCAAATTGTTCTGCATCCATGCTCTCCTATCATAAGACAACATACTGGTAAAATTTTGTGGCTCCAGGAGAAATTCTGTTCAGTTTTCCAAAGTAGTATCAGAGGCTACCTGGCTTGTTTCAATCACAGTGCAAAATTGTCAAAAGGAAAATTTTGCCCACTTCGGTTTCACCCTAGACAAATAAATGAATGCAATTATCTAGGTTTAGGAATGCAAATACAATGGCAGCAATGAGTTCATTGAGCATACTTACACTTGAAGACTTCATAAATTTGAAGGTAGTCATAAGTAGAGGAATAATTAATGAATTCGATATGAGGAATATGTGCAACATAAAAGTAAAAGGAAAACTATTTCATCATTGAACTAAAGGCACTAGAAAGTGATACTCTTTATGGAATATCTAGTGGTGGGATTTACAGAGGAAGGTACTGCCACCCTATTCACTACCGTGAAAGGTTTGGAAACCATTTCTTAGTAACATTTCATATACCAATACTGACTCAAATAGTGATAAATCTAATTCATCTACCAAGACATGGTTAAAAAATGACATAGGAATATGTCAAAAGATTGCTATACATTGTGCAAAAATTGATAAAGACACGTTGCAATAGTGCTTTATTATATTTCTAATGTTAGGAATGGGATTCTCAATATCAAAGCCCAAAATGAATGCAAGAAGCCCGCCAACATTATATAATATCATAATCAAAATATAGGATTTTAAAGAGGAATCCCTAATCTATTTTATAAGGTAGCATTACTCTGTGTGTGTAAACACATGCTAAGTTCCAAAAGTTTGCAATAAGAAAGAGACTAGCCTTGAGCTCCTAATTTGATGCCCACAAATTACATATTATGCTTTGGCATTGGCGTAACGGTACAGAGGTTCTCAACTTTAAACAGTTTGAGAGTAAAACCTATTGCTAATGAGCTTCTCCAAGCACTATCAAGATTAATGAATGCGCTCAGAGTATAGCCAACTTTCGAGTGTGGAAAGAAAGAAGATACTCATAAATTTATGAATGTGATCTATCTATTTTTGACGAGTCTTCAAAAAGATAGAGGTGTGCAGACTTGTGAGGGAGCTCTTAGTGTCACAAAGGGAGTGTAGGTTACAGTTGAAGGCTAAACTAAGAGAGCGCCAAACATAGCATGAGGTTACAAAATCCTATAGCATTCCATATTTTTGCAAATGGTCTTTGAAAAGGACTTTGGAAGCAGGAGAAAGAAACCATGGTGGAACACGAAGTAGGTGATGTTTAATATCTTGAAATTCAGAGATGCTCGAGAAGGCATGACTGTCATGTTACCTTTGACAAATGGATTGAACACGAAGTTCTTACAGGAAAGTGAACAGTCCATAATCTACAACTTGGAGTGCATCAAATGATAAATATATTGAGATGCCTTGATGGAAATAATAAATGTCACACGGAAAGAAGCATTTCACAGTGCTTTAGCACAGTGGAAACATGTATGGTGGTCATTACTATCAAACCTACGTTCTCAAATTAGGGGGTTCTAAGTTCGATAGTGAAGCGGTATGGATTGATAAATCTTCAAAGATTGACATATGAGAAAACACATTAAAATTGTTATACAATTTGGAGAACTAGCCATAAAAGCAACACTCTGTGACAATATAGTGCAAGGCGTCAATTAAAAGATCTTCCATGAATCACCTAAGGGGAAAATACAAATATATATGATGATAAAGGAAACACTTATTAAACAAGATCAGGACCTGGTAATAGCCCAATAGAACCCCCCAAGGATTAGAGAGTGACCTAGAAATCGGTTTGTCACACAATGTGAGGCAACTTTATGTGACAGTCTGTGGTGAGAGAGAAGCTATGATATTAGCTACAAAAGTGAAACATAAAGAAACTATATACAAGTAAATATGGCTTGACATAGAAGCATTCCAATATTTCCCACATCCCCACGAAAGAAGAATGAAGACATTGTGATGTAGTGGTGGCAACCCGCATTACATCGAAGGCCCAACACTAGTCCTGCGGTAGTGCGGTGAAAACAGTGAAAAGAAATATTATTGCACGGTAAATTGTTTGAGGGAAATATTTATTAAAACCACAACATCAACTTAATTATTGATAACATATAAATTTTACCGCAAGTAATTTGAAAGTGTGTGGTATAGAGGGACTTAAATATTTTTTGTTGCAGGAGTCAAAATTATGTGCAGTATTGCCGAAGATCTCTAACATTCCCCGCATTGCCGCAAGCGGTCTCAAATCTATAAGTGGGTATGCGGTAAAATGAAGTGTTTGCGGTGGATGTAGTGAAGGTGAAATGAAATAATAGGTTTTAATATATTTTACACAGGAGATAAAATATAAAATGGTTTATATTTGAATGGGGCAAATATGCCGAAACCACAAAATGACTTGTTATGGTAAATATTTATCCATGGAAAGAGAAAATCTAATGTGAAAATTATGGGGAGATAATTATTTGAGTGGATATGCATTGAAAGGAAAAATATGTAAATTTTGTAAAAGGGATGGGTGATTATTTCAATGAACCCGCACAGGTAAAATACAAAGTGAAATATTTTCACCAAGAGTAAATATAAACAAGAAATTGATGGTGAAAGGATTAAGACTAAAGTATTGAGACATACTTTATTTTTCATGGAGATGCAAAATGGAAAATAAAGTAAAAATATTTAATTTTCCAAAGGCAACTAATTAAAATTTTTTTTTTTCTGAAGATAATTAAATGAAGAGCTACACCAAAAAGAAGAGTTACACCAAATGGATGTTGTGAAGGGTTGTAACCCTAAAAGAACAATTTGTATATATGTAAGATGAAATAAAATCATCAAGGATATAGATATAAGAGGTAGGTTAGGAAATCATCAGTTAGGTGGATAGGTAGATCAGTTGTTAAAAAAAAACATTATGTTGTGTATTGCAAAATCCTTTGAAATAATATAATGGACAAGAAGGCTTTATCTGGTGATTCAATTACAGTGTCAATTGTTTGTTGAATTTATTGAAAATATTATCTATTTTTCTCCAAGGTTGAAATTTCCTTATTATTTAAATTGATGTATCAAGGATATTTTCAATTTATCAAAGTGCATTTGCTACTCTTGTGTGGTTCAGTTAACTGGCTCCTTCAAGGAAGGATTAAATTCTTTTAATTAATCACAATAATCTGGAAAAGGTCATTTGGATCAATAAGAACTTGATAATTGCATCCTTGCACATTTATGCCAGGCATAAACTCATAAAAGTGTCAAGAAATTCGAATTGTAACCATTAATTAAGTCACATATTACTCATCTCTTGACTCTGTTAGCCTAACAGAAGTAGGCACTAGTCTTACCCATTTCATTTTATAATTTTATAAAATCTTATTCAAACATTCACATCTCAAATTTTAGTAGGAGTAGTTATTAAGCTTTCGTCTCTCCACTTCCAATTGCCATTGTGGATAGATTTCTCAAATAGGAAATACACAGTTTATGTCTACTCCATTTACATAGGTATATCAACCTAGGTCTGGCAGAGCCTAAAGAGAAGAAGGTTCAAATACACCATTAGGCCTTGTACGTTAGCCTAAAACATACCAAGAGCTTGGAAACCTCTTTTGGTTTCTTAAACAACATTTTTGAGAACTAATAGTTTGGCAACTCTGCTAGGGAGAACTTGAAGAAATCTAGTAGCAAACTATCATGCCTTATAGAGTCATAAAATCCCTTTTGCATCCTTGTCATCTCACATAATTAAGTAAGGGGATTATGTTGGGGTAAATCAAAAGCAATTTCAAAATCCATTTCATTTTCCTACTTTTGGAAAAGTAGGTGGTGACTCTAGTAAAAAATTGATGAAGAATACACAACCATCTTCAAAATTGCAATATTTCTAGTCAGAAATAGAAGTCACAGGTTGTAGTATGTATAGCAATTATTCTTTTCCCCATACACATTATGGTACAATTGAGAATTTTGGTAATGGAGGCAATGCACATCATTCACAGTAGGACATTTATGCACCACAGTCATAAAACCAAATGAATGCTTATCCTCTATCTCTTGAACACAGATTAGTGATCTACCATATCCATACAGCCCTCCAAATTTTGTCTCAGCCATTGATAAACCATTTAACTACAATAATATCCAAGGCTACCCAAATCCTTATCCCTGCAAACTGATAGAACTGCTAAAGCATATCCCTAAATTTCATGGAGAATGGAGTGAATCAGCTTGCAAGCATGTACAACAATTCTAGGATTTCATTGTGAACTTTCAGATTTATCCAAAATATGTCATTATGAGATGTTTTTCAAGATCTTTGAGAGACAACACAAGAGAATGGTTTATAAGCTTTCCCATGCAAAGTATATCTTCATGGGAAGAGTCAAAAAAATATTCCTAAGCCATTATGAGGAAAAAGATGATGAGTATTTACATATTCAAGAAAGAGGTCAAGATCTCTTAGATGCATTTTTTGGCATAAGAAGACACAAAGGAGAATCTGTACGCTCCTTACTCGACTAAATGTTGAAAGTCCATTTGAAAATACCTTATGATCTTCTACCTGATGATCACATACTCATTAAGCAATTCATGAGAATATATGATCCCAATTTAGTTCATTGGTCTGAGTCATCAAAGCCAACTACTATTGGGGAGCTATGGTTATGGATACTTAGGCACGAGTGTGCTAGCAATGTTAAATTTGATAACACAGAGAATGGTATTGATAAATATGGAAAAAATAATCAAACAATGCAGCCAATAGAAGAAACATGTGTGAGTGAAATTCTCGATGATGATATTTCATATTTGAATGAAGATGAACTTGTTGAAGACTAATTTTCTACCTTGGAAGATGATTGCAGCATTGAAGATATTACCACAAACATATTGCCTAAGGAATATCTTAGCCACGATTCAGATGATGTGGAGGTGCAACCATGTATTTGTC
The DNA here is from genome assembly GCA_007258455.2 of Sequoia sempervirens. Classification (NCBI taxonomy): domain Eukaryota; kingdom Viridiplantae; phylum Streptophyta; class Pinopsida; order Cupressales; family Cupressaceae; genus Sequoia; species Sequoia sempervirens. The sequence goes on from VDFB02000017.1 coordinate 452,656,223, forward strand.
ATAGCATTGAAAATTTGGAAGCTGAAATAAAAGAAGACAATATTCCCTGCAATAATGAAGAAGGAAATGATTGTGATCAACTCATTGAAGATGAGTGTGCAAGTGAAAATAATTCCTATGATAGTCTGCATAATGAGGATGAAGATACAAAAGGTCTCTCTTGCATAAAAAATTGTGTTGGTGAGAGTAGTTTATGTTATGAGGGATCCATTGAATATTCAGATTGTGGAGACGAACCTATGGATTTTGATCTACAACAAAGTGATTCTTGTAGTTCTTATGGAGATCAGGAGGAAGTAGCAATGGAAAATGTAAGTCCATCTGGTAGTGAGCAAATAACAATTCCAGCTGTAGTTGAGTACCATGATGACACAATTGATGAACAAGAAATTTGTACACCTGAAAAATGGTTTTAAACTTTTTTCAAATCCAGTGTATGATGAAAAAATAGAAGAAGATCAAATGACATTGTGTCAAGCAATTGAATATGAGATTGATACACTTGAATTACCATTTTTCATGATGAGAAGAGCAAAGAATACAATAATAATCATGTGGATGAAGGAACATGTTTGATCAACAGTGAGAAAAATTCAGATTTTCTAGCAATGGAATATCAGAAATACATACATAAGAAAGATTCAGAAAAATCATCCCCAGCATTAGTTGGTTCGAATGTGTAAAATAATGACTGTATGAATCAGAAATTTGAGTCACTGTCAACTAATGACATAAAAGAAATAGAAAATATTTCATATATAATTATCTCAGAAGATGTTGATGTGGCATATTTCTCAGAACCGTGTGAGAAGAATTCAAATTTTTTAGTTTTCAGTTCAGCTGGGAGACCATTTTATAATGTATGACAATGACCAAAATGATGAAGAATTTGGCATTAAGAATAAAATTTCTTGGTGTAATAAATGGGGCATGAGTTTGTCACATGATAGTAACAATTTTGAAATCATGCCTAAGTCTGAATCAAAAAATGAAAAAGGAAATGTGAACAGTGTTGAAGGTAGTGACATTTGGAAATTTTCAAATGGTGGTAGATATAAAAGGGTTGATTGCATGAGTGTTCTTAAGAATGATTTGATGAAAACATATCAGAACAAGGTGTTTGACAGAGGAAAATAGGGGCTATTATTTTTGGTGGCCTTGTGCCATCAGCTATAGCGTGGTTTTTTTAAAAAAACCATATCAATTCATGACATAAAGGAGTTTGAGTCTACTACTCAATAGGTAAAAACACTTGGTCTGCTCTCCTAGAGACCTAGATTATTGCTATGCTCACAAGGAACATACATCCCCAGAAGGAGCCACTGTTGGAGCCTAAAATTTTGTGCAAATTTTAGGTTCCCATGTGTAAAAAAATTGATTTTAACACTCAGAAATACAGTTCAAAAATTTGCTCAAGTGGCCCACTTTGAAAAATCACAAAATGATGTCAGTACAATTTCAAGAAAAATCACTTTGCAGACATGTTCATCTACCATATGTGAATGTGTACGCCAATTTTCAGCTTCCTACGATAAGTTTTGACAAGGTTTCAAAAGGTCAAGTTGAAGGGTCCTGCAAAGTTTTGACATTGGCATTCCCAAAAAATTCTCACAAAAGGAAATTTTGACACCTCATATCTTGGCAAAAGAAGATTTATAAAAAATAATTGTGCACACATGCTCATGGATCCAAAATAAACAAATCCCCCAATTTATGGCTTCACAAGAAGTGATTTCATACTTTCACAAAATAGCAAGTTGGTGAGTTTTGATTGGGTTTGATAATGTCAGTTTTCAAAAAAGGCTGAGTAGGAAACTTTGAACATTAATAGTTTTTAATCTTGATCAGCTCATACCAAATTGTTTTGCATCCATGCTCTCCTATCATAAGACAACATACTGGTAAAATTTTGTGGCTCCAGGAGAAATTTTGATTAGTTTTCCAAAGTAGTTTCGGAGGCTACCTGGCTTGTTTCAGTCACAGTGCAAAATTGTCAAAAGGAAAATTTTGCCCACTTCGGTTTCACCCTAGACAAATAAATGAATGCAATTATCCAAGTTTAGGAATGCAAATACAAGGGCAGCAATGAATTCATTGAGCATACTTACACTTGAAGACTTCATAAATTTGAAGGTAGTCATAAGTAGAGGAATAATTAATGAATTCGATATAAGGAATATGTGCAGCATAAAAGTAAAAGGCAAACAATTTCATCATTGAACTAAAGGCACTAGAAAGTGATACTCTTTATGGAATATCTAGTGGTGGGATTTACAGAGGAAGGTACTGCCACCCTATTCACTACCGTGAAAGGTTTGGAAATTGTTTCTTAGTAACATTCCATATACCAATACTGACTCAAACAATGAGAAAGCTAATTCATCTACCAAGACACGGCTAAAAAATGACAGAGGAATATGTCAAAAGATTGCTATACATTGTGCAAAAATTGATAAAGACACGTTGCAGCAGTGCTTTCTAATATTTCTCATGTTAGGAATGGGATTCTCAATATCAAAGCCTGAAATGAATGGAAGAAGCCCACTAGCGTTATACAATATCATAATCAAAATACAGGCTTTTAAAGAGGAATCCCTAATCTGTTTTATAAGGCAGTATTACTCTGTGGGTGTAAACACATGTCAGGTGCCAAAATTTTGCAATAAGAAAGAGAGTAGCCTCAAGTTCTTAATTTGATGCCCACAAATTACATATTATGCTTTAACGTTGGCATAACAGTACAAAGGTTCTCAACTTTAAATAGTTTGAGAGTAAAACCTATTGCTAATGAGGTTCTCCAAACAGTGTCAAGATTAATGAATGTGCTCTGAGTATAGCCAACTGCTGGCTGTGGAAAGAAAGAAGATACTCATAAATTTATGAATGTGATCTATCTATTTTTGATGAGTCTTCAAAAAGATAGAGGCATGCAGACTTGTGAGGGAGCCCTTAGTGTCACAAAGGGAGTGTAGGTTATAGTTGAAGGATAAACTAAGAGAGCGCCAAACATAGCATGAGGTTACAAAATCTTGTAGCATTCCATATTGTTACAAATGGTCTCTGAAAAGGACTTTGGAAGAAGGAGAAAAAAACCATGGTGGAACACAAAGCAGGTGATGTTCGATATCTTGAAATTCAGAGATGCTTGAGAAGGTGTGATTGTCGTGTTACCTTTGACAAATGGATTGAACACAAATTTCTTATAGGAAAGTGAACAGTCCATAATCTACAGCTTGGAGTGCATCAAATGATAAATATATTGAGACACCTTGAAGGAAATAATAAATGTCACACGGAAAGAAGCATTTCACAGTGCTTTAGCACAGTGGAAATGTGTATGGTGGTTGTTACTATCAAACCTACGTTCTCAAATCAGGGGGTTCTAAGTTCGATAGTGAAGCAATATGGATTGATAAATCTTCAAAGATTGACATATGCGCAAACACATTAAAATTGTTATACAATTTGGAGAACTAGCCATATAAGCAACACTCTATGACAATATAGTGCAAGACGTCAATTAAAAGATCTTCCATGAATTGCCTAAGGGGCGGATAGAGATATATATGATGATAAAGGAAACAGTTATTAAACAAGATCAGGACCTGGTAACAGCCCAACAGAACCCCCCAAGGATTAGATAATGACCTAGAAATCGGTTTGTCACGCAATGTGAGGCAACTTTATGTGCCAATCCGTGGTGGGAGAGAAGCTATGATATTAGCTATAGAAGTGCAACATAAAGCATCTATATACAAGAAAATATGGCTTGACACAGAAGCATTCCAATATTTCTCGCATCCCCACAGAAGAAGAATGAAGACATTGCGGCGTAGTGGTGGCAACCCGCATTACCACGAAGGCCCAACACTAGTCCCGTGGTAGTGCGGTGAAAATAATGAAAAGAAATATTATTGCATGATAAATTGTTTGAGAGAAATATTTATTAAAACCACAATATCAACTTAATTTTGGAGAACATATAAATTTTACCGCGAGCAATTTAAAAAGTGTGCGATATAGAGGGACTTAAATATTTTTTCCCACAGGAGGAGTCAAAATTATGTGCGGTATTGTGTGAGATCTCTAACATTCCCTGCATTACTGCAAGGGGTCTCAAATCTATAAGCGGGTATGTGGTAAAATGAAGTGTTTGTGGTGGATGTGGTGAAGGTGAAATAAAATAAGAGGTTTTAATATATTTTACACAGGAGATAAAATATAAAATGGTTTATATTTGAATGGGGAAAATATGCCGAAATCACAAAATGACTTGTTATGGTAAATATTTATCCATGGAAAGAGAAAATCTAATTTGAAAATTATGGGGAGATAATTATTTGAGTGGATATGCATTGAAAGGTAAAAACATGTAAATTTTGTAAAAGGGATGGGTGATTATTTCAATGAACCCGCACAGGTAAAATACAAAGTGAAATGTTTTCACCAAGAGTAAATATAAACAAGAAATTGTTGGTGAAAGGATTAAGACTAAGTATTGAGACATACTTTATCTTTCACGGAGATGAAAAATGGAAAATAAAGTAAAAATATTTAATTTTCCAAAGGAAACTAATTAAATATTTTACTTTTCCAAAGATAATTAAATGAATAGCTGCACCGAAAAGAAGAGTTACACCAAATGGATGCTATGAAGGGTTGTAACCCTAAAAGAACAATGCATATATGTAAGATGAAATAAAATCAAGGATATAGATATAAGAGGTAGGTTAGGAAATCATTAGTTAGGTGGATAGGTAGATCAGTTGTTGAAACAAAACATTCTGTTGTGTATTCCAAAATTCTTTGAAATAATATAATGGACAAGAAGGCTTTATCTGGTGATTCAATTATGGTGTCAATTATTTGTTGAATTTATTGAAAATATTATCTGGTTGTCTCCAAGGTTGATGTTTCTTTGTTATTTAAATTGATGTATCAAGGATATTTTCAATTTATCAAAGCACATTTGCTGCTCTTGTGTGGTTCAGTTAATTGGATCCTTCAAGGAAGGATTAAATTCTTTTAATTAATCACAGTAATCTGGAAAAGGTCATTTGGATCAATAAGAAGAACTTGATAATTGCATCCTTGCACGTTTATGCCATGCATAAACTCATAAAATTTTCAAGCAATTTGAATTGCAACATTAATTAAGTCACATATTACTCATCTCTTGACTCCATTAGCCCAACAGAAGTAGGCATTGGTCTTACCCATTTCATTTTATAATTTTATAAAATCTTATTCAAACATTCACATCTCCAATTTTAGTAGTAGTTATTAAGCTTTCGTCTCTCCACTTCCAATTACCATTGTGGATAGATTTATCAAATAGGAAATACGCAATTTAAGTCTGCTCCATTTGCATAGGTATACCCACCTAGGTATGGAAAATCCTGAAGAGAAGAAGGTTCAAATACACCATTGGGCCTTGTATGTTAGCCTAAAACATACCAAGAGCTTGGCAACCTCTTGTGGTTTCTTAATCAGCGTTTTTGAGAACTAATAGCTACCACATTTTTCATACATGTCTACCAAAGCATTTTATGAAATAGACATCTATGCTACCACATTTTTCAGACATTTCTACCAAAGAATTTTTCATACATGTCTACCAAAGCATTTTATGAAATAGACATCTATGCTACCACATTTTTCAGACATTTCTACCAAAGAATTTTTCATACATGTCTACCAAAGCATTTTATGAAACAAGGTAGTGAGTTGTTTGAAAAAATGCCTCAAAGAAATGTGGTCTCATGGTGATGGACATCACCATGAGACCACATTTCCTCACTACCTTTTCTATGCTACCACATTTTCCTTACATGTCTACCAAAGTATTTTATCAAACATGTCTATGCTACCACATTTTTCATATATGTCTATCAAAAAAAATTTCATGCATGTCTACTAAAGCATTTTATGAAACAAAGAAGTGAGTTGTTTGAAAAAATTCCTCAAATAAATGTGGTCTCATGGTGATGGACATCACCATGAGACCACATTTCTTTGAGGCATTTTTTGAAACAACTCATTTCCTTTTCTATGCTACCACATTTTACATACGTGTCTACCAAATCATCTTATCAAATACTTCACTTTCTTGCTGCTATGGCTAAAAGCCTAAAATAGGTGCTTTTGAACAAATTATGGATGTTTGGAAAAAATATATCAAAGCATAATAGTAAGCAATAGCATAGACAAGGCAATGATTTGTTTCAAAGAATGCCTCAAAGAAATGTGGTCTCATAGTCTTCATTTTAGTACATATGCAACAATGCCACAAAGGAAGGATATAGTCAAATCAAATAGAAAACAACATTCAACTCTAAAGGGAAGTCTTTAACAACAAAGTGTTAAGAGAAAATGCAAAGTCATTATGGGTGTATTAGGGAAGATTTTAGATTTTGAAAACTTTGACAATCATGATTATAAGGACAATATTCTTTGGTTTTAGTTGTGAAAACATAAGAAGGCATAAAGGATAGTGACTTTAAGTTATTTCAAAGGATAGTGATTACATCAAGCATTACACATATTTAAAACTCAAAGCATTACTTCGCATTGCATAACTAATATAACTAGTATGTTTACAGATGAAAAATTTTCAATTACAATCTAATGTTTTTGAAAGTCAACCTAAGTGCAAATATTATGCAATTACTTCATATTGCATAACTAATAACTAGGAGCAGTTTCCAATTGTATTTTCTTTTCATTGCATTCCATGAGACCACATTGGTTTGAGGAATTTTTTCAAATCCTCTATATAAGTTTACATGAATTCATCTATTATGTCATGTTTTTGAATTTTTATCTTCAAACTCATAAAAATCAAACTTTTATATGGAACTTCCATCTAATTCAGTGTTGAATTCTATGTGTAACAATGAAGATTAATAAAATCATCAAATGAATGGCCTACATTGTCAAAATAAAACAAAAACGCAATATAAACACCTAGTAAAATGAAAAAGAGTGAATTCCACTAGCCATGATGGAAATGGACTACTATAAGCAATGCAAATGGAATTCATAAGAAAGGTTGTGTTCAGTTGATATCCTCTATATAAGTTTACATGAATTCATCTAAGTTATGTCATGTTTTCCAAAAAAATTCTTCAAACTCCTAAAAAAATTAAACTTTTTTATGCAACTTCCATCTAATTCAATGTTGAATTGTATGTAAAACTATTATTATTAATAAAATCATGAAAGGAATGGTTTATATTGTCAAAACTAAACAAAAACACTAAATATAAACATTTCAATTGTACCAAAATGAATATATTACCTAAGATAGTGAAAAATGATGTAGAAACTTCAAATTGTCTTCTTCTACATTGTCTAGCATGAAAATTTATGATTAAAAGGTGATGGATCACAAAATTTGGTAAAAAAACAAGTCAACTGCATAAAAAGGTATTTTTGAGTTAGATAAAGTGCAAAACTAGACAAATGCAGAGAATTGTGGGCCTAAATCATAGGGTCAATTCCTTTTTTACCACTTTTGGAAAAGGAACATTTGGTGCTCACCAAATTTGGAGAGCAACAAATGTGATGCAAAATGTGATACATTGTTAGGAATTCAATATGTATAACAAGAAAAACTAAGAACACACCATTTAACTACACTTGGATATAAGTAAAGGCGATACATTGTTAGAACTTGAATATTTAAAAGGATTACAATTACAAATATCTCAACCCTTAAACCCTAATACCTCAACCCTCAACCCTATCAATTAAATCCTCAACCCTATTTGCTCAACCTTAATCACTAAATCCTCAAACCTTGACCCTAATCTGTCAACCCTATACCAGCTTAAACCCTAAACCTTCAACCCACTACCCTACACATTAAACCATCAACCCTAATCCCTCAATACTATCAATTAAACCATAAACCCTAAACCTGAAACCCTTGACCCTAATCTATCAACCCTACACCTTAAACCCTAAAATCTCAACCCTCAATCCTCTATCGTACACATTAAACCCTCAACCCTAATCCCTCAACACTATCTCTTAAACCTTAATCTGTCAACCCTCAACCATTAAACCGTAATACCTCAATGCTTGACCCTTAAGTCGCAATACCTTAGAGAGTGTGAGAGAGGGGGTTGGAGTGAGAGAGAGTTGTCTAGGTAGGGTGGGAGGGATTGAGACCTGAGAGAGAGATACTTGAGAGGGAGAGGGAGAGTTATCTAGTTAGGGTGGGGGGGAGAGACTTGAGAGAGGGAGAGAGGTTATGAGGGATATTTTAAGGGAGAGACCTGAGAGAGATGGAGTGGGAGACACCTGAGATGAGAGGGAGAGAGAAAGATAAATACCTAAGAGAGGGAGTTGGAGTGAGAGAGAGAGAGAGGGAGTGTGAGAGAGGGGGTTGGAGTGAGAGAGATTTGTCTAGGTTGGGTGGGAGGGAGTGAGATATGAGAGAGAGACTACTACATTGGAGAAAGAGAGTTATCAAGTTAGGATGGGATGGAGAGACCTAAGAGAGGGAGAAAGGGTGGGAGGGATATTTTGAGGGAGAGACCTAAGAGAGAGAGTGTGAAAGAGGGGGTTGGAGTGAGAGAGAGTTGTCTAGGTAGGGTGGGAGGGAGTGAGACTTGAGAGAGAAATTTGAGAGGGAGAGATAGTTATCTAGTGAGGGTGGGTGGGAGAGACTTGAGAGAGGGAGAGGGGTTGAGAGGGATATTTTAAGGGAGACACTTGAGAGAGAGACCTAAGAGGGAGATATGAGAGGGAGAGAGAAATATAAATACCTAAGAGAGGGAGATAAAGACCTGAGAGAGGGAGATGGAGTGAGAGAGAGATAGAGAAAGACCTGAGAGGGATTGAGAGAGGGAGTGTGAGATAGGGGTTTGGAGTGAGATATTTTAAAAGGTAGGGTGGGAGGGAGTGAGACCTGAGAGATAAATATTACTACATCAAAGAAAGAGAGTTATCTAGTTAGGATGGGAGGGAGAGATCTGAGAGAGGGATATTTTAAGGGAGAGACCTAAGAGAGAGGGAGTGTGCAAAAGGGGGTTGAAGTGAGAGAGAGAGTAGTATAGATGGGGTGGACGGGAGTGAGACCTGAGAGAGAGAGACTTGAGAGAGAGAGAGAGTTATCTAGTTAGGGTGGGGGGAGACCTAAGAGAGGAAGAGGGGTTGGGAGGGATATTTTGAGGGAGACATGTGAGAGAGAGACCTGAGAGAGAGAGAGATGATAGGGAGAGAGAAATATAAAGACCTAAGAGAGGGAGATGGATTGAGAGAGAGAGACCTAAGAGGGAGAGGGAGAGAGGGAGTGTGAGAGGTGGTTGAAGTGAGATAGATTTTTCTAGGTAGGGTGGGAGGGAGTGTGACCTGAGAGATAGACTACTACATCAAAGAAAGAGAGTTATCTAGTTAGGATGGGAGGGAGAGACCTGAGAGAGGGAGAAGGGGTGGGAGGGATATTTTGAGGGAGATACCCTTAGAGAGATGGAGTGTGAGAGAGGGGGTTGGAGTGAGTATCTAGTTAGGGTGGGGGGAAAGACCTGAGAGAGGGATAGGGGTTGGGAGGGATATTTTTAGGGAGAAACCTAAGAGAGAGACTTGAGAGAGAGGGGGAGAGAGGTGGAGGATGAGGAGAGAGAGAGACCTAAGAGGGAGAGAGAGAGAGAGAGAGAGAGAGAGAGAGAGAGAGAGAGAGAGAGAGAGAGAGGGAGTGTGAGAGAGGTGGTTGGAGTGAGAGATATTTATCTAGGTAGGGTGGGAGAGAGTGAGACCTAATAGAGAGACTACTAAATCAGAGAAAGAGAGTTATCGAGTTAGGATGGGAGGGAGAGACTTGAGAGAGGGAGAAGGGGTGGGAGGTATATTTTGAGGGAGATACCTAAGAGAGAGGGAGTGTGAGAGGGGATTGGAGTGAGAGAGGGTAGTCTAGGTAGGGTGGGAGGGAATGAGATCTGAGAGAGAGAGACTTGAGAGGGAGGGAGAGAGTTATCTAGTTAGCGAGGGGGGAGAGGAGTTGGGAGGGATATTTTTAGGAAGAGACCTAAGAGAGGGAGTGGAGACATCTGCGAGAGAGACCTAAGAGAGAGAGGGAGGGAGGGAGGGAGGGAGAGAGAGAGAGGGAGAGAGATGAGAGGGAGAGGGAGAGAAAGATAAATAATTGAGAGAGGGAGTTGGAGTGAGAGAGAGAGGGGGGGTTGGAGTGAGAGAGAGTTGTCTATGAAGGGTGGAAAGAAGTGAGACCTGAGAGAGAGAATTATCTAGTTAGGATGGGGGGAGAGACCTAAGAGATGGAGAGGGGTTGAGATGGATATTTTGAGGGAGACACATGAGAGAGAGATGAGAGGGGAAGAGAAAGATAAATACCTGAGAGAGGGAGATCTAGAGTGAGAGAGAGAGAGAGAGAGAGAGAAAGACCTAAGAGGGAGAGAGAGAGGGAGTGTGAGAGAGGGGGTTGAAGTGAGAGATATTTGTCTAGGTAGGGTGGGAGGGAGTGAGACCTAAGAGAGACTAATACATCATAGAAAGAGATTTATCTAGTTAGGATGGGAGGGAGATACTTGAGAGAGGGAGAAGGGGTGGGAGGGATATTTTTGAGGGAGAGACCTGAGAGAGAGAGGGAGTTTGAGAGAGGGGGTTGGAGTGAGAGAGAGTAGTCTAGGTAGGGTGGGAGGGAGTGAGACCTGAGAGAGAGAGAGAGAGAGACTTATCTAGTTAGCATGGGGGGAGAGAATTGAGAGAGGGAGAGGGGTTGGGAGGGATATTTTGAGGGAGACACTTGAGAGAGAGGGAGTGGGAGACACCTGAGAGAGAGAGACTTGAGAAGGAGAGAGAGGGAGTGTGAGAGAGTTTTCTAGGTAGGGTGGGAGGGAGTGAGACTTGAGAGAGAGAGAGAGACTCTGAGAGGGATATAGAGAGTTATCTAGTTAGGGTGGGGGAGAGAGACCTAAGAGAGGGAGAGGGGTTGGGAGGGATATTTTGAGGGAGTGGGAGACACTTGAGAGAGGGATAGCTGAGAGAGAGAGAGATGAGAGGGAGAGATAAAGATAAATACATGAGAGAGGGATTTGGAGTGAGAGAGAGAGAGACCTAAGAGGGAGAGAGAGGGAGAGGGTGTGTGAGAGAGGGGGTTGGAGTAAGACATATTTGTCTAGGTATAGTGGGAGGGAGTGAGACTTGAGAGAGAGACTACTCTCAGAGAAAGAGTTATCTAGTTAGGATGGGAGGGAGAGACCTAAGAGAGGGAGAGGGGGTGGGAGGGATATTTTGAGGGAGAGACGTGAGAGAGAGGGAGTGTGAGAGAGGGGGTTGGAGTGAGAGAGAGAGTAATCTAGGTAGGGTGGGAGGGAGTGAGACCTAAGAGAGAGAGATACTTGAGAGGGAGAGAGAGAGTTATCTAGTTAGGGTGTGGGGAGAGACTTGAGAGAGGGAGAGGGGTTGGGAGGGATATTCTGAGGGAGAGACTTGAGAGAGAGGGAGTGTGAGAGATGGGGTTGGAGTGAGAGAGAGTTTTCTAAGTAGGGTGGGAGGGAGTGAGACTTCAGAGAGAGAGAGAGAGACTTGAGAGGGAGAGAATTATCTAGTTATGGTGGGGGGAAGAGACATGAGAGAGAGAGAGAGATACCTAAGAGAGAGAGTGGGAGAGAGCTAAGAGAGAGAGAGATCTAAGAGAGAGACTTGAGAGAGAGAGGGAGTGGGAGAGACCTGAGAGAGAGAAACTTGTGAGGGAGATAGATTTGTGTTGTTAGGGTGGGAGGAAGAGACTTGAAAGAGGGAGAGGGGGTACAAGAGATCCAAGAGACAAAGGGTGGGAGGGATAGAGTGAGGGAGAAATATTTGTCTAGTTAGGGTGGGAGGGAGAGACTTGAGAGAGGGAGAGGAGTTGTGAGAGATCCAAGAGATGGAGGACAGAAGGGATAGAGTGAGGGAGAGACTTGAGAGAGATGGGGTGGGAGGGATAGAGGGAGGGAGAGACTTGAGAGGGGTGGGAGGGATAGAGGGAGGGAGAGAATTGAGAGAGAGGGGGTGGGAGGGATAGAGGGAGGAAGAGACTTGAGAGGGGGAGTTATCCTATACATTAAACCCTCAACCCTATACCTTAAACCCTAAGTATGGAAGACAAGGTAGAGAGTGTAGGAGAGACATAGAGAGGGTTGAGAGATGTAATGGGTATGTATTGGTTAAGAGGGAAGGAGGTAATGAGGGAGTGAAAATTAAAACCTCAACTATCCATCAAAAATCATAAACGTGAACTCTAAGAGTTATCAAAGTGGTGGAGAGAGACACAAAGAGAAAGCAAAGTTAGTTTTTTGTCAATGCAGCTCATTTGGCGAGCGCCAAATTTGGCTCTCTCCAAATGACACATCCCATTTGGCACTCACCAAATTTGGTGAGCACCAAATGGGATGTGTCATTTGGAGAGCGCCAAATTTGGTGATCGCCAAATGAGCTACTTATGGACGTGATTTTCTCAGGAGGATACCAAATTTACACATATTTTTGGTTGTGATAACTGCCTCATTTGCACATCTTTCAATGTAAGTTTATAAAAAAATCTTAATGATGTTAGACTCTCTCTCTCTCTTAGTTATCTAAATAAATAAATATATATATATATATATATTTATTTATTTATAGTTTGATTATGTTAAGGTTTTCATCCATAAATTCTCTTATTTTTTACGCCATTTTTTGTCAAAAAAATGTGCTAGTTTTAGGATATATTTTTACTCATTCATCAAATATTGAAACAAATTACAATTTTTAAACTAGACTCCAATCTACACGCAATGAAAAAATAATTGATTTTTTATTAGTTTTCAAAAAAAATAGGGGGGAGCACGCTCAAATTTTAGCTTTTTAGGATGTGTCCACTTCAAAAATTCATAAAATATTATATATTCATTAAAAAAATAGCCAAAAGAACAAGGATAAACTACATGGTGTTAGCTTATTTCTCACTTTTCAAATTTTTGAAATTCTAAAAAAAATTAATAAAAAAGGGGGGGGCCTTAAATGCTATGCTAAAAAAATTTTGATAAAAACAAGACCTATTTCCCCCCCCTCCATTTTGAAACCCTTAATATTAATTATTTTCAAAAAAAATACTAGCTTAGAAAATGCACTCAAAGCACTACAACTCTTGTTCTTGTTGTGTCTTCAAATTTTGAGCATAACTATCTTCATTTTTTGTGCACATCAGATTTTGTTGATTTAAAAAAAAAAGTGGCATCTTAAGAGCCATTTTTGTGTCAAAGATTAGTGCACTTACCCACATATGATTCATCCTTATAGATTCATGTGGAGAAAATGGTGAATCGTCAATAATGGATAATTCAACAACATAAGAAATTAACAAGACATGTGGCTCACATGTTACAAGATAAATAATCTATCAGTACCATAGTATAAATTTTGGAAAATAAGTTCAGACTTGGATATTATAGAGAAGAAGGAAAGGGTGGAAATGATAATAATTTGGAAGAAAGAAAATTTTAGGTTAGAAGTGGAACCAACCCTTTTAAGCTTTATAAATTAATACCTTTGAGTTTTAAGTAGATGTACATATTTTAGATGCTTGGATCAAATAGATGGAGGTCTATTTTAGTGTTCACAATGTGAGGGAAGAACATAAATCATTTTCTCATTTAAAAATGAATGAACAAACTCTTGAATGGTGTAAAATATATCTCTCTTCATGTGACAAGAAGAATAAATCAACAACGTAGTCTTTAAAGATCTTCTAAGGAACTTTATCCATTCAATCATGAAATTAATCAAAAAATAAAATGGCTTTATTTTAGGAAAGCAAGTAGTCAAAGTATATAGAACTACACAATCGATTTATGTATACAAGCCATAATGTTGAATCTAGACTTGGAAGGAGATATCAAAATATCTTAGAGGGTTGCAAACAAATGTAAGAAGATAAATAATCACAACGAAGCTAGTTAATTTGGATGAGGCTTGTGTGTTGATACATTACATTGATGATGAGAAGAAGAAAGATAGAATATTTTTTCCTAAAAGAGACAAAAAAATAACAACATAAAGAACAAACTAAGGAAGAAAAGGGAAAACCATTTAAGAAATGGAAAGAGAAGAAGACCAATGTTGTTGTTGATAATGAAAAATTATAATTATTATTCAAACTATAAGATTGATGTTCACAAAAAAAAAATGTTGTAGGATACACCCCTAATTGCATCCTAAAAATATGATCAAGGAAAACTTTGAGAAGTCCATGGTTATCATTTTAGATGAAGGGGAAACAAATGACATCTCAAATAGTGATAAAAAATATGTTCCATAGTCACAAGGGCCATCAAGAGTGAATAAGAACAAGTAATCAACCAACTATTCATTCATAAACTCCAAGTGAAGAAAACAAGCGTAACAACACTTACAAATCCTAGTTCTCATTTTAATTTAATTTCAACTAATATAGTTAAAAATATTAGTTCAAAAACATATGATCATACTCAACCTTATTCATTTGGTTGGGTTAAAAAGGGTGTATAGATTCGAGTTAAGAAAAAGTGCAAGTTTCAATTTGATATTAATCTTCACTATGTAGATGAAGTAGAAGCATATGTGATTTCTCTTAATGCATTTTATATTGTGTTTATGAGTTTGTATTTGTATATGTGAGATTTATATTCATGAGAATGGAAAAGAAGTACATATGGGTCAAGATGGAATAAAATATATTATCAAAGGAAACTAAAGTAAGGACACATAATTTCATGGTAAGTTCTAGTCAAGCGCTTAAAATAATATACAAAAATAGGTAGTTTTATCTTTTTCTTTTGAAATATAAGCAAGAAGAGTGATTTGGGATTTCTTTAATGTTTCATAGCAGCACGAACACAAAGGGGTTGTAGAATAATTTTTGGCATCATTTGAGGTGTTCTATGAACCAAGGGGTTGATTTATAAGAGAGAGAAAGCATGAGGTTCACTTAATTCCTATATATCCTCTACCAAATGTAGGATTGTATAGATAATCATTGATGGAGAGTAATAAAGTATAACAATAATTTCAATATTTTTTCTAGAGCAAGGTGTAATACATCTGAAAAAAATTCCATGTGGATCACCCATAGTGATGGTAAGGAAGAAGGATGACCCTTGGATGATACACGTAGATTATTGTGTTCTCAATAAGATCATTATTGGGAATATATATCATCTCCCAAGGATGGATGATCTGATAGACCAATCACAATTTGATAAGTGTTCTACAAAATTGGATCTAAAATTAGGATACCATCAATTAAGAGTGAAGGAGGAGATAAATTGAAAACTACTTCCAAGATAAAACAAGTTTTGTATGAATAGGTTATTCTTCCTTGTGGTTTATGTAATAATATAGATACTTTTATGTGTTTAAAGAATGATGTATAAATAAATTTCATAGATACATGCATTATAATTTATCTAGATCACATTTTTATCTTTAGTGAAACATGGGAGGATAATTTGATAGATTTGAGATACATTTTGGAAGTTTCAAATAAAAAACTTTTGTGAAACTTGAAGAAACATAAGTTTTCTAAAGAATATTTGACATAATTAGGCCATTTGGTTAGAGGGGTAAGTTAAGAGTAGATGTCATAAAATTTTGGAGGGATAAAGTTGAGAGTAGATCTCATAAAAGTGTGAATTGAAATCCATCACATGTGCACTTCTAGTATCTAAATCTTCATGAACAAAAATCATATATAAATGCAAAGAAAACTATTCACATGGAGAATAGGGCACAAAAATTTACAACATTAACCCTATGAGGATAGAGTTAAGATATATATCAGATCTTTAAAAAAATTAGTGGGCACAAACATTTCCTAAATTAATCCTATGAGGATAGAGTTAAGATCTATATTAGATCTTAAAAAAAATAGTGAGCATGTAAACATTTCCTAAATTAATCCTATGAGGATAGAGTTAAGATCTATATTAGATCTTAAAAATATTTAGTATCATATAAATAACACTTAGAAAATAAACCAAGAATGAAAGACGAACATAGAAGAAAAGTGACACAAATATATCTTGGGAAAGACTTTCAATACCTAGCCTCGAAATCATTGAACCAATATATTTCTAATAATAGTATAGTCACAATACAATATCACTCTTAGAGCCTTAACATGGAGATCAATACCCTACTCCTCTAGATAAAATATAATAGCATAAGCCTCATAAATACAAGGTATCTCTCCCTCTAAACATATGAATCCAAGCATCCAATTTATAGATAATATAAATGGTATAGGTTACTTGCAACCAATCCATAGTAGTACTAGAGGTTTCTTGCTAGATGATACAAATGATTTTTTGAATCCCATGAGCATGATGAAGTTTATTTGACCTCCAATATGTTTATACCCATTCATATATTTTTTATGTTTCCCTTTTACTCTTGGAAGGTACACAACAAGTAGGATAATTTTTGGATTAGGAATGTCATAGACCTTGAAACTACTATTTTTTGAATTATTGAATCTAGCCAAGAGGTATGGTTCTCACAACCATAAAGCACAAATTCCAATTTCATACTCCAAGTATAGGACTCTAGGATGTATTTAACATATTCCTTTATAAATATTTGGCCATATTCTGATTATCATAACCCATTGTAACATGTAATATTTGACCATACCAACTTAGGTGCCCCATTATATCACTTTTCTCCTTTATAAATATGCTTTATCCCATGTATCATAGATCATCATAAACTTGGTCAAGATTCCAACTTCATTTTGTTACTACTCATAATAATGTTGTTACATGCATCATAGAATTTATCATAAGTAACTACCACATATTAGAATGTCATAAGATCATAAACATAGAAATAAAATTGTATACTCTTAAAAATTATCACATTCTAAGATAGACCAAAAATGGTCATAGCTACCACCTCAAAGTAGAACACCATGTTTCCCTAATGAGAACAAAATAATTAATAAATATAAATAAATAAATATTTCAAACATTAGGAATACCAAGGTGTATTACATCCCTAATCCCGACATTATCCTACTTGGTGTATACCTTACAAGACTAAAAGGGAAAAATAAAAAAATCCATGAACATGTATAAAAATAATACACCAACTAAACTTCATCACGCTCATGGGTTTCAACAAAGCATCGACATCATCCACCAAGTGGCGTCTAGTAACACCACACCTTGGTTGCAAGTGACCATATCATCACTACCATTTGGATGAAAGTGACCTATAGAAACACTCCACTTGGTTGATAGTGACCCATAGCAACACTGCCACTTGGTTGCAAGTGACTCATATCAACACTACCACTTGGTTGCAAGTGATTCATAGCAACACTTCCACTTGGCTAAAAATGACCTATAGAAACACTACTACTTTAACCCAATATTTGGACACAAACATAGAAATCCAAATTTCTCTAGAATAGGACTAAGTATATATTTTACATACTCCCCTTAATAACTAGAACAATGATCATAACTAATTACACACATCCAACTAACTACACCATAGAATAAAGTAAACACATACCCACAAGTAATCCTCATGGTATACCCATATCTAACCTAAGTTCTTGTATATCCATTATATTTTTCAACGCCCATCTTCCCTAGTAGTAAACATACACACATGCAAAAAAAGACACTTGATACCATAGTCAAATTTAAGTTTTCCAACATGGACACATCTACCTCTCTAGGACTCCCACTACAAGGGTAATGTATGGACTGGTGCCAAACATTGCATCCAAAATAAAATAATTGGTACTCACACAAAGGACAAGTTTTATGACCTCTAAAACCATCTAAAATCAAAGAACACAATGACATAAAAAAAATAAAAAATTATAAAACAAAGTATACTTTCTCCAAAAAAAAATATACTCACTCTATGTTTGCACATCACAAAATATGGAGATTAAAGATATCACAAACTATTACTAAAAATAATGAAGTGTAATAACAATAAGATATCACAAACATAGTGATCTAAGTAACTCAACACAAATCCAAATTTCAATTTCATATGAATTTAACCTTTAGGAAGAAACGATAGACCATAGAGATAAAACATAAAAACCATACCATGTCATTCTTCCAACACCACTAAGTGTTATAGTTGTGACATGTAATATCTCCACCTCCAAATCCCAAGAAAAAATTCCATATCAAAATCCAACCATTCAACCCTAAATTCAAACATAATAGCATAAATAAACTAAAAATATTTAAGGCTTCTCAATGGAAGGAAGATCAAACTAACATTTATTCCCAAAACTAAGAATATACCAAAAAAATATAATACATACCCTATACTCCTTAAAAATAAAATCAAAATAAACTCATGCACATGAGAAGACAAGCGAAAATAAAACCATAAAATGTATGAATCAAAATAGCCATCAAAATTGACCATCCATATCTCAAGACTCGTTCCCATGAGAAGACAAAGCATAAAATACAACAAATCTTAGAAAACGGGTGGGTAATACCTATCAAATGATTCTCTACCTAGTGGACCTAGAGTAGGGAATGATATTGATATTTCCATGAAGATTCCCCTCATCAAGTCCATACTAAAATTATGTCCAACTTCAAGTGATATTTCCTTGTTTCTTATGTTTAACCCTTATCAAGAGTCACATCCCAAAACATGATCTCAAAGAAGATAGAGATTTATATCATCAACCAATTTTTTTCAGTATTAACTATTAAAATTATAAAAAACACGAGCCACAAGATCAAACAGCGAAAAAAGACACCTTCCATGCAAGAGATCTGCAAACAATATGTGTAATATTCCTTAACAAGAAAAAGGTACAGAAAAACCTCAAGAAAATTCAAGGAAAACAAGATTCCTCAAAGGTTGAGAGTTTGATAGCTCAGAAGAGTAAATCTCAGAGTGATAATACAATGAGGGTTGGGTGCTATATAGGAGCATCCTTAAATGGTAAAGGGATCACATTAGGATAAGTGTCAACATCACATACGATGAGACAGAATGATCTAATGATAACTCAATTTAGTTAACATAGAAAAACACTTAGTTAACTTAATAAAGAATTCCTAAGTTTAGCTTAAGTGCATGAGAATAAATTAGATTAATTATCAATTAAAGAGTAATTAATTTTTAGCTAGTTCACGATTAATCTAACACCCCCCCTTAAGATGAACTTAGGGAGTAGCTAAAAACCCTAAAAAGAAAGAATACATTATGGGTCTTGACAAACAAGACCTAATGAGGTACCCATGCACAAATAAAAGATCTCTCACAACTGGAGAAAAGAAGAAAACCACAATGGGAGAAAACTCCTCTCTAAAAGAGAGAAAGGAAAATGAAGGATTGAAAAAACCTCCAAATTAAGGTGTGAAGGACTAAGAAGCCTCCAACCGAAACAATGTCCCAAAAAAGAGGAACATGTAGAACATCGTTGAATCATGAAGAAGTTGTAGATGTTGGATGTTGTCGTTGTATTGCTGATATGTGGTTGTCATTGATGTCAACACTATTAGCATAAATGTATTTGAAGTTGTATATGTCGAGGATATTGAGAAAATTGTAATAAATGAGTTGCAGGTTGTCAGTGGTGAAGTGAAGTTTAGTATATTGGTTATATTTGTATGTTGTTGATCAAAGGTTGTGGAATAAAGGGTTTTTTGCTGAGTGTATCTAGTTTATCCACATCAACTTTCAGAGATCCACATGAAGATTTTCATTCTGATAGTTTTTTTGTTTCTTCATTTGGTGTTCCTAATTGAAGATGAGGCTATTTCAATTAGTGTAGTTGTTGTGGATGCTTCTCTTGTGATTCATGATGCTTGTGTTTTTTTCTAGATCGTGCTCTATCTTTGTTGCACATCTGTATTGATCGTTGTGCTCATGATCTGAGATTTTCTCTTGCGTGTTCATGTTTTTCTTGTTCTTGGTCGACATAGTGTTTGTAGCGTGTTGTGGATCTTTGAGGAGAAGTTAATTGAAGTGTCTTCATGTTGGAGATTTTGATTTGGGTCCTCACTATGTTGTTTCCAACCTTGGTTGATTCGCATTGATAATCTTTAATATTTTGGGCCAACAGTTTATACTCATTTTATTATTTCTTTGTGGCCGACTTGTAGCAATGAAATTTCTTGTTGCGGATATATAAAAGCAATTGTTTATTTCATTTGATGTATGTCAAATGTGTGTGCACGAATAATGTTCAAATCATTCAAAGGTAGAGTAGAGTGTGAAGAAGTGTGTAGAAGAGTGAAGAATTGTTTATGTGCTTAATTAGAACTGTAATTAGGCATTAGCAAATGTTATTTTCTTAGTTCAAAATCTGGATGACTATAATCTGAATCTCTTTGTAAGACAGTGTGACTTCCTTTGTAGTTGAGCAGTGAACTCTAGGCAATGTGCGTAAATGCATGTGCATTCCCCATATTTCATTTTCATTATACTTTTAGCAGGGTATAATCTTGTGGACTGACCTCCACTGTGGTTTTTCCCCTAACAGGGAACTTCCACATAAAAAATCTTGGTGTTGTGTGTGTTTCTGATGTGTTGATGATTTATGTTTTCATGGTTAATAATCAGATATGAGAATAAGGTTAATAATTTGGATAAGTTTTGAATTTATGTGACAACATATTCACCCCCCCTCTCAATTGTTTTCCCTTGTATTTCCAACAATTGGTATTAGAGCAGGTTCCTTGGAAGAAGTTTAACAGCTTAAGGTGATTCGGGATGGCAAGTTACAAGAAGGATAGTCCGAGATTTGATGGAACAAATTATTCTTTGTGGAAGACTCGAATGGAGTGCCATCTGAGATGCATTGGTGAACCCTACTGGAGCATTACAAGTAATATGTATATTATTCCACATAATGGTCCTACTACTTCTGTTGAGATCAGAGATGTTGAGTATAATATTTGGGCTAAGGAAGCTTTGTTGAGTGATTTGACTGATTTTGAGATGACAAATGTTATGGATCTGAAGACTACTCATGAGATCTAGAAAAATTTGGAAACCTTGTATGAAGGTGATGCTAATGTGAAGATTGCTAAGTTGCTAAGTTTGAAAGGGAAATATGAAAGGTTGAGAATGGGTGATGATGAGAACATTAATACTATCATGCAAAGAGTGAATGAACTTGTGTGTGGAATTAGATTTGCTGGTGGAAAGATAGATGAATCTGAGATTGTTTCTAAAGTGCTTAGATCGCTGCCTGATTCTTACAAAATCAAAGCTAGTTCTATTGAAGAGCTCCAGACTGTAACAAACATAACCAGAGATACGTTGGTTGGTAAGTTGACTGCTTTTGAGTTGAGAAAATTTGGTGATGCCCTTCCTAAGGTCGAATCTACATTTAAGGATACTACTTTTGGAAGAGATAGACAGAGATATGATTTGGGTGAAAGTTCATCTAGGAAGACATTCAAGTACGAGGATGAATTTAGATAGATTGAAGAAGAAGAAAGAGAACTAGAAGAGCTGGAAGCACTTATTATCAAAAGAGTACTGAGAGGAAAAAGGTAAGTATGAAGGAAAATTGCCTCTTAAATGTTTTTCTTGCAATAAGATAGTTCATTTTGCATCAAGGTGTTTGGAAAGAGCTGCTAAACCAAGACATACCAAGCCTAGATTTCAGAAGAAGTGTTACTATGTTGCTGATGAAGGTGTAACAGATGATGAATCTGATAAAGGATATAGAAGTGATGATGAATGGGTATTTATTTCTATCAAAGAAAATAATCTTGTATCTATTGAATCTACTCATTGTACAAATGTGGAGAAAGCCCTCGCTGCTCAAGTTGAAGAAAAAGATGAATGGGTAATTGACAGTGGATGTTCACATCATATGACAGGGGACAAAAGTAAGTTTGTAAGCCTGGAAAAGTATGATGATGGTGTTCTGAGATTTGGTGATAATACAGCTGGTGTGATCCATGGAAGAGGTTGCATTTCTCTTGATGGTAAGCATAATACTGATGATCTTTTGTATGTGAAAGGCTTGAAGCATAATCTTCTAAGTGTAGGTCAAATGGTTGATAAGGGATACAATCTTCAGTTCAAGGATGGAAAGTGCAGAATATTGAGTTCTGAAAATGAAATTGCATCAAGTACAAAAACAAAAGGTAATATCTTTCACTTGAGTGCAGCTAGTAAAAGTTGTTTGATTGCTCAAGTTGATGAAATTTGGTTATGGCATAGGAGGTTGTTTCATGTTAACTTTGATAATATTGTCAAGATAAGTTCCACTAAGGCTGTAAGAGATCTACCTAAGTTGGTGAAACCTACTAATGCAATATGCAAGGAATTCAATTGGGAAAGCAAACAAGGATTTCATTTTAGAGTAAAAAGAATTGTTCAAATGAATTGTTAGAGCTTGTGCATACTAATATATGTGGTCCTTCTAAGGTCAAAAGCTTATAAGGTTACAGGTATTTCATGTTACTCATTGATGATTATTCTAGAATGGTATGGGTTACTTTCTTAAGGGAGAAATCTTAAGCACTTGAAAAGTTTAAGATCTTTAAAGCTATGATTGAGACAAAGACAGGTTTGAAGATTAAATTTCTGAGATTAGATAGAGGTGGTGAATTCAATTTTGGTGAATTTAATTCTTTTTGTGAAGAACATGGAATAAAGAGACAATTATCTACACTGTGGACCCCTCAGCAAAATGGAGTTTTGGAAAGGAAGAACAAAATAATTGAATATGTTGCTAGAACTATGATGGTGGAAGGAAATTTTCCTCATATCTATTGGAGAGAAGTTGTGAGCACTGTTGTGTAGACACTCAACTGGGTACAAATCAAAGGTGATACTGGTAAGACCCCTTTTGAGCTATGAACTGGTCAAAATCCTACTATTAAATACTTCAAGATATTTGGAAGCATATGTTATATTAAGAGAGATGAAGACATAGGAAATTTTTATGCTAGGAGTGATGAAGGTATCTTTCTAGGTTATTCTACTAAAAGTAAGGCCTACCAGTGTTACAATAAAAGATTGAAGAAAATGGTTGAAAGTGCAAATGTTAAGGTTGATGAAGACTCAGGTACACTATCTAGAACCTATGGATATGACTCTAATGGTCAAGATGACAGTACAAACCAAGGAAAGCAAGTTCAGACTACAAATCAAGTGCAAATCAATCTAGTAAATCAAGAAAATGAAGAAGAAGAAACTGGTGAAAGAGCAGAAGAGAGACCAAAAGAGCCTGAAGTTGAAGAACATCCTAAGAAGACTCCCAGGTATGTAAGATTGAATCATTCAAAAGATCATATTATAGGTGATAAGAACAAAAGGTGTCCAAAATAGGAGAAAGATTGCATAAGAGTATTTATTGATATCAAAGATTGGGCCTACTACTGTGAATGAAGCATGCAAAGATGAGCATTAGGTTGAAGCAATGAAAGAAGAGTTAAAATAAATTGAAAAGAATGATACATGGATTCTTGTTCCTAGACCTAAGGATAATTATGTCATTGGAACCAAATGGGTCTTTAGAAACAAACTGAATGAGCAAGGTGAAGTGGTTAGAAACAAAGCAAGAGTGGTATGCAAAGGATATTCACAGATGGAAGGAATTGATTTTGAAGAGACCTTTGCCCCTATTGCTAGAATTGAAATTGTAAGATTATTTCTTTCCTATGTTGCTCACAAGAACTACAAAGTCTATCAAATGGATGTAAAATCAGCTTTTCTAAATGGAGAATTGGAAGAAGAAGTGTATGTTGAGCAACTTGATGGATTCCAGTTGACTGATAAGGAAGATATGGTGTGTCAGCTAAAGAAAGCATTGTATGGACTCAAGCAAGCCCCTAGGGCATAGTATGCAAGATTAGACAAGTATTTGTTGAAGCTTGGATTTAATAGAGGTACTTTTGATAGTAATCTATATTTCAAGATTGATCATAATAAATATTTGATTGTTGAAGTCTTTGTTGATGATATCATTTTTGGAGGAGATGATGGTTTGTGCATGAAGTTTTCTAATGAGATGCAGAATGAATTTGAGATGTCTATGATTAGTGAGATGAAATTTATTTTGGGATTGAAAATTACTTAGTTAGATAAAGGGATTTTTATATCTCAGTCCAAGTATGTGAAGGAATTGTTGAAGAAGTTTGATATGGAAGATTCAAAGCCAATTGGTACACCTATGGTGACTGAATGCAAGTTGACAATAGAAGATGATTCTTCGAAAGAAAATTAGACAAGATACAGATCAATGATTGGTGGATTGTTGTATTTAACTCAAACTAGGCCTTATATCATGAATGTTGTATGTATTGTTGCAATATTTCAAGTGAATCCGAAGGAATCTCATGTGACTGTTGTGAAGAGAATTTTTAGATACTTGAAGGGAACTGTTGATCTTGGCCTATGGTATCCTAAGGATGATGATCTTACTTTGAGTTCCTTTACTGATGTTGATTGGGTAGGAGATGTGAATGACAAAAAAAGTACTAGTCGTGGAGCATTTTTCTTGGGTAAGAAGCTAATTTCATGGTTAAGCAAGAAGAAGAATGCCATTTCCTTGTCTACTACAGAGGCCAAATGCATTGTTGTTGCTAACAATTGTACTCAAGTCATGTGGATGAAACAAATTTTGAAGCATATCAAAGTTGTATATGATGAGCCTATTGCTATATTCTATGATAACTCAAGTGCTATTAAAATTTCCAAGAATCCAGTGTTGCATTCAGAAACAAAGCACATATCTATCAAGTTTCACTTTTTGAGGGAGAAGGTAAGTGAAAAGGAAGTCAGACTAGAGTATGTGCCTACTAAGGAGAAGATTGTAGACATCTTTACCAAGTTGTTTCCTAAGGATACTTTTAAGTACCTCAGAGGGAAGTTAGGGGTGATTACCCCTCCTCATCAGAACTAATATGCAAAGCAATGCATTGCATCAATCCGTGCATTTCACAATCATATCTTGCTTCGGATTGTTGTTGTGGTGGCTGCTACTTAGGGGGAGTAGTCAGATGGTTCAGATATGTGGTTTAGAGCTTATAGATCTTTATCATTGATGTCAAAGGGGGAGAAGAGTCATGTGAAGAACTGGTGATTATCTGAGGAGAAGATCCTTATGCAGAGAAAGATTATGTGAAAGTGTTAAGGAGAAGATGAGTCAGAACCTAAGCAAGAGTTAGTTGCGTTAATGGTTTTTTTCACATCATGCGTTTCCATCAATGAAAAAGGGGGAGATTTTTGGATGTTGTGGTTGTGTTGTTGATATGTGGTTGTCATTGATGTCAACACAATTAGCATAAATTTATTTGAAGTTGTATATGTCAAGGATATTGAGAAAATTGTAATAAATGAGTTGCCAGTTGTTAGTGGTGAATTGAAGTTCAATATGTTGGTTATTTTTGTACGTTGTTGATCAGAGGTTGTGGAATAAAGGGTTTTTTTCTGTGTATCTATTTTATCCATGTTGAGGTTCAAATATCTGCATGAAGATTTGATTGAGTTATGAGGATTTTCATTCTGATAGTTTTTATGTTTCTTTAGTTGGTGTTCCTGATTAAAGATGAGGCTATTTCAGTTAGTGCAGTTGTTGTGGATGCCTCTCTTGTGATTCATGATTCTTTTGGATGTTTCTATATTGTGCTCTATCTTTTTTGCATGACTGCATTGATCATTATGCTTGTGATCTGATATTTTCTCTTGCGTGCTCATGTTTTTCTTGTTCTTGGCTGACATAGTGTTTGTAGTGTGTTGTGGATCTTCAAGGAGAAGTTAATTGAAGTGTCTTTATGCTGGAGATGTTGATTTGGGTCCTCACTAAGTTGTGGTTGACCTTGGTTGATTCACATTGATAATCTATAATGTTTTGGGCCAACAGTTTATATTTATTTTATTATTTATTTGTGGTCGACTTGTAGCGATGAAATTTCTTATTGTGGATATATAAAAGTGATTGTTCATTTCATTTGATGTATGTCAAATGTGTGTGTGTGAAAATAATGTTCAAATCATTCAAAGGCATAGTAGAGTGTGAAGAAGTGTGTAGAAGAGTGAAGAATTGTTTACATGTGCTTAATTGGAACTATAATCAGGCATTAGCAGATGCTATTTTCTCAATTCAAAATCTAGATGGTTGTAATCCGAATCTCTTTGTAAGACAGTGTGTATTCCTTTGTAATTGAGCAGTGAGCTCTAGACAATGTTCTTGAATGTATGTGCATTCCCCATATTTCATTTTCTTTATACTTTTAACAGGGTATAATCTTGTGGACTGGCGTCCACTGTGGTTTTTCCCCTAACAGGGTTTCCACGTAAAAAATCTTGGTGTTATGTTTTTTTCTGATGTGTTGATGATTTATGTTTTCATGGTTAATGACTGCTATAGTGTTGAACCAATAACCTCTAGAAATAGGAATGCAAGAGTGTCCATATGGTAAATGATTCATCTCACTGAAATGCATGTAACTAGTAGCTAATGTACCCTACACCTGAAAGTACATAGGAACAAGAACTAGATATGTAGATCACTCAAACATAAAACCAAGGAAGCATTAGCACCAACAGTAGAAACCCCCCCATAATGGTGAAAATGGAGAGACAAGATAGGTACATTGAAACTGTGAGAAATCAAGAAGTGCATGTAGGAGAAACAACCTGCAAATAAAATGGTGTGCAAACTAAGGCACACACACATGATGCAAGAATCATTGGAATTCACAACTATCATGGAAGGGACACTCACTTGAAAAAGGTGTGATGGAAAAGAAAAGGAAAACATCAACCCCCCCATGGTACTTTATAGCCTAGTGCAAATACAATAGGCACAACAGGATGTGCAAAATCCCCAAAAAGTATTA
Organism: Sequoia sempervirens; assembly: GCA_007258455.2. Taxonomy (NCBI): domain Eukaryota; kingdom Viridiplantae; phylum Streptophyta; class Pinopsida; order Cupressales; family Cupressaceae; genus Sequoia; species Sequoia sempervirens. Next base: position 452,683,051 of record VDFB02000017.1, read on the forward strand.
GCACCCATGTGAGAAATCTGGAAAAAGTGCATGGATGGCTATGAAGAGCTCTGATACCATGTTCGAATTATGAAAAACATGAGCCATAAGAGACACCTTCCATGCAAGCGATTTGCAAAAAAAAAATTATATATTCTTCAACAAGAAAAAGCTACAAAATAACCTCAAGAAGCTTCAAGGAAAAAAAAAGTCCTCAAAGGTTGATAGTTCGAGAGAACATAAGAGAAAATATCAGAGTAAAAATACAATGAGGGTTGAGTACTATATAGGAGAAATCCTAAATGGTAAAGGGATTAGATCAATACAAGTGTCAACATCACATGCGATGAGACAACATGATCTAATGATCACTTCAGTTAACATAGAAAAGTAATTAGTTAACTAAATAAAGAACTCCTAAGTTTAGCTTAAGTGTATGAGAATAAATTAAACTAATAATCAATTAAAGATTAATCAATTATTAGCTAATGCATGATTACTCTAACACCCCCCTTAAGATGAACTTAGGGAGTAGCTAAAAACCCTAAAAATAAAGAATGTGTGATGGGTCTCGACAAACAAGGCCTTGTGAGGTACCCACACTAGTATAATTTGACAAATAAATGACTGGGTGACTAAAACTTTTAGTCACAACAACTAAAAATGACTAAATTCTACTCCTTTTTTGCAACTCAACTATAAATGAATAAATAAATGACTAATTTGGTCATTGACTAAAAAACTATTTAGTCATAGAAATAAAATGACTAAATAGTTATTCATCAAATCCAAATTAGATAAAAAATTTAAAAAACAATTCGGCCAACTATTGGCACGATGTATTCATGCGCGTGATGTATTGGCATGATTATTCATGTTCATTGCAGATTCATTCGTCTCACTTGACCTCGCTTCATTCATTCATTGCAGACCTTGCTTCATTTGTGAACCTGGCATGAGGCATTTTGATTAGTTATAGCAGCTACTTGCATGAGCAATAAGGATTCAGAGAGGACCTCGAGACTTCTGAAAAGACGAGCAAGGGAAAGGAATTTGAAGTTTGTTGCAACGAATTTGAATTCATCAAGGCCCTCTGTAGCAAATTCATAGGTAATTTGAAACCCTCATTACATTAAACACAAATTTGAAACGCTCATTACAATATACTACTCTAATAATTGTCTACTACTCTTAGTAATTTTCTTTTACAATCTTTCCACTATTCTAATTCATAATGTGTTCAAGCTAAATATAATAAAATTTGGGTGTTAGTGCCAAAATAGAATTTCCTCAAACAATTTTGATACATTTTCACTGTAAGTGAAAATTTTCCTTGTGCAAAGCAAACATGTCCTAGATTTACCCACACCTTAGGCATCTGAACAAAAATGTTTCCTACAATAGCTTCTTGTACCTATGTAAATATTTCCTATGCAATATTAAATTGACCGTTTTCAGCTAGCACAATGGCTGCCCTATTTGCAGCATAAACATTTTCACTGCAAGCGAAAACTGTCCTTGTGCAAAGTAAACATGTTCTAGATTTACCCACACATATGGCATCTAAACAAAGATGCTTCCTACAACAGCTTCTTGTACTTGTGTAAAAATTTCCTTCGCAATATCAAATTGACCCCTTTCAGCTAGCACAATGGCTACCCCATTTGTAGCATAAACATTTCCTAGTCTCTATGCCAACACTTAAGTGACCCCTTTTATGACATTAAGATCCTCTTGATTTATTATTATACTCCTATTTTCCAAGAGAAAAATCCCCAAGACCCATATGAAATGAATGATGAGCATTTGAGTTTCAACTTGGTTTCATTTCGAAAAGGAGACATTACATTGTACAAGATTTGTTTAACAACAAAATAATTTAATCCACCTATTTGGGATTGTAAAATAAAAATAGATAAATTAATCTATTTTCAATTATAGGTTCTTTTAATCTAGAATCTGATAGAAAGATAAAGCATAATACATTGAAGGACACAAAAAATGTTCTAAAATAAAGACTAAAATAGGTTGCCCATAAAAAACAAGAAAGAGGAAAAATGAAAAAATAACATGTAGATGATTCATTTGAGGTTTTTCATAAGATCTCATTTAACTATGTCAAATGGATTTGGAAGGGACAAAGCTATGAATGGTGATCCTAGACTTGCACAAACATAAACAAACAACACAATATTAGTCCATTATGCAAATCAAATCATCATTCCCCATAAGATTCATTTGAAATATCAAGAACAAGAAATAACATGAAGAACACAAATAAAAGCTATCTAATCTTGCTCAAAACAAACAAACTCTCAATCCCATGGGGGAATTGGTGCTATTTTTATGTGGAAAATAGCCCTTTCCCAATTCCTAGTCAAGCTTGATGATGAACTTTGAAGATTGATGCTCCTTGATGAAAATTCTCCATAACCTAGCTATCAAATGATGCAAAACTATGAAAATAGATGACAAATGGATGAAATTTGCTCAAAGCATGAAGATAATGATGTTGCATGAAGTTGTGGATCAAATGCCTAAGATTGTGGATCCCAAATGAGTAAAAGAGCCTTCTATTTATAGAAGAGAATGATAGAAGACTAAGCAAAATGGATGAATGTGGGACAAAAGACCAACCAATAGCACAATGCCACTTGTCAACATGTGAGTGGATAGAGGTGGAGCACATTTTGATGAATGTGCAAATTAATGCTATTAGGTGGAAATTTAAAATTGGAGAAGTGACACATTGGAGGGAGATGAAAGATGAATTAAATGCCACTTGGCTCAAGAAAACGACATGTAAGAGGCCTTTAATGCCTTGTTGGATGGACAAGTCCTTTTGGGGGGAGATTTTCAAATTTGAGGAATATTCCATCTTTGATGCCTTTTTGAATGAAAATAGAGATTTAATAAATCAATTAAATGGATTTTCATGTGCAAGTTGCAAAATCTAGGGGATTTCAATGATTAGTGTTAGCATTAATCATGATTTGATTAATTTTAATGGAAGTTAGCTGATTTGACATTGTGATTTAGATTTTAGGATTTAAATAAATCAAAATGAGAGGAATGATGAATATTAGACTAAATTAAATAAATGTTGATCTATTTAATTAAAGAGGATGGTGTTAGACTTAAATCAAATAAAGATTAATTTATTTAATTTAAAGGGAATGACTTTAGAGCTTAATTAAATAAAATGAATTATTTAATTAAAAGAGGGACTATAGGATTAATTAAACAAAATAATTTATTTAATTAATAGGAGATGATGATTTAATCAGATAAAATTAATTTATTTAATTAAAAGATGAAATATGATGAATTTAATCAAATAAAGATTATTTGATTAAATGGTTAGTAAAGGAGATGATTCAGGATGAACTGGTGTTAGTAAATCAGGATCAGGTGTATAAGATCAATCAGTATATTTTACATGTCTACAAAAGCATATTTGATTGACTAAAATTTTGAGGTAGCTTATCCATCGTCATTGTATGCATCATATTCTCTTGGAATTTGTTTCTACAATGCACCGATCCTAGAATTGATTGGGGATGCACTTAAGGTGGATAAACACTCATCAAACACATTATGTATGCTTGGAAACATGGAACTAAAAATAGATGATTGGCTTAAAGCAAAAGAAACAATTAAAGTAGCACGCCAACTTGTCTTGGATGATGAAGCAAAATGAAAGGTTGATGAAGAACAAAGGATTCAGGTGGAAAGGATAAAGCAAGAGGAAGAAATTCGGTGAGTGATGCAACAAGAGGAGCAATTTGAACATGTGAAGGAATTATGGAAGAGTAAGCGTAAGTTTAAGGACAAGGATGATGACGATGATGAGGTTGGTCAGCCTGAGAAGAAACAAAAGAAGGAAAAGAAGAAAAAGAAGGATAAGGACCACAAGGCTTATGATTCTTATAAGGAGGAACCTGATGTTGCCATGGTAGATGGGGAAAATTATATGAGTGATAAGGCACAAGATGATGCATAAAATTCCCAAGATCTTCTTGTAGCTACAGGTCTAGAAGACTTTGATGATTGCAAGAAAAATTCTCCAGTTTCAACAAAATCATGAATGAGATATACATACTTTGATTCTAAAGATGATGAACCATTGAAGAAATATATTTTGAGAGTAGATGATCCATATAATGACGATGCTAGGCTTCCTGAGCTTTAAACAAACCTAGCTCCTATTTTCCAAGAGAAAAAACCCTAACGCCCATGGGAAATGAATGGTGAGCATTTGAGTTTCAACATATTACAAGAGAAGATAATGCATACAATTAAAATGGATAGGCTACCTCAAAATTTTAGTCAATCAAATATGCTTTTTCCCTTACAAATCCATTTGACATAGTTAAAGTAGATCTTATCAAAAACCTCAAATGAATCATCTGTATGTTATCTTTTCATTTTTCCTCTTTCTTGTTTTTTATGGGCAACCTATTTTAGTCCATTGAAACTCAAATGCTCATCATTCATTTCACATGAGCCTTGGGGATTTTTGTTTTGGAAAATAAGAGCTAGGTTTGGTTAAAGCTCGGGAAGCCTAGACATCATCATCATATGGATCATATTCTCTTGGAACCTCTGTTTTTGCAATGGTTCATCATCTTTAGAATCACATTATGCATGTCTCCTTCGTGATTTTGTTGAAATTGGAGAATTTGTCTTGCCATCATCAGAGTCTTCTAGACTTGCAACTACAAGATGTTGGGAATTTTCTGCATCATCTTGTGCCTTATCACTCATATAATTGTCCTCATCTTCCATGGCAACATTAGGTTCCTCCATACAAGAATCATAAGCCTTGTGGTCCTTATCCTTCTTTTTCTTCTTTTCCTTCTTTTGTTTCTTCTCAGGCTGACCAACCTCATCATCGTCATCATCCTTGTCCTTAAACTTACGCTTACTCTTCCATAATTCCTTCACACGTTCAAATTGCTCCTCTTGTTGCATCAATTGCTGAATTTCTTCCTCTTGCTTTCTCCTTTCCATCTGAATCCTTCATTCTTCATTAGCTTTTCATTTTTCTTCATCATCCAAGAAAATTTGGTGTGCTACTTTAATTGTTTCTTTTGCTTTAATCCAATCATCTATTTTCAGTTCCATGTTTCCAAGCATACATAAAGCATTTGATGATTTTTTATCCACCTTAAGTGCATCCCCAATCAATTCTAGGCTTGGTGCATTGTAGAAATAAATTCCAAGAGAAGATGATGCATACAATGGCAATGGATAAGCTACCTCAAAATTTTAGTCAACCAAATATGTTTTGTCCCTTCCAAATCCATTTGACATAGTTAAATGAGATCTTATCAAAAACCTCAAATGAATCATCTATATGTTATCTTTTCATTTTTCCTCTTTCTTATTTATGGGCAACCTATTTTAGTCTTTATTTTAGAACATTTTATGTGTCCTTCAATGTATTATGCTTTATCTTTCTATCAAATTCTATATTAAAAGAACCTATAATTAAAAATATATTAATTCATCTATTTTTATTTTACAGTCTCAAATAGGTGGATTAAATTATTCTTTTGTTAAATAAATCTTGTACAATGTAATTTCCCTTTTCGAAATGAAACCAAGTTGAAACTCAAATGCTCATCATTCATTTCCCACGGGCCTTGGGAATTTTTCTTTTGAAAAATAGGAGCTAGGTTTAGTTAAAGCTTAGGAAGCCTAGACATCATCATCATATGGATCATCTTCTCTCAGAATCTATTTGTGTAATGGTTCATCATCTTCAAAATCAAAGTATGCATGTCTCCTTCATGATTTTGTTGAAATTGGAGAATTGGTCTCGCCATCATCAGTCTTCTAGACCTACAACTGCAAGAAGATCTTGGGAATTTTCTGCATCATCTTGTGCCTCATCACTCATATGATTTGCCTCATCTTCCATGGCAACATCAGGTTCCTCCATATAAGAATCATAAGCCTTGTGGTCCTTATCCTTCTTTTCCTTCTTCTGTTTCTTTTAATACTAACCAGTCTCATCATTTTCATTATCCATGTCCTTATGCTTACTCTTCCATAATTCCTTCACACATTCAAATTACTCCTCTTGTTGCTTCACCTACTAAATTTCTTCCTCTTGCTTTCTCCTTTCCATCTAAATCCTTCATTCTTCATCAACTTTTCATTTTTCTTCATCAGCCAAGACAAGTTGGCATGCTACTATAATTATTTCTTTTGCTTTAAGCCAGTCATCTATTTTCAGTTCCATGTTTCCAAGCATACATAAAGCATTTGATGAGTTTTTATCCACCTTAAGTGCATTCCCAATCAATTCTAGGCTTAGTTGGATCTCATTATGAGCTTGAGCCATGGCTGCAAGACATAGATATGCATCCACATAATTAGGAAACTTGAACAATTTTGGCTTGTATAAAAGATTTTTTTTTTTAGTATCATGTAGTTGTTCAAACAACCTAGCAAGATTAAATAGTGCTGTGACTTTATCCCATGGTAACTCAAGTGAAACACCACCTTCTTCTAGTCGATGGAAGAATTTCATATCCTTAAAGCACACAAAAAAATTGCAGAATTGGCACTGGGGCTTTTATTTATGAATTAGACCCAAATGTCATTTCCTAATGCCTCCATAAAAGTTTGTTGAGACAACTCTAGTTCATCACACTCAAAATTAAGAACCCCAATGTTGTTAAACAATTCAATGGGTACTTCTTCTTTACTCTTCTTCAGAAGAGATTTGTTGTCTTAAGAGAATCTAAGGCTGCACTGGGGTCTATCGATATTAATAACTCACACATCTTGATAAATGTATGGGCATCACGTGAATCTACACAAGTTACCTTTCTTAAAATTTCCAAAGCATTCTCTACCTGCCCTTGCTGAGCATATATATGGCCTACACCTTTTAATCTCTCATAGTTCTCAGGGTGGACCTCTAGAACCTTTTCAAAATTTGAGAGAGAACTCTTAAGATCTCCCAGCTTCAATTGAACCTATCCACAAAATCTAATGGCCTCTAGCTTTCCTTGACTGATGCCATGTAGTAGCAGCCAGTGGTGTCATAATCACCTTTACTATGATAAGATTGTGCAAGATTATAATATGAATGAGGTTTCATGAGAGGGTGGTCCATTGAAACAAGAGTTGTCTCAATCAACTATTCCACAAGAAAATGTTGCCCTGTGAAGAAAAAATGGTTTGCTAAATGATTCAATTCCATTACGTACTATGGGTATAATTCAAAGGCTCTACGCATCTTTTCCATTCCTTCATGAACACTACCTTTTTCACAAACTGTGAGAATCCTACAATTAAAAAATTTACAAAACTAACCACAGAGATTTTTCCCCATTTCAAACAACAAAATTGCCAAAAAAATGTGTTTAAAACCTACAAAAAATGCAAATAAAATCATGTTTTTTTTGTGCCAAAAAAAAACCATGATACCATAGCTTGTTGCTTACTATTATGATTTGATAGATTTTTTCCAAGCATCCATAGCTTGTTTGAAATCGCCTATTTTAGGCTTTTATCCATAGCAACAAGGAAGTGAACTATTTGATAAAATGCTTGGGTAGATATGTATGAAAAATGTGGTAGCATAGACAAGGAAATGAACTTTGGAAAAAATGCCTCAAAGGAATGTGGTCTCATGGTAATGGAATGCCATGACAAATTCCATGACAAGCAATTTTTTATGGATTGTCATGGCATTCCATCACCATGAGACCACATTTCTTTGAGGAATTTTTTTCAACTAGTTCTCTGCCTTGTCTATGCTATTGCTTATTATTATGCTTTGATAGATTTTTTCCAAGCATCCATAGCTTGTTCGAAAGCACTTGTTTTAGGATTTTAGCCATAGCAACAAGGCAGTGAATTTTTTGATAAAATGCTTTGGTAGACAATATGTATGAAAAATGTGGTAGCATAGACAAGGCAGTGAATTGTTTGAAAAAATTCCTCAAAGAAATGTGGTCTCATGGAATGCCATGACAAGAAAATGCAATTGGAAACTTCTCCTAGTTATTAGTTATTCAATGTGAAGTAATTGCATAACTTCTTAGGTTAACTTTGTAAAAACTATATTGTAATTTAAATTTTATCATCTATCAACATGTAGTTATTAGTTATGCAATGTGAAGTAATGCTTTGAGTTTGAAAGATGTGCAATGCACTGTAATCAGAAATGCAGATGATTATGAAAAAATAATTGATACCAAATTATAATATGCCCCTATATTCCAACCTAAAATACATAAAAAATCCAATCATACATAGTATTATCAACAAATAATTGAGACCAGACTTCAAGCATTAGATTAAATCTTCTTATCCATTGATCGCTTCAAATAGATATTACAATATAACATAAGTCTCCTCATATATGTTTCAATAAATGCCTATGATGATGATATCAAAATTTGGTCTTGGTTTATCTTTTATAAGAGAAGCAACAAGCTTTAGATCGTTACAAAATATGGCATCTTTTCAAAATTCATGCCTCTTCACATAAACTAAACTAAACATTAGTTTTTCTTAAAACATAAAATAGAGAAAGTAGATAACTAATGAAGTCCACAACATTTGTGACACCATAGTCCGTTAATCTTTGTAAGGCACCCGTGATCACTGGAGATCTGTTCAAGGTCCTTTCTCCATATTAGTGTATCTGAATGTGTGGTTCTTCCACTATGACAGTCCCAAGGCCTACTCTTTGGGAGGAGGACCCATATTCCTCTGCTCCCACTCGTACACTGTATAATCATGTGGCCATTTGTATTCTTGAATTTTTAAAATATTTTCAAGGTGAATCTTCCATCAAGTGTCTAGTAATTCCATGTCATCCATGATAAACTTAGAATATCTAGCATCCAACGCTATTACTCCATCCATGATTAAGTTGAACCTGTCAAGACTCAACTCACCATCCTTTTGTATGTGAATGATGTACTATGGAATAATTTGGCCAAATTCACTCTTCCATTCATTGAGGTCCTTCAAGTGGTCATCATCTTTCAATATTTTTGGCACAAACAACTGATTTAGAGTATGAAATGAAACTATTCTTGTTCTAATATTTTGGTCCTCTCCTTGCATATATTGGAATTCATCTATAACTATTTTGGCCATCTACTCTATAGGTTTCAATGTTGCAGGAACCTCAGTACTCCTCTATAATATTCTGCACAAGGTTACCAATGTGTGGTGTATGGGCTAACAATTCTTAAAAAGGGGATCCTGTATGGGTACATTTTTTTTAATCTGATCAATTTCCTATTTCAGTGAGTTGTAGCAATCATACACGCTTTCCAACTTTTCCACAATTAGTGTTATCCTATGCTCGAGGACCTTCTCTAAAACATTGCAGATTTGCTTATTCACTCCTTCCTTACCCTAATTGTTGGCTTTCTTTAACTCTTCAATCTCATGTCTAAGAATGCTCACTTGTTTAGTAGAAGCACTTTCTATATCAACTAGTGGAGCAGGAGGACACTAGTATAACATTATTTCCTTGTTATGTGAGGGGCCTACTCCTTTCAATTGTTCCTTCAACTTCATATTTTCCATGAACAATTTATTGACTTCATCATTTAAAAAAATTTGTTCCTTTTTGTACTCTCTCAATCTAGCTTTCATCTCCTTAATTGTAGCTCGAGTGAACATAGTTGAATTCATTGTCATGGTTTTAACTTCTAGAGGAGATGTATCCTTTAATTTTTTCACCATAGATGTCCCTTTCATTTCCTGCACTACATCTAGTAACCTTGGTTTTTGTGTACTCTTTTGTTTGGCCTAGAATTCCAAGGTTTCAATCTTATGGTTATACCCTATGCCACTTACCCCTTCATCTAAGTCAAACTCAACAATCAGCATTGGGTCCTCATGTGTTCTCACTTGATCAAGTAAAAAAAAAATCTTTAATTCCATACCAAGGACAATAAGTGTATTACTTTTCAAAATCATCTCTTTAGCCTCTTGTGGGCTAACATCAATATTATCAATCCTTAATTCATTAAAAAATTTGGCTACTATCTGGTCATGTTGGGATTCCTCATCTCCCATCTTATTTATTTCAACCATCACTTCAAACTCTCTCATTTTCATCTTAATCCAAAAGTCTTTAAATTTAGGGGTTTTGATAAATTTGTCATCTTCCAAGAACTTGCGAGCTGCAACTACCTTGTCATCCTCATGCATTTCTCTTTCTCCTTGTACCTCAATATCGGGTCTAGCTTCAGACCTATGGGATTCAATTTCAAGCATAGGTTGGTCCACTTCAACATCATCCTTGAAATGTCTTAAACACATTAATTGCTTCTTTTCCAACCTTCTCACTTATTTCATAGAAACAAGTGGGTATATCTCTTGTGTCTTTTGTTTTTTAGAAGGTGGTTGTTTAGGAGGTGATCCTGGAGAAGCATGACATATTGAAACAGTATCTAGAGTTGGTTATGTAATTACAATACCACTCAACCTTATGGGAGAAAATTTGGAAAGTCTCCCTGTATCTGCTGCATTCTTAAATAATTCATGAAACTTATCAATTATCATATCAATCCTCTTGAAAGGATCTACTTCCTCCATGAAATAACCCAAGAAATCACTGTGCTTCATCTTTCTTTCTTCCTCAAGCCTTTTCATAATTTCCCATTTTCTCCTCTCATATACCTCTTAAGGAGTGAAACAATTTCTGATTACATATTCTTCATAATCAATCTGGTGAGTAACCATAGCCTTGGTAAGGATGGTGTGTCTTACAAAATTCATGTGACCCTCAAGGTCAAAAGCTCTTTCCTTTCCAGACTATAAAGAGTACCTTTATTTTAGATAATTTTTCAACTCTTCAAGTGTATCGGATCCCACTGATAGTTCCCAACATGTTGTCAAACTGGGTAGAAATATACCCTTCCTTTGTTTACTCATGGCATCCTTTTCCATCCATAGAATCTTCCACATGAAATCTAAAAAGGATAATCGAAGGGGGACAAACTTTGGCAGTATATGTGGAGCTTGTGGGCATCCATAAATCTTGATTATTATGGTATCTGGTAGAAAAAAACAATCACCGAAGTTATGAGTATGGCCTTGCTCAAGTTTCAAAGCCAAAGGTCTTAACAATTGTAGCACAAGTGTGTGTAGTCTTAGTGGTTGGTGGCCAAGAACTCTCATAATTATATACACAAAGTCATCATGGAATATCACATCATTGAATTCTTACATTTGTTGTCTCATATATAACACCATAGTTGCACTAACAACAAATTCCCCTACTTGTCAATCTAAACCAAATACATCCTTTTGGTCCATCTATCTTTATTCTGGTATAATATTAGGTGGCATATCAAATAATATTTCCTAAATGTTATGGGGGCTCTATTTTCCCCGACTTGTAGAAATCCTTCATGCAATTTTATCTCAAGATATGAGGCAAAATCACATTCAATGTTCATCTTAGGGTTTTGGATCCTCATAGCCACCATCATTATAAAACTAACTGGCATTCACTCTTTTGCATCTATCTCGAGTACTTGACATAGAGAAAAGTAGGTTGTTTTGAAATAAAATTGGAAATCTAATAATTCAAATGGTTCATTAGCAGAAGGGGATATAAGAATCACCCTATTGTTCACACCCATTTTCATGTAAATGGGGACTTCATCACTTCTATGGGTTTTCCTCAATCCAGTATATTCTTCTTTACTTCTTTTCAAATAAATTTTAGTCAAGGCTTGCTTGTTTAGGTCAAAACATTCGATGATGGCCGCTTTAGTCAACACAACTAATGGTGAACCATCTGGAGATCTCACAAACCTAGTAGCAGGATGATAACTCTGAGCCAATACTCTGATGAACTCTACATCTATAAAAACATTTGGTACAATTAACTTGGCCAAATCTAATGCCCATGGATTTAACACTGGAATCTTGCCATCCCTTTTGTCATAAAATTACCGAAACAGTTCCCACCCAGAGATAGGGATAAGGGCATCTCTACAACTGTGAGCCACATCATTAAAAACTTTCATAAATACTCTCTCAATTGATTCATAGTATATCCATGATAGACTATTGTAAGGACCTCTTTTTAACCTTAGATTTTTCCTTTTTAGTTTCAGGTTCTTTCTTCTTGGGCAGCATGATGTTTAACTATCTTACTTCTACTATACTTCTAAAATGTAGAATTCCAAACAATCTTGTACTCATAAAAATTAATTTACAATTTAACTATCTTACTTCTCCTATACTTCTGAAATGTAGAATTCCAAACAATATTGTACTCATAAAACTTAATTCACAAGAGTTTTGTGCACTTACCTAGGTTACGATGGTTGCAAAGCTTAACCTCCTCAAACTCCCAGCTCCCCGCACGATAAAATTTTCAAATGAGTACAAAGAGAATGTCAGATTCTTGGTTTAATGGCTTCTAAGCTTAGTCATGTCAATATTAATATCAACCTTACACCAAATATTTTGCTCGTAGTTTGAGTTTGAACATGCACCATTGATTTTACAAGATCGGACAGTTGATGTGATTCATGCATTTAATACCACTTTATCGCCACCACTTTCTATAACTATCATGGGATAGAGGGGTATATGCTGCTATACTGCATGCTTCTTTGCATTTCACCGTGAGGTAGCGAGATCCTTACCTCTATACTGCAAGCTTGACTTGTTTAACCCACACTATTGTAGTTTACATTAATGGTCACATATGGCTTACCACCATACCACATGCTTCGCCGCATCCTTCCACAGTATTGTGGTTCATACTGCCCTACAGCATGCCTTTATGATCTTCCTTGTGGGATGGCAGGTTATTCCCTACTATACTGCACCCTTCATTTTTCCTTCTCGTCGTATGGAAGTTTATGATGTATTTAAATTCTCTCATACTTCCCAACCATGTCCTCATCATAATACTTCCACAGTATGGCAGTAAATATTTTCATGTTGTTTGTTACACACTACCAGCCTACCAAGGGTTCAAATTATTGTTGAGGGATCACGGTAATAGACTGTTAAGGGATTTGGAATGTTTTTAGTTGGACATGTTTATTCTTAAGTATATATGATGAATTTTTGGCTTTGTATAGGTCTTTCAATGTCATTCAGATCTAAAAAATTTATACGTTCAGTAAAAAAATAAAAAGGAATATAAGGGTCAAGGGTCATGTCATGGAGCTCAGGGTTAATTGTGATGATGGAACTAGGAAAAATTTTAAGGTTCTAACACACCTCATGATGAATTAGACTATGTTTTTACTTCATCCTACTTGTGTTATGTTTTTATGAGTTCTTCTCTTGTGAATATATATCCCTAAGGAAAATTTGTCTAATACCTATAATTGTAAACATCTTCTTGTATTTTGACTACAATTTTTTTTTAATTTGTAAATTGAATTCTATTTTAATTTTCCATTTGCAGTTATCAACTTATGAGCTCAATAAAGTTTTACTAATTCAAGTTGTTGATTTATACATTATTGTTTATTTGGACTTCAGGAAATGAAGACAAGGACTATAAGGCACAAATTAGATGATAGTGATCATAATGCTAAAATTCCAGTGACAGAATATGAGTGTGCGTACTGAAAAAGTGGCCAAGAAAAATGAATACTTTTTGAGTCTTGGTTTGAAAAGGCAAGTTGTAAATCCACTAAGTAGTATATTATTTGTTTAATAGTGTTTAATGAAATTTTATAGGTAAGATCTTTATGTATATAAGACATAATATGATTTTTTTGTTTTATAGGCAACAAAAAGAGTGCAAAGAAAATGTGGAGAAAATACAAAAGGAAAGATAAGATACAGTGTCACCATCTCGTAGAAGCAGATGCTTTTGTGATTCAAAAAATGCAGTTGGTGAAAATGATAGTTGTGATGATGTGTATCCTGGTATAGCACATGGTGATGTGCATCCTAATATAGCACATGGTGATGTGCAACTTAATATAGCACATGGTGATGTGTAGCTTGATATAGCACATGGTTATGTGCAACATTGTGATGATCTCTTAGGACTAATTCTAAGAGAGATTATTGAAAAAATTAAGGCAAAGGAATGATAGGTGTACAGATGTTTTTTTCAACATTAAAGGATGTGTTTAATGATGTGGAATTTGCAGAGACCAAACTTGATCTATCTACTCATGCCACACCTAATGTGACCAAGGAGCAAGAAGTTTTGATTAATGAAATTCATGAAGAGAGATCGCTTACATCTATCATGCCTCAAAGTGCACCTGTTGCATCTAGAATTTTTTATGGAACTAGTGGATCAGCCATAAATACTAGTAGTGGTAATTTAATAGAAGAAGTGGATGCTTTTGTCAAAAGACAAATAGTGAGTCAGGATTTGTACATATCTACAGAGAGGAATGCAAAAGAAAGAAAATTAGAAGGAAAGAAGCCATTCTATCTTGAGGTATTGAGATATGTTGAGCTCATTGAGCCAAATGTTGTAAAGTGGGCCACCGAATTAGGTGTAAGATGTAGGGCCCATTTAGATATTTGCAAACCAAATTTTGCAGAGAAAAATCCACGAGCTGTGGAAAATGCTATACAAAAAATGGAAAATGCTTTTGAGACTACTAGTGGACAAATCTCTAGAAAATATTACAAGCAAACGATGAGAATTTTGATGAACAATTATAGATACAGTTGCAAAAAAACAATCATGTTGGGAAAAGAAAGGTTCGACTCCAGTCTATCTCCCAAAGAGTGGGAGGAATTGAGAGAAAGTATGCATTTCGAAGAATATTTGGCAAAGAGTTAGAGAGGCAAGAGAGCAAGAGATAATGTGAGGGCTGGATATACATTTGGCCAAGGCAGGTTGCACGCCAAAATGGACAAATTTGCAGTAAGTGTATGGATTTCTGGTTCAATTTACATTTTGTTATTTATTTTAATTTTTTATTGAACTAACTATATGTTGAAATTGACATTGTATTTTAGGTGGAAAACAGTAATAGAGAAGTAGGTGATGAAGATATTTTCAATTATATGGCAGCACTAGATGTTAGTAAATCTAAGAGTAGGATGAAGTTGAAATCTAGTTCGTCAACAGAGATTTCACAGCCATCTGTTCAATGCCCAGTACGAGCATTTGTAGATCATGTCAACTCAAATGAACTAGGGTACCAAAAGGTAATGAGTTGCATATTCAATCTCAGCCAGCAAGTTATGCAGTTGGTTGAATTTGTTAACCCTATAGTTGCTGCATGGAATGAGCATAATAAATCCATGGATTCAGATGAGGTAAGAGACTCTATTGATCTCATTTCTTCTTGTTTGGTAGTTATGTATACAAGTTCCTCTTAATATGTACATTATTGAAATTTGAGCATAGGAGAATCCAACCTAGTTTCTTTATTGTTGGAGTGATCCAAAAAAAATTCTTTTGGACAAATTTATAGCTTGCATTCTTTACTTGACTATTGAATGCTTTGTATATTTTTTTTGCATGATGATTAAACCACATGTAGAGAAATTTTATCAAATCAATAGGAAAACAAAAAATCCTTCATGGTGTCAACAAATTTGTCGATATTGATAGTGATGAAGTGGATAAGAATGTGCACCATAGTCGTCTTAGTTGTCCTGAAGTTGAGGTAATTAATATAATAGTTGTCGGTTATATGTCCTAATGTTTTGTCATTCTTCATGCTTAAAATGTTCTTTTGGACAAAAAATTATATCTTTTGTATTCTTTACTTGACTTATATTAATTTTTGCATAATGATTAAACCACATGATGCAGAGCAATTATATGAAGGAAGGACAAAAAGAAAAAGGCATTGTTAATAGAACTCTTTGCAAAGTTGTACAAATTAATGTCTGCAATGACATTGATAGTGGTTATGATGATGAACTCAATGAGCATGCACATGATATTCATAGTGGTAGTCGTGTTGAACTTGAGGTGAGTGTTATGAAACCACATGCAAGTAAGTACTATTCAAGTAAGTAATGGTTGTTTTATATGTAAATAAGGGTAATCATTACCTATTTGATAGAAGTTGGTTAGAATAGTAGTGAAGTGTAATTAGCTAGTATACATAGATTATGGAATTAAGGAAGAACATATAACTTACATATGGAAGCTTAGAGCTTGGTTGTAATAGAGTGTTTTATAAAAGCACATACAAAAATTGATTTGTTCCAAGACATAAGACATTACATAAAATTGTGAAAAACAATATAATGTGTGTTTTATATCTCAATATAATGTGTATTTTTTTTGTTTTTACACACATTTATTGATAAACTCCAAGAAGGGGTTATAGTTGAAGTGTTGGATCCACATGATGGTGTTGTTGCAAGCATTGGGTAGAATCACTCACTATCTATTGTACATGGAGTCAACTTGAAAGAAACAATAGATGCAAATGTATGTATTTTACAGGTATCAAGTAACATACCCCTTCCTCATCCAAACAAAATAGATGGAGTTGTCCATCTGAAAGAGAAACAAGGGACCTTCACACTGTGGCCACTAAAATATTTGAAAAAAATCATAGATTGATAGTCGTAAGTGCAGAAGAGAAAAAGAAGGGTTAACAGCAAGAGAGTGTGGTGAGTGAAGTTGCAGACAAAGAATGTACTGATCCTAAATAAGTTGAACCCAAACAAAACCCAGAAAATCTAATTTTGGTGTACATTTTGTGAGTAGAATAGAGAATGTTCTATCTTACTGCACCTATAATGTAAAACCCCTTGATTATGTTTTTCTCTTTTTGTTTGGGTTTCATTCATTCAAACTAGTGCATTATAGAAGAGGGGATATGTTGTTGTGTAAGTAGTAGACGCACAGAAAAAGGGTATAGAAAAATAAGTAAATACATAGCAGATAAAGAGGTGTAGAGAAGATGAAAAGTTGCAGAGAGTGCAACATACATGTATGTGCAGTTGCAAATAAGTTACAACATATAATTTTCATCAAAATCGTAATATCTTGCATAACCAAAAAAAGGCATTGTAACTCATTTTTCTCAGTCACAGCACTGAGAAACACACTTTGTAACAGTATATTTTTCAAAGCAAAGACACATTTGTGTCTTGTATCTATTGTAAGAACATGTTTTCTTAATAAAATTTCAATATTTTTCCTTCTTAATAGTCGTTTCATTATGTGCAAATGAATGATTGATTATGTTTTTCTATGTTTTTTATATTTTTAAACCTCAATTAAAGCATTGTTTCATTTCCAACACTTATAGGCATAAATCAATGAACAAAAACAATTAAAGAAACTACCAATTGACTAAATATACTACCAACTGATAGAAATTAGTGAATAAATATGACTAAATATAATTATTATGCAATTATTAAACGATGTATCAATATACCTACCAGTTGACAGAAATCATTGAACAAAAATAATTAAATAAACTACCAAATTGATCAAAATAATGATTAAAATAAATGAATAAATACACTACCAATGGATGGAAATCAGTGAATAAAAATGACTAAATAAGTGAACAGTTAACATCAATCAATGACTAAATTAACGACAAAATATACCAGTGAATAAAAAATGATTGAATAAGTGACCAGTTTAAAACAATCAATGACTAAATTACCGACTAAATTACACACTACCAAATCAATCAAATTAACGACTACATCAACGACCAAATCAATCAATCAAACGACTAAATTAACAAGTAAGTTGATCACTCAGACAACTAAATCAATGACTAAATCAATCAATCGAGTCACTAAATTAATGACCAAACTGATCAACCGAATGACTAAAAATGGTTTAGTCATCAATTTGGTCGCGTTATAATTGACTGGCAATAAACTACTACTGGTCACATGACCATGTTCAGTCATTTATAAGAAATTTTTAGTAGTTTTTTCAGTCACATATTGTTGTTTTTATACTAGTGTATACTAACATCATTTCATCCTAAAACCCATCTCTTCACTTAATTAATTAAATTTTCCTAGCTATTTAATTAATTGCATCATTTGCATCTATTAACCTAATTAATCTAATTGGGTTAATTCACCCCCTTTCATACTAACATTTCGTCTTATTGCATTAAATACAACAATTTATTTAATTTAAATCCCTAAGTATTCTTATTTAATTAAATAACCCTAGGTTGTTTAATTAAATGTCATTTCACTTTCCCCCTTTCATTCAATCATTTTATTTAAAGAATATCATATAATTCTTCTAAAATTGCACAATTAACATTGTTTTAATTATCAATTACAAATAAATCTAATTCCCCCCACTTGCAAGAGAATATTCCTCCTTTGCATATTCCTCCAAAAGGAATATTCCTTCCCCTCTTGCACATTAAAACTCTGTTTTAATTTGCTAAATATCTATTTTCCCTCACCAATGAGAATATTCCAAAGAATATTCTCTCTCCTCACTCATTTGAAAAAGGGGAATATTCCTTTTCTGTAACAAACTCACAAGACTTCTTGTGCAAGTTAATTTATGACTTCATGTCAAAGTTAAAAGTGTGTTTGTTTGGATAAAGGTGAGCCTGTGATTAAATCTCATCACTGATTCTTATTTGTTGATGAGAATCCATGATCCATGCTTCCAACTTCTTCCATCCTTGACCGTTGATTAACCTTTTTGATCTCAACCCTCCATTTCTCTTTTCCTCTCCTATAAATAGGTCACTATTTGGAGACAAATGGATCCATATTTTTCAAAGAAAATTCATGTTGTTGAAATCACTCACACTCACACTCATATTTAGAATTTATTTAGTATCATTTTAGCTTAATTACTTGCATTAATTATCTTAGCTTCCATTAATGGCTTCAATGATAGAATAGATGCATTCATGTCGCTTATTTGGTAATTAAGGTTTCAATATTTTTAGCTTAGAATCCATTTAGATTAGCTTTGCACTCACATATTTTGATCATTTTAGCATAAATCATGTTAAAATATCTTGCATGATGTTCATTTAGCTTTAAAATCGTGTTTCATCACACATCTCACAATGGTTTCATCAGTTTTCTTCAATAAAACTGATTGAAACAAGCTCATTATCCAAGGGATTGGGAAAGGGTCATCGTTCCACATCAACGCGACACCACTCCCCCAATAGGATAAGTTTCAATAGATTAGAGTAGGTGTTTTGAATCTTTCATAGTTTAGTATGTTAAGTTTTAATGGATGCTTAGTTTAGTTTTTATTTGAATAATCTCTATTGGATTGATATTTAGTGGCATGAATATATTTTGTATCCTCATGGATCCAGTGTAGTCAGCCCATACTAATCTTTCAATCACATTTTGGCGCTATAAGGAGGACATAACTAGTCACATTTAATAAATTTTTCTCTTGAAGCCTATTTTCTATTTTTTTGCAGATATAGCAACGCTCTAGGAGATTTCAATGATGCCTTTGCAAGGTGTCGCCATATAGCGATGCTATTTCCATTTGATACATCGATGCCTAATCAATACATTGGTATTGATTAAAATAAACGGTGATGCTAATACTTTTTAGAGGTATCGAGAATTTAAAAATAGTGACGCCACCAAATAGCGATGCTATCATCGTCACTACCTTTCTACAGAGCGATGCTCATTTTCACAAGAGACACTCATTTGATTTATGGCAATGCTATCATGAATAGTGACACTTTTCTCTGGTAAGGAAAAATAGCAAGTAATTTTCAACATGTGTATTAAATTTCAAATTTTATCTGGTTTACGACGCATCCTGACTTCTCAATTTTTAGGCTAACTGGGTTTTGCAGGTTTGGACAATATGACTTGAAGTGAAGAAGCATTCTTATATTTAAAAACTATAATTGTAACAAGTGTTGCGACACTTTTGGGGCAATTATAACCCATTTATGATGCTTTTTTACTTTCACACTTTAGGACCACACTAGTTTTCAATTGGGTTTTAAAATGAATGCTCAAATCAGTTAAAATTGAACCCTCACATCATTTTACTTGTTGGATTAAAATTGAACAAGAAAAACTCATACTTCGTTTGGTGCTTAAAATAAACTTACCTTTGCTTTGAGGGTTAAAATTAATTAGTGTTTTCCATGTCTTGTGGTTTACATTTTCATCATTGAATGTGTATGCTCTTCTCTCACACCACTCAGCAATCTTGGGAATCAAAAGCAATCCTTTGAAATTTTGTATAACCACTCACATATTTCAATTTGGATTTAAAATGAACCCCATGATAGTGTGAGGAAAAGGCATTGTGAATGCTCTCTCCTTGCATTTTGTGACCTAGGAGATCGAACAACAAACGTACTTCCTTGCTTTTGTAAACCTTTAGAGGGCCTTCCACCATACTTCAAAAGGTGGGAACGACCCAAGCGGTAATGAGCTAAAGCCAAGCTCTTTCGAACCGCTATATAAAAAATGTGTTTGTGATGAAATTCATAAGCAATAGGTGTAGATGTGTCATACTGACAAGTGCCACCCCTAGTGTCTGTGTGACATGTCGAAATCCTAATTTCTTGGGAAGGGATTGGGAGGACTCTTGATTGAAATAATCTTGAGCTAATATTTTCGCGTGCATGACCACCTTGTACAAAATTCCTTACTAAGAACCAATTGTTTAGAAACCAAAAACATTTATGCTTGCTGGTGTAGGAACGGTCATTCCATAGCCGCCCCACATTTGACTATTCATTGTTGAAATAGGAAAATCCTTAGGATCTTTAGATCTTCAAGATTTGAGATTTGGTCTTCCTGAGAAGTGTGTGTCATGTAAGGGGGAGCCAGTGTCACCAAATCTCTAGTTGTTCACATTGTCTTAGTGTTTGGAGAAATTCAAGTGGAGATTCAACAAGTACTATCTTCTAAACCTAAGGTGGTAAATGCTTGTGAGTCATTTTAATACTTTGCTTGGTTCCAAAATATTCCAAACAAACATTCACGATCTTCCTCAAAATTTCAAACCCATTGGTCTAAGTATGGGTACCCTTTGAAATAGCCTTGATATTAATGCTTTTCCTAATTATTTATATCCTTAGAGGTTTCTAAATATCTTGACTTATATCTTAATCCATACTTCCCAAAGTTAAAATAGGCAACTATGGCTTCAACCTCATGATTTTCACAAAATGGACCTTTGAAATTTGTGATGTTTTTAACATAGACATTTAGTTTGAACTTAATCAAGACAAGTGTTTGTAAAAGGAAACTCATTTAAGCAAGATAACTTGGAAAATTGAACTCCACATGACCATTTGGCATCTGATCGCTCTGGTTGAACAACCCCACTTTACACCCACTATAACTCAACCAAACTTTGAACTCATTGAAGGAGAACAAACCGATATAATTAGTAGTTTAAGAAGCTTCAATTTTGAAGCAAAGGAAACACCAACCCAATGGAGAAATGAAGCATACATTATAGATGAAGAAGACTTGAACAAGCTGATATTGTGGTTGGAAGGCCCATATTACCAACACTCGCATGGCAATAAATATCCTCTTTTTTCTTCCATAAACTTGAACTTTTTTAAATGATCTCATGCAAAATCAAAATCCCCAAGAGAAGTTCCACATTCCATCACTTCAAACTTAGGCATCATAGACAAAAGGCTATCAAACAACACCTTGAGGCACTTTATCAAAATAGGACTAGATTAACAAGGAACTTTTATATACGTGCTTCAAGGAATAATCTAGAATTATATGCCTTTTTTGAAATTCAAAATGTTGGCCTTTTCCATGATCTTGAACTTCTCTAAATGATCTCACACAAAATAAAAAACCTCAAGAGAAGGTCTACATACCGCTATTTCAAACTTATACATCATAGTGAAAAATACATCACAAGACGTATCCTAAAACAGTACAACAACGAGAACAAATTGGCAACAAAGTTTTATAGAATTATCTCGTTGAATAATCTAGACATGTATGCTCAATATGAACCCCTCATTTAAATCAAACATTGGTCATAGGAATTGGAAACTTTAGAGGTCTAGCATGTTTCTCACCACCTTGGTCTTTGAAAACAAAGGTTCACTCTAGGTCAATATTGGGTCAAACATTTCATCCACCCCTTCATCAGAATCCAAATTTCACTTCACCAAACTTTGCAAAAATTTTGAATATACCAACATTTTTGGACTTAGACATCTATCAACCTAAATCCCAACTTAGTTAATTTGTATGTGAAATGAATCCGTTTCCATGCATTCAGCTAAGTTAGCTATCATCTTTGAACTAATTTATCTTGAAGGTCACAATTCTACCCTAAAGATTCACAAGTTCATAAACATCCTTTATCCAAACATCAAACCTAAGTCAAAAGTGTTTTCTTGAAACATTTGCAAAGATCACTCCCTGTATCACTCATCTTTTCATCTCCCACTACCATCATTGCTCCAAAAAGACTTAGAACGTCCCTTTTACTTGTATTTGAGTCAACTAGAGAGTTTAAACATTACAAATCTCAACACAACTCTCCCAGAGGTGACCCACAATTTATGGTAAAAAAAAGGATCACAACCTTCGTCTCCATTAGGGCCATATGAGATAGAAGGCATCACAAACAATCCATTTGGACTTACCAGGGAAGAAATCATGGAGCACCAATCCTTAGAGAACATAGTTCCCAATTCCCCATCTTTTTTTGCACAATCATTAACACAAGGATTGACTTCATCCACTATTCAAACAACTTCATCACTAGGGCTCAATCAAACACCAACACCTAGTATTGCAACTAGTCTTGCTAAGGACTTTGGCCATACTCTTCCATTTGAAAGCAACACACTTGTGGATACCCTCGATACCAATCCTCCTCAAACTACCACTTGGACACCAACATTTGGTTCTCCTCCCATTCTCGAGGATCCCCAACATCCATATAAACCACTTATGCTCCATTACTCCATGACAACTTCAACATATTGAGGACACCCATCTTCATCCATACCCATGAGTACCACAAGTGTTCCCAATATCTCGCAGAGTAGTGTGGACCAAGTATCACAAGTAGACCCAAA
Organism: Sequoia sempervirens; assembly: GCA_007258455.2. Taxonomy (NCBI): domain Eukaryota; kingdom Viridiplantae; phylum Streptophyta; class Pinopsida; order Cupressales; family Cupressaceae; genus Sequoia; species Sequoia sempervirens. The sequence goes on from VDFB02000017.1 coordinate 452,706,021, forward strand.
AGGGCAAGGGAATACTCACACAAAATCATCCTTTAACGCAATATGGAACATCTTCATCCAATCCTCATTGATACATCAAATCTAGCAGTTTCCCAAAACACATATATCCCATCCATCATCAACCCATATCAAAATAATCCCTTGATCACAAACCCCACCAGCCAAGGTACTACCTTGACCACATCTCAAACACAAGGGAATCCCCAGAACACCAGTCAAGGGAATCCTTTCAATCAGTGGACCCAAGGTCCTAATGTTCCCTTAACATCGCAATACTTAACAGTGCCATCCTCATATTTACTGTTTTTCCCCCAAGTCATGCAAAATCAAATGGAACCTCAAACTTACATTCCTCCACCACAATCCACTATCTTTCAAGGAATTCTAAACCCATGGAATCCCCATCCTCTCATCAACAATACACAACCTACACAAAACATCAACACCAAAAACCCATCACAAATGTCCCAACCACTAATTGATCCTACATTACAAGCACATTCCCTAGCTTTATAGCAAGCCCAATAGGCTTATCAGCAAGCAATCCAACAACATAAGCAACAATAGCAAGCAGCCTTAGTAGCACAACAACAACATCAAAAACAACAAACAACCTTAGTAGCACAACAATAATAGAAACAACAACAAGAAGCCCTCGCAACACAACAACAACAAGCACAACAAGCAACCTTAGTCACACAACAACAACAAAAAGCACAACAAGCAGCCCTAACAACAGAACAACAACAACAACAAGCACATCAAGTAGCCTTAGTCGCACAAAAATAGTAGCAATGACAACAAGTAGCCTTAGTAGCACAATAAGAAGCCCTAGTAGCTCAACAACAATAACAAGCTCAACAATATGTCCAACAACAACAATTGCTCGTGCAACAACATCAACAACAAGGTTTATACTATAACCCTCAACAAAACATCGTCAACTCAAACATGTTAGGAACATATATGCCTACACCATCCTCACCTTATCCCACACCACCATACACAACATACAACACATCATCATATCAGAATCCCATGTACACTTCATCTGCCATCCCACAATATGCAACCTATGTTCCCCCACCAAGTCCACCAAACGATATGGCATCACACTAAAAACATTAACATAAGAAATGTAGGATATCCGGGTGGAAAAAATGAAGAAACCTCATACACAGAACCTATGCCCGTATCCATTTGATCAAAACATCACAATGGTGTCATTCCCTCTTGGTTTTGAAATCCCAAAATTTGACAAATAAAAAGGGAGAGGAAGTCCTGTGGACCATATCAAAGAGTTTAGCGTCATGTGTATGGAGGTCACCTATAATGAATCCTATTTTATGTGACTCTTCCCACGAAGTTTAACAGGTGTTTCCATGGACTGGTTTTCTCAATTACCTCCATGTATCAAAACTTTCCAAGAAATCATTGAAAAATTCATAGATCACTTCTCCTTTAATCTTGATATGGACGTAAGCTTAGAAGAGTTAAATACTCTCAAACAGAACAAGGGAGAATCTTTTTCCAATTTCATACAACAATGGAGGCAAAGAGTGAGTAAAAGTAAGTGGCCAATTCCCGATGAACAACAAGTGGGCATTATCATAGAAAATATCAATCCAAATCTATCCTTCCACTTGAAAATACAATGCATCACATCTTATGACGAGCTTGTCCCTGGAGCCCTTAACATCGAGAGAGCTCTAATCTCACAAGGAAATAATAAAGCCTACAAAGACAACTGTCCATCAACCAGTTCAAATGACAAGCCTCATGTTTGGGCTAAGAAAAAAATGTAACAAATGATGGTGTGGAAGATACTAAAATAGTCCTAAGTGTTGCTAGGTCGAATAGCAATCAAACCACCAACGTTCAACCAATTGTGCAACAAACAACACCACCACAAAATAGTCAATTCAACAACACCGAAACACAATAGAGATGAACACCTAACAAGAACAACTATCCAAAATGCAAGTATACACATATGTCAGAACCCATTGAGACAATTATGAAGAAATTGGTAGATTCAAACCTAATAACGCTTCCAAACTTTGAAAACTACCAAGAACCACAAGATAAACTTGTTGGAACAAAATGATCTACTGAGAGGGGGGTGAATCAGTAGATACCAAAATTTATCTCTTAAAACTTTTTCCCCTAGAAACCTTATGCAAATTACTTCCTTAAATCTAACTACCTTGTGTAGATTTCTTACTCAACTCTTATTGTGTAGATTGAAAGCTAAAGATGCAAACATAAACATGCAAATAGACAATCAACACAAATTCCCACAACACCAGATATACGTGGAAAACCAAATATGGGAAAAACCACGATGACCAAGGTGCTTGAGTCTATTGCTCAAATCTAGTGTCACATATAAAACTTTTGTTACAATGTTTTAGGGCTAAAACCCAAGGAAGCATCAACTACCTAATTTAGGAGCTACAAACCCAAGGATACAATAACACCCTAATTTAGAAGCCACAACTTCAAGTAAGCAACAACTCCTTGACTTAGGAGCTACAACTCCAAGGATGCAACAACACCCTAGTTTAGAAGCAGCAACTTCAAGGAGACTACAATCCCCTAATCTGAGCTACAACATAGTACAATGAGGCTACAACCTCTTACAATGCTTAAAGCTCAAATATGCATAAATTGGTTCTACCTAACCTATAATGCATCATTACATTTAGTACATTGTTGCACACACTGCAACTTACACTCTGTTGTTGAAGATGCACTCTTAACAATACTCCCCTGCTCTACACTCTCCTCTGCACATAGAAAAATCACTATTCTATCTTGCAACTATGCTCTTCTTTCCCTTTTTGCAGTGTCTCATACATCTGCACCATACACTCTCTTCTCTCTTTGCCTTTGTTGCACACTCAGCAATACATAACTCTATTCAACACCCTATACACTCTCAAACCTCACACACACACAACAACTACAACTTCTTCGACTATTCTCAAACTGTCTTCATTTTGTTTAACTCCACTGATCTACAATCTTAGCCTCAAGATTCTCTCAACCATCCAGATCATCAATACATAACTCTATTCAACACCCTATACACTCTCAAACCTTGCACACACACAACTACAACTTCTTCGACTATTCTCAAACTGTCTTCATTTTGTTTAACTCCACTGATCTACAATCTGAGCCTCAAGATTCTCTCAACCATCCATATCAGCTCACATTAGATTAGGGTTTTCCTCACTTGAAAACTTCACCAACAAGCTACATGTTCATCAAGCTACATGTCGTCATCATAGACATCTAATAAGGTTTATCATATATCGCCATAACTTTGCATCGAGCCACAAAAAAATTAATTTTGGTGCAGAGAATTTGTTAAGAATAACATTTTGTCAACACCCTAGAATCTAATATGCATTTAATGCATTCTTGCAATCATTCTATTTGATTATGATCTTGATCACCTCTATAATATGTTCCACTACCTTGAAGATCAAATCTTTATTTAATTGGTTGCTTGGTGCAGCTAGACCAACTAACTCCTTCCTTTGTGTCAGTTGCCAAATGAAACCCCTGTTCACATAGACCAGACCCTTGTAGATCCTCAAGTTTGAATATTGGTCATTGATTTTCTCCCTCGTGCCAAGATCCTCTATTCATCTCAACACCTTTAAATCACCACCATTCGATTAGCTTTAGTTTGACTATCACCATTTATCCTCATCTCATGTCAGTCATTTATCACTATTTGATCTTTACCGTTTTATCCCCATTGTTGATCTATCATACCACTCTATTGTTGGGACATCTTCCAGACTCCTACTGATACACCAAAGTTACATCGATGAGATAGCATCAAGCTATCGAAGAGACATTAACTCAACACTCATCGATATGGCATTTCCGCATTGATACGCTTGTTGTTGCAGAAAAGTGGTTCCCATGCCATCGTGACACTACATGTCACCATCCACTACTTCTTTCTACCATGTGTCATCCTTTTATTCATTTTTTTAATGTAACATGGACACATGTCATCCTCACCATACTGGATCTCACTGCCACGTCCACCTTACTAGGTCCCACAATTGGCATCCTACTCCCATCGCCCTATCAAAGAGACTTTCTTGAAAGTCCTGGCAATATGCCATTGTCTCACCGATGAAAGAGTCATCGGGTTGTCGAGGAGACATCTAAGTAGCTCTCACTAACGACCATCAATCTTGCCGGCAAAATTCATTGATGATGTCACCTATCCACCTCATCACGATGTCACTGTATCTTAATCCACAACAAGGATGTGGAGTACCATTTATCTAGTCTCATTATGCCACGCGTCTACTTCATCATCTTTGTTACCCATGTTATCATGTCTAAGTCCCACTCAAGCACTACTTTCACATCACCATGTCAGAGAGACATTGACAAAGGTCTCATTGACGCCATACAGTCTCATTGATAACACTTCCATACTCCTTATCACTCCATCAAGGAGACTTCTCCTAGACTCTTGTTGATACATCAACGTCTTGTTGATAAGATACGTATCGTTCTATCAAAGAGACATGGATGAAACTCTTCCCAACACTGTATTGTCTCATCAATAAATCTCCATAGTTTCGTCATTGCTATGTCGAAGAGACATAGCCCATTCTCTTCCCAACCACACACTGTCACGCCAACAAGAATAACATTGACCCATCAAAGAGACATCTCCCAATATCTCGCCAATCACACACTATCACTCTAATAGAGTTCTCCTTACTCCTTATCGCTCCATCAGTAAGTCGCTAAAATTTTTCACATAAGAACCTCTAGTCGGAGGTTGTGAACTTTTGCAAACCCATGACATGCTAAAATATAGTTGTCTCTTCGTACCTTCAGGACATTGCCAACCTAGGCGATGGGGCCAGACACCAACATGACTAAGTCGCTAAGTCGGAGGGTTTCAAAACTTGAGAACCCTACAACATAGGTTAGGAAAACTTGGAATCCTGTGACAAGAAAATAAACCATTTTCCACCAAAGTGGTGGAGATGTATAACCTTTAAGCGCTATGCAGAGGGGTCGGTAACCTCAATGACTATAGAGACATAAGTTGTACCTAATGAAACCGACAACCGCCGATACCAGGTTAACATAAAAATAGAACATTTTGAGGACACCATGACTGCAAGTATCCTTAGGGTTTAACTGATAAACCCTAACTCCCGAGAGTAGAAATAAAATATTTATGGTCACATCCTTCACTTTCTCAACCTACACACTACCTTTCTGGAAAGCTCTCGAGAAACCCAGTTTGAATCTGCCATCTAATTTCCCATCAGATCCACTACTCTCACATTCATCCTTTGCCATCATGCAAAAAATATCCTTTGCATTATTTTCACTTTTGACATCAATGACAACTATATGCTTTTGCACAGGATCAACACACTTCTCCTCCAATCCCCTTTTGACATCGATGACAACATATTCCAACAATCTCCCCCTTTTTCATTCATGGAAAAAATTAAATGCTCAATGATACCAATTAATCAATTCAACATTTGTGCCAGTATCATCATTACTTTCTACTTCTATTGTAGCTTCCTCCAATGCTCCTCTTTGATAATTTGCATGACTTTCTCTCTCTTACTCAGATACTTGAGCATTTGCATACTTTATCCCCCTTTGACATCAATGGAAAAGGGATCACTCCTCTTGAAAGTATTCTCCTCCTTTGAAAATAAGTGCAAAGGTTCTAGTTGTTCTCTAATACCCTCCTTTGACTTATTTCTCCTCTTCTTTATCTCAGGTCACCATACTATTGTAGCCTTCACTTCTCCTTAGCAATGGCAAAGGGACATTGCTCCCCCTAATACCAATTGAAAACATTTTTTTCTCTTATGCTAATTGTTGCATTCAACCTTTTTACTGTAATGGAAAAACCATATGCTCCAACTACTATGTACCAATTACAAAATATCTAATGTCAGTTGAAGTTCCATTACAAGCTCAGTGCCAGTCAGGTCTGATATCAATTATATATATTTTGATTCATGCTTTGTACCAATTGAAGTCATATACTTGACACCAATTGTGAATGTGTTCACTTTATGCTATGTACCAAATGATATCTTGGATTTCACTGTATCAAGTAACATTGATTTGATACCAATAGTAGCTCCCCCTTAGAGCTTGCTCCATACTCTTCTGCTGGCCTACTCATGCATTTTCTTTATTCCAAGTTCTACATTTCATCTATACCAGTTAATCTGATCATACAATTGATCTGCTAACTAAAGAAACTCCCCCTGAGATCATGCAACATTTTCTTCTCAGCAAACTTGAGCATTTGCTTCCTTTTGGGCTATGTACCAACTAGACTATTCTAAACAAATTTATAGTGGTGTGATACCAATTTTTTTAAAAATATCTACAAAATAACTCCCCCTAAGACATATATCTTCTCCTTGCAGTCAAGGAGCATTTCTCTCAACAAAGCATTTACACCACTTTTTATGCAATATCTGATATCAAATGTTGATATCAATTTTTGTAGTTGACTATCCACTTCTATGTTGATGTTCTTACCCTTTGATGAGCATTTCAAAGAGAAATAATGTGACCATAAATTTTCAACCATCAAGTCATTAATTTAATTATTTAATTATTTATGTCATTAATCTTATTTATTTAATTATTCTTCGAATATTGAGTCTTGAATTAAATGAATTATTTAATTCATTAATTCTATTTTAACACATTCCTCTATATTTTAGATAATTATGTGAGTTATCAAAATATTCACTTTTACTCGACTCGACATCTATTTTAATCGTTCAGTTAACTATTGATTTAATGTCTGAGTGGCTGTCTCGAGTAATCTCTTCGTCAAACCATTCAAATCGTCCAGTTCTAACTCATTTGTGTGCACATGCATATTAATTAAATATTATTATTTAATTAATTAAGTTTTGTGCGTGCATTCGAACAGAGAGTCGTTATAATCAATCTTCATCTTTGTCATGCAAAGATATTTCTAATGTTTTCGAATGCCGAACTGAAGATTAAATCATTTATTTAATCTTTAATTCTATTTCTAATTCGAATCACTCATGTCATCACTGTCAGTTATCAGAATGCATGTCTAATCAGTCAATCTCAACTGTCCGTTGATCTTTCAATCTTGGCCTATCGTTCGAATAATCAATTTTCTATAAATTGATTTGTCATTCTTCATTCCAATCTCTCTCGTGAAATCTTACAACTTTTGAGAGCACTTTGTCTCGAATCTTCGATATTTTGCTAATCACTATCTTAGGCTATACTTGCACGAACTTGAAAATCTGAGGGCAATTATACTACACAAGCAAAATGGAGAAGGGCAATTGAGATGAATCATGGAATTACGTTTGAAAATTGGTGAGATTGTTCTAGTTTTAATTACGTTTTTACTTTCCCATGTTCTTTTTTGCTTAACGAATGAATTTGCATTTTAGATTTTAGTATTGTGTGCATGTGTGCTTCTAATCAATCTTCTTTGTTGTCTATTGTGCAAAGCTTTTATTTGGCGTTACATTTGGTGAACCCGACGTGAAGACACCATCTTCGCGGATTTGTAGATATTTTATTTTCATTTTTGCAGGTTTTTTGTACAGAACGACGCATGTGAAGTTTCTGCACCGCAATTGACTTTCTGAACCGCATCTGACAGAGAAACGATGCATCTGATAATTCCTAAACCGCAATTGATTTCCCGAGCCGCAACTGAAACAGAAATGACGCATCTGACTGGTAACGAAGCGACGCAATTGACTGGTAAAATTTTATTTATGCTTTCGGTAATCTGAAATTTTCAATTGATTTTCGTGTTACTGATATCTGATTTCCAGCGTGTGGCCAGTTGGAGTTAACAAGCTTTTGCAGGACGATTGACGAAGACAATATTGAAAACTACTAATGAGTTTTTCTGCAGGACGTTTGTCGAAGACCCTAGTTAAATTTGAAACAGATTGTTTGGTAGCGTAGAAAATCTTTCGTTTGGTTAAAATTAACAAGTGTCTACTGTGTTTGGTGTGAAAGCACAAGTCTGGTCACTCTTATGATTTGGTATATCGAAGTATCCTCTCCCCTTGCGCATCCGTGCGATCCTGGGTGTAAGAGAAATGGTTACCAACTCTAGAACTTGGGCCTATTCTGGTGGGAAAAAGTACTCACCCCAGGATGACTCAGACCGGTAGCACCCTGAACCCGAGGGACTTCCAGCGGTATATAAAAGTGGGTTCTTGGGGAAACCCCAAGAATCACGAGTGTGGTTTCGACGAGATGGATCTGAAAGGGGACTCGCGTCATATGGATCACACCCCACGAACGGAATGCCCGAATTAAATACCCTTTGTTGTAGAAACAAACCTATTTGTGGCCGTTGCTTGGTATTAGTGCAGGGTACAGTATCATGCCCGAAGATACTCACTACTGATCCCCTTGAGTAGAGATAGTAGTTCTTGGGAGGTCATTGCCCAGAGAATTCAGAATTGGTGTGCTCGAAAGACGTTAATGAGCCGTGGAGGGGAGCCAATGCCACCAAATTCCTAAGCTATCTGCTCTCGAGAAGGAAAGGTGTTCATCACCAATCCGGGGTATTTAGGTGGGCTATACCAAGTATACAAACCCTAGGCCTTTGGCCTATTAGGATGTGCTTGTCTGTTATCATGATAAACGTTCTTTGAGTCCAAAATTGAAACTGAAAACACTTTGTCGTACGATTGTCTTTGATTGTCAGAATTTGATCACAGAAAACAGAGTTAGTTTAAATTTCATGTCACTGAAAATTCACAGAGAGTCGCAACTGTTCACCAGAAACACGCATCTGATTTTTAGAGTCACATCTGTTAGGTTTTGAGTCACATCTGTAATTTCTGAGTCGCATCTGCTTTAGAAAAACTGCATGCATAAATTATGAGTCGCATCTGTCAGTTAGAGTCGCATCTGTAATTTTTGAGTCGCATCTGTTAGTTTGGACCGCAACTGTTAAAATTGAACCACATCTGTTAATCCTGAGACGCATCTGTCTGATTATCAGAAGACCAAAATTTACAGTCACTGTCCAGTCAACATGTCTACACTAGTTTCAGTTGTCTTCACACAAATAGTCCTTGAACAAAAACCTGAAACGATTTGCTCAATTTTGCATCCTTTAGGTTCATTTAGTCATTACCATAGGTGTCTTCAGTTAGAGTTTAGCTTCATCTTAGGGTACATATCACTTTGCATTAGACTTCTAGAAAGGTCACTTTTACAAACTTTAGGAGTAGTTCACCATCTACACTCTAGAAAGGTCATAGTGTCAACAAAATTTGTCATTGAACCTAGTCCTATCATCTTATACTTTGTCCTACAGAGAGTCATCCTAGCTCATCAGTCTAGTTAGGAAACTCAACTTGTCTTTGATCCTCGTCCTACATTGGTTCCTTGACTTAACTAAATTGACACCTTGGTTGACTTTAGGCAGTTGGTCCCTTCATCTTGGGTTTATAGAATTGATCACTTTAGGGTCTTGCTTAGACTTTGCATCTTTAGAGTCTAGACTAGTGTCATCCTAGGACATTCATTATTTGCATACGAAAATCCCAAAAACATAGACTAGAGTCATACAGTTTCTAGATATAGTCTTGCATTTCCCGCATATTGAGCTTGTCTTACATGGTCGAAACTAGGTCTAAGAGAAGAGAGAGAGAAAACATGTCGAACCCAAACGAGTTCATCAATCCATTTTCTTCAAGACCTCATAAGACTCTATTAGACAAATTCACCACTAGAAACACTCAGGGACACATTGTAGTAGAGGACACAGAGGCTGCCGCACAGGACCCTGAGTTTGCCTCTTTTGTAGACGAGTACCTAGCAAATGATCGTCAACGGTTTTTAGGAAAATTGCTAGCTGAAGGTGCTACCTTACCTCTAGGATTTGACATTAGCACCCTACAAACTCAACCTACACAAGGGACAAATACCACGACTGCTAGTACTACTATACCTTAGGTCAGCACACTATGCCGTCTAGCACGTCCACACAGAGTACAACGGTTCATACGTCCCCATTTGGTACATCTAGCATGACATCGGGATTTAATTTCACTACAGGGGCATCATCATCCACTCCCATTGGTCCTCTTATTGGTAGTAAAAGACCTAAAACCTCAGTCCATACCTCATATGTCGGTGTCACAAGTGCACAATCAACAACCTTACCTACTGCTAGTATCATGGGTACCTTACCACAGTCGATGGCCATACCTAGCGCTCAAATCACTAGTACTATACCAAGGATTACACAAACAGGGGGCATTCCCTCCTTCCAATATGGCAATCAAAATCCACTCTTTTAGACTAGCAGTCAGAGTCCACTTACATCGATTCCGAATCAGAACCCTTTTTCACAGATTGGTAGTCAGAATCCGTCCACACAGATTCCAAGTCAAAACCAATTTACATCGATTCCGAATCAGAACCCTTTTTCATAGATTGGTAGTCAGAATCCGTCCACACAGATTCTAAGTCAAAACCAATTCACATCGATTCCGAATCAGAATCCCTTTTCACAGAGGGGTACTCGGAATCCATTTACACAGAACCCAGGTCAACACCGATTTATGTAGATACCAGACCAGAATAAATTTACCAACATTCTGAATCCAAATCCACCTCAGATACCAACGTTCAATCAAAACCCATCACGGGACTTTGGATTTCAAAATACATACATGGATCCGCATAATCCTCCTAGCACATCTTTGACCCAAGTTGACGTCCTACAAACACAAATGCACGCATTACAAATGCAAATGGATAACATGTCGGTCTTAACTAAGAAATCATTTTCACCAAAGGACATATGCCCATTCCCTTTTGATAGATCATTGTACATGACACCTTTCCCTCACGGATATGTCATACCAAATCTTCCTAAGTACAATGGCAAACGCAATCTAGTAGAACATATCAGGGAATTTTCTACCATATGCATAGATGTCGCTTACGACCCCACGTATCTTATGAGGCTATTTCCACGAAGTCTTGTAGGAGTTGCACTGGAATGGTTTTTGGGTTTAGATTATGGCATTAGATCTTGGCGGAACTAGTCGAGAAATTTGTGGAGCAATTCTCTTTCCACATTGACCATGAGATAAATATAGCAACCTTGTGCCACACAACACAAGACGAAGGTGAAACATTCATTTCTTTCTTCTAGCGATGGAGAACTATTGCTAGTAGGTGTCCTGTCGAGATACCCGAAAAACAAAAGGTTACAATGTTTCAAGAAAACCTTCATCCAAAACTCAGGAGTAACTTAAGGGTACATTGCTGCATATCTTTTTCAGAACTCGTGGAAAAAGGGGTGATAATAGAGAAGGATCTCATTGAAAAGGGTGAAATCAAAATGACAACATCCAATAGAAACCCAATCGTACAAAACACCCCCACTGACAGAAACAGATTCTGGTCTCGCAACAAAAATGTCACCAATGATGGGGTGGTTGATGCTAAAACACTACAAGCAAGACCCCTCCTCACATTACAAGGACCTCATACTTTTGCCAACACGCTTAATGTTGTCAATCAACCTCCTAACATGGTCTCAAATACTCAACGTCCACAACCAAGGAGATTTCAAAAACATGAGTTCACTCCCTTAGGGGAACCCATTGAGTCGGTTTTCAAACAATTGTTACAACATAACCTCATACAGCTGCAGGAACCAAGACAATACAATCCAAGATAGTTTAAACCAGCTTGGTGGGACGACAATGCCTTTTGTGATTATCATAGGACTAAGGGACATAACCTACAAAACTGTCGACAACTGAAGAATATCATACAGGATCTTGTTGACAAGAGAATTATTGAGGTTAGTGGACAAAAAACAAAAGACATCCAACACTGATCATCAAGTCTTTTCAGACCCACTACATGACCATGGGAAAGGAACTGTCCCCAGTTTGAGTACTAAGACCAATATGTCAGCCAATTACGTGAGTATCAAACATGATTATGATAGCAGCAAAATCATTCATTGCCTTCGCGCCGCTGATCAAAACATCAATACCATTACTATCAAAGCTAATCCTGAGTGTGCAGTCAATACTCGTCATACTAAGTTTACTATCCTAGGCCCTCCATCATAGCAAACACCTCAACCTTCCAAGTTACAATATAACCTACTTGACCAATTAGGGAAGACCTCAGCCCAAATCTCAATCTTGGAATTGTTGCGCATTTCCCCAAAGCATCGGTCTATCCTTGATAAGGCTTTACAAAACACCACGGTCCCTAATGACCTTGATGTCAATCATTTCCAGGAAATGGTGGGCTACTTGACCAATAATCATCATGCCACGTTTTCTAAACAAGACTATGCCACAGACAAGACGAACCACAATGACCCTTTACATTTAGAAGTCCTTGTCGATGACACCAAGGTTAGACGAGTTTTGGTAGACGGAGGAGCAGGGTTAAATCTCTGCACTTTAAAACTAATTAAGGCATTAGGTATCTCAGAAGCATGTGTAGACACCACTAAGAGTATTGTCATTAAGGCTTATGATGATGAAGAATGAAAATCAAAGGGGGTGGTAACACTTCCTATCAAAATTGGTCCTGCGGTAATGGAGACAAAGTTCCAGGTCTTGGATCTCACCCTCCCTTATAACCTTCTGCTAGGTAGACCATGGATTCATGCCATGAAGGTGGTCCCTTCCACATATCATTAGTGTCTTAAATTCCCTTACAATGGCACCGAAATAACTATAGATGGTGATCCCGATCCTTTCTAGTATTGCACCAATCTAAAGGAGATCCCTCAATGTCAAGTACCGGTCAACCAAGAGGCCTCACCGTCTAATCCATCTTCTTATGTTGACCCATCTACACTCACTCGAACATCTTTTTCACCCTCACTTCCTACCACTCCTAGGGTCGAGATCCAAGACAAGGGTTGTGGAGAGTATTACATGAAGACTTCTTATTGTGTCAGCCATTTGGTTCCTCCTAAGTCATATGGTTTACCTATAATAGGTAGGGGACAGTCTATGATCACTATACATGTTCCCCCCACAACAAATTTCACTAAATGGGGTGAATTAAGCAAAGAGGCTATCGATGCAGAAGATGTCACTTCCTAGCTATATAGGGAAGATGAAGAGAAACCACTCTTACTAGCTCATATTCCTACAAGTCTATATGGAAAGGGTTTCAAAATCATGCAAAGCAAAGGATATGATGGACAAAGTGGTTTAGGCTTAAACCAAGATGGCAGAATTGAACCAATATTTTTTTCTCAGTGGCCAAAAGGAGTAGGGCTAGGGTTTCAACCGATTCAGATTGGCGCTCCTAGTACTCCATTACCCCTACTTGAGGAAGTACGTGCTTCAGACGATATTAAGACATCTCACGAACTAGTGGACCAAAATCATTGTAACTCCCCTGACTCTAATGATTATGAGTGGGATTCCTTATCCTCTACTTCTTCCATGGACTTTGAAAAGTTATTTGGAGAACTTGACTTGATGTTAAGTTCCTCACCCAATCCTTTAAATTCCTGTCCACCAAAGAAAATGACAAAAGAGGAATGGTTTAAACACTATTATTGGGAATCACTTGATCCTACCTCATGGCAGCCTGAGCCACCTATTTCCGATTGTCAAACCTTGGCATTAGGCCCACCTATTCATCCACCTAGACCCAAACCCAAGAGCAAAATAGACTTGGTACAAGACTTTTCTAATCACATGAATAATTCAATCTTTACCTTGACCCCATTAGACTTTGATAACTCCGACGATGACATGCCCTTAGTCTACCCTCAGCTCATTGATTGGGATCAACAAGATGCACCCGTCATAGACACTTTTGAGAACGATGAAGCAATTGCTGAGTTCCTGGAATTACGTGAAGGCATACCTAACGGAGATCATAAAGCTCATTTTACCATTGACTTGGACAATAAAGCATATTTTGGGGAATCTGTTCAACCCTCCAGTCGCAAAAATGAGAAAAAGAATAAACAAGATAAAAAAGATGAGTCTCTAGGTGAAAACCGAAAGGCACCTCTAGACAATGAAAAAGGAAAAAGAAAGGACGCATCCGAAGGTGAAAACCTCTCTAAGGCGCCTAAGGATGGAGGTTTGAACATTCTTCCCATTACACAGGAAAACTCACCCATGCTCGTTGAAGAATCAGTAGAAGTCAACATAGGCACAAAAGAGAATCTGCAACTGATTTATTTGGCAGCGTCATTGACAACACAAGAGAAATCAGAGTTCCACGACTTCTTTGAACAGAGACAGATAAATTTTGCTTGGTCATATGCTGACATGCCTGGGTTAGATCCTGAATTTGTTCTACATCACTTGCCTTTACAACCAGGTGCCAAACCAATAAAACAGAAGTTGAGAAAAATTCATCCACAAATTGCTTTATTAGTCAAAGAAGAACTCAAGAAACTCTTAGACGTTGGTTTCATCAGATCTATTGACTATGCAGATTGGATTTCCAATCTTGTACCAGTTACCAAACCAGCTAGGGGCATCCTCATCTGCACTGATTTTAGAGATATCAACAAAGCTTGTCCTAAGGATGACTTCCCTTTGCCTAATATAGACATGATAGTTGACATGACATCAGGATATGAGATGTTGTCCCTTATGGATGGATTCTCAGGATATAACCAGATCAGAATTGCCACTGAAGATCAACCTAAGACAGCCTTCACTTGTCCGTGGGGAACGTATTGCTGGAATGTTATGCCCTTCAGACTCAAGAATGCAGGAGCAACCTATCAACGTGCCATGACTACTATCTTTCATGATCTAGTACACACTTGTATGGAGGATTATGTCGATGACCTTATTGTAAAATCCAAGACAAGGGCAGAACATTTATAGGTTTTAGACAAGGTATTTCAGAGGCTGGAGAAGTATAATGTGAGACTCAATCCAAAGAAATGTGTGTTTGGAGTCAAATCAGGAAAGCTGTTAGGTTATATCATTTCTAGATGAGGCATTAAAGTAGATCCTGCTAAGGTAAAAGAAATCATGGACATGCCACCACCCAACAATCTCAGTCAACTAAGGACATTACAGGGAAGGTTGCAATCTATCAAAAGATTTATAGTGCAGCTAGCAGACAAGACACATCCTTTTCAACATCTACTTAAGAAAGGAGTACCCTTTGCATGGATAGCTAGGTGTGAAGAGGCTTTTCAACTGATTAAAGAATATTTACTCACACCACCTGTCTTAATGCCACCTGTTGAAGGAAGACCGTTGATTCTTTATATTATAGCAACCCATTCATCACTCGGAGCATTGCTTGCAATGTAACACGATGAAGGTCATGAAAGCAGCCTATTATAATTTAGCGCTGGTTATGAGCTCAACTATAGTAACATTGAACGGCTCCTCGGCCTTTGCATACCCAAAACCGAGGCACTACATGCTAAACCATCAAACAATGTTGATTGCTAAATACACCCTTTGAAATAATATCTTCTCAAGAAGGCGCGATTAACAGCGACCGCCAAGTGGGTAATGATACTTTAGTGAGTATGATATCCAAAGATGGTGGAAAAGAAAAGCTATTAAAGGACACATTATAACAATTAGTTGACGACTCCATATATAGGCGTATCACCCATTAAAGGCAGTACTTTCCCATGAGTTCATATTCACATTTAACACAAACATAACATGGAAACTGTACTTTGATGGCTCACATACAAATCATGGTTCAGGGGCTGGGATATTGTTTATCACACCACAGGGTGATTCCATCCCTAAGTCATTTAGGATTGCATTTCCATGCACTAACAACATGGCAGAGTATGAAGCTTTGGTGACAGGGTTACGCATGGCGGTCAAGTGGAAGATTAAGGTTTTACAGGTTTATGACGATTCTCAATTAGTAATCAGACAGGTAAATGATGATTATGAGACTAAGGATGAGAAGCTTACTCCATATAAGTGCATGGCTGATAGTTTTAAAGAGTACTTTGACAAAGTCGAATTTCATCAAATTCTGTGTTTTAAACAGGCGTGCCAGACGCTTGCGTGGCTAATTGTATCACTTGACATTCCTAACAAATACGCCTAAGTTTGAGTTCTTGGTGAACAACTTTTGGTCCCAAAATTATGATATCCCGACTAAATGGTGTGTATTTCATCGCTATCCCGATTCCCCTATGGTAATAAAGAAATCTATGATTACCTTTCTAAGGTCAAGTCATACCCATTGGCCTACCTAATAACCAACGTGATCTTCCTCCTCCAGAGTCAGCTTAAATACACCATCATTATCGGAGACACCCTATATAGACACGCCTTAGATAATACTCTATTGAGATGTCTTGATTCTACTAAAGCACAAGCAACCTTGCATGGGGTGCATGAGGGTATATGTGGTTCCCATTCTAGCGGTCCTACCTTAGCCAAAAGATTATGAGACTGGGTTATTATTGGCCTGCTATGGAAAATGACTCATATGTCTTTGTATTGAAATGTTGCCAATGCCAAGTTCATGGAGATTTGATACATGCCCCAAGACAGAGCTTCGGGTCCTATCACGCCACCATGGCTCCTTTGCTCAATGGGACTTGACCTCATAGGTAAGATCCACCTACACTCAGCTCAATGGACATGCCCATTTACGCATCGAAAGTAATTTTAATGTAAGTGGATTGAGGCTTATCTCCATGATACATTACCAAACATTACCGTGATTTCTAGATTGTATTCCTAACTATATCATCTATTGATATGGTGTCCCTCAGTCCATAATCACAGATAATTGCCACCCATTTAAGAATCAAGAAGTCCACCATCTTTGTGATGAATTTCATATTCAACATCATTTTTCCACTCCATACTACCCATAAGGTAATGGCCAAGTAGAGGCATCTAACAAGACCACCATTAGAATCCTCAAGAAGATCGGCCAATGATGCCGGGTCGGATCGGTGAGATTTATACCTTTAACCTTCTGCAGGCGAGTAGGTAATAAGCATCCAGATTCTACCGGGTAAGCACCGTATATTCAATTTGTCTTGGTCTCAGTTTCATTTTGGGTCGGTTGAGGTCGAGATTCCTTCCTAAGGGTATCCCCGAAAAGGCCACATTGATGATGAAGAGTACCGGAGTGTCGACTCCGTGAGCTTGTAGAATTTTTAGATGAGCGAAGACAGAAGGCACTAGACCATCTTCAAGCATACCAAAATCGCCTTCGTCGTAGCTATAACAGGAGGGTCTTGAACATAAATTTTGACATTGGTGACCTGGTTTTAATGGAGAACCCAAAGAATCAAGCAGAAAGAGAAAAACCAGGAAAGTTTGAACCTAACTGGTTGGGACCTTATGTTGTTACTGAAGCTTTTGGATCAGGAGCGTATCAACTCTCTACTCCTGAAGGTGAACCATTGTCCTCACCAATCAATAGTATGCATCTAAAGAAGTTCTACGCATAGCTTCTGGGAGTCCTTTGTCTTATTTAGCAAAAATACAAAAAAAAAAAAAAATCAAAAAAATTGTTATCAAGGTGAAAACCTGGCAAACAGGCGTCTTGGTAACACCAAAAAAATTAGATAATATTAGAAAATAGTAAAGACAAATCATTCGTCCAATGGTGAAAACCACTTCGGTGGCGCCTTGGATAGGTACCATGGTGAAAACCTGGCAAACAGGCGCCATGTGTACTCAACTTTGCTCCTTTGTCTACTATTATTCCACTACCCTGAACATAGTCCACTTACCATTGTATATAATCTGCAGCCCTGTACATACTACCTATCCTTGTACATAGTCCACTTCCATGTACATATTCCTTATCTTTTGTATCCATCGCTTGTATATACCATTCATAATAAGTGGTAGTATTTCCCATAACTTGGAACGACTGACATCGAGAGCATTTCATATCCCCCATTTTACCCTATCCATAGTCAATTGGTCTTATACTCGACTAGGGGCAAACACTTGACATGTGTCATATGGGTTCTTACATTGGTTGTGTTGAAGACGTAAAACCATGGAAAATCCAAAAACATCGCAAAATGACCTGAGAAAACACAAAAAACATCAGAAAAATTCAAAAAGACAAAAAAATCAAAACATTTCAAAAATCCAAAAACAGAGTTAGAGTCAGTCGCACTTGTTAGTCTTTGTCATTTTTTGAACTACGTTGCCTTTGAGACTGGACGTAGGCAAGGCCATCTGCCGATGTGCCCCCGAGGCATTAGGTCAGTCTATTTAGATTTGTCTGTATAAAGTCTTGATTCAATCCATATGTCTATATGACAAGGTCGTTGGTTGTGTCGAACTACAAGGTCTCTGCGTGTATAACATAGGCAAAGCTATCAATTGATGAGCCCTCGAGGCTACACTAGGTCAGTCCATTAGGGTTCATCGCTTTCACTTTCACACACGTCTTCTATTTGTAGTCAGTCTTGTCAGTCAAGTCAAGTCGAACTACGAGGTCTCTGTGTGTATAACGTAGGCAAGGCCATCAATCGATGAGCCCCCGAGGCCACACTAGGTCAGTCCTTTAGGGTTTATCATCACACACAGTCAATTGTCCACACATCGTATCAAGTCATGCATCAATCTGGTGAACAAGTCAGCAATATCTCTAAGTCAAATCAAACACCTTGCCAAACAAAACAATCAAAACAGATCAACTACAGTCTGCTATAGGATGTGTCCTTGGAAACAGACGTTATCAAAACAATCAACCTATGTCTTATTCAGGATGAGTCCTTCTTGCATAATTGACAAGGTCAAACATAGCCTTACAGAGGTTATCACATCAACGGCATTTGACTCAACATCTTATATGATACATGTCTTTCTGAAACCAGGCTTTGTCATGCCTTATACAGATAGTCATAACATCAAAACCAGACTCAAGGTCTTATCCGGTATGTGTATTTCCTACAGTCAGGCTCTATCAATCAATCCTTTTATCAATCAAAACAAATCAAACAACCAGATCAAGTTTTGGAAAATATTTTATTGGCTTTTTGACTTTATGGCTTATTTATCTTATCATTTTATTTGACTTGATGACTAGGAATTATGTTACTAGCTTTCTCAAGGATGTCCCATGAAGGATTTAGAGAAGCAACGATGTATCAGAATTCTGTTTTCTTTGACTGATGTCTGTCGCTTGTCTTTTAAATTGGATTTGTTGTCATGTTACTAGTTTCCCCAAGGATGTCCCATGAAGGATTTAGAGGAGCAATGACATATCATGACCCATCTTTTACTTTGTTTGCTGTCTGTGGTTTGTCCTAACAAAAAGACTAGGGCAACTGGTGCCCTTAGTATGAGTTAATGACAATCCTTGTCTGCGACTGTCTGTTATTAGCAAGTGGATGACCTTGCACACCTTGATTTATGTCATATCATGGTGTTTTTCTCCATTTGTATTAGTCCCGCCCAATGATGATAAAGTGCAATACATTTTGTGATACAACAAAATATCGAAGATTGCTAATACTAACATCTATCTCCTGTCTTTCGTTCTTTCTCAATCTTTCTGTTCGCACTAACATTTTTTTCTTTTCTACATCTTCACCACCCTTATCTATTTTCCTCTATCCTTTTTTCTTTCATCTTCTAGTTCTCTCATCAATTTCGAGAGCACACTCATGTTCTTTGAACTCGCCTGTCCTCCCGAGGGGGCATACCTTCACCTGTTTTACACTAGGGCATGACTGGGCCATATTTCTTATCGATTTTCTTTGACACAATGCCTAAGTGACATTGTATCAAAGACGAGCAAATGTAGACACCGAAATTTGGTTTAGGCCGGCGACTTCAATATTCTTCATAATTCTTATTCTTCATCGTCATGATTAAATAATCTTAATTATTTAATTAATTCATCTTAACATTAATTCTTCTATTGATTAAATAATCTTAATTATTTAATTAATCTGCCTTAACATTAATTCTTCTATTGATTAAATAATCTTAATTATTTAATTAATTCATCTTAACATTAATTCTTCTATTGATTAAATAATCTTAATTATTTAATTAATTCATCTTAACATTAATTCTTCTATTGATTAAATAATCTTAATTATTTAATTAATTCATCTTCGATATTTCTTCTATTATTAAATAATCTTGTTAATTAATTCACACTCTTCTTTATTCTATCGATTAATTAAATAGCGCTTTTATTTAATTGTGTTATAGTAACCTTATCAGGTCTTGTCAAATTAAAATGAATTCTTATTTAATTTGATAACACACATTTCAGCTATAATTAAATAGAATTCATTATTTATTTAATTATTCATTCAAATCCTTCATCATTTAATTAAATAAATAGTATTTAATTATTGTTCATTATATCATTTAATTGAAATAAATCTGTTATTTAATTATTCCTTGAATATTGAGTCTTGGTCGTATGAATTGTTAATTAATTAATTCTCATTACAACACATTCCTCTATATTTGAATAATTATGTGAGTTATTTAAGTATTCACTTTTACTAGACTCGACATCTATTTTAATCGTTCAGTTAACTATTGATTTAATGTCTGAGTGGCTGTCTCGAGTAATCTCTTCGTCAAACCATTCAAATCGTCCAGTTCTAACTCATTTGCGTGCGCCATGATAATTAAATGTATTGTTAATTAATTAAGTGTTAATAGATGCATTGAGCAGTCGTTATAATCAATCTTCATCTTGTCATGCAAGATGTTTCTAATATTTTCGAATGCAGACGAATTAAATCATTTATTTAATCTATTCTATTTCAATTAGAATCACTCGTGTCATCAATGGAGTTATCGAGTCATGTCTAATCGGTCAATCTCAAGCATTAGTTGATCTTTCAATCTTGGCTTGTCGTTGATCATCAATTTTCTATAAATTGATCTGTCATTCTTCATTCCAATCTCTCTCGCGAATTTTGATAACTTTTGAGAGCACTTTATCTTGAATCTTCGATATTTTGCTAATCACTATCTTAGGCTATACTTGCACGAACTTGAAAATCTGAGGGCAATTATACTACACAAGCAAAATGGAGAAGGGCAATCGAGATGAATCATGGAATTACGTTTGAAAATTGGTGAGATTGTTCTAGTTTTAATTACGTTTTTACTTTCCCATGTTCTTTTTTGCTTAACGAATGAATTTGCATTTTAGATTTTAGTATTGTGTGCATGTGTGCTTCTAATCAATCTTCTTTGTTGTCTATTGTGCAAAGCTTTTACTTGGCGTTACAATAACTACATCGCTCTTTGAAATTTTCAAACCCTAATTCTAAATTCCAAATTGGGAGGGTTCGTTGCTATTTACACCTGCACCGTGATTTGCAATCAGGAAACCCTAATCCCAAATTGTGAAATGCATTGCTAATCATAGTAGTGTCCCTAAAAATTAAAAAAACATCGTTGATTCTCAAAACAGTGTCACAATATAGCAACATCACCAAAATTCAAAACTCAAATTGAATAAATGTGCTTAAAAGTCAAAATGCATGTCAAGTTTTGAATTCAATACCCATGGCCCTGCACTTCGAGGCCTTTGGTACTCTTGAACCCAGTTGGAAATGTGTCATGGGAGCACTTGTTGCACCATTTCATCAAGGGTTAAAAGCTCAAATTGCAAGAATTCTCTTAGGTGTGAATGCACAAATCAATTGAAAGTGACACTTCCTTACCTATTTAAGCTTTAAAATTAGGGTTTTTTGCCCTAATTTCAGCCAAAAGCTAGGGTTTTTCACCATTTTCAACAATCTTGCCAAATTGAATCTTATTTTGCATTGTTTTTTATGTTTTTGGCATTTTTTTTGCATCTAGAAGCCTTTCCAGACCCCTGAGGCAACATTTTACCTTTGTCAATAAATCAACCCAAAATTTAAAATTTCCGCTTGATTTCTCAAGGGGGCAAGGAACTAGCTTATTCCTTCCATTGGGGCAATAGAGGGGCATCTAAAAATTAGAATTTTTTTATTTCTTTATTTAAGCAGCAATTTTTAATCTAAAATAGCAGCAGTCTTTGAACCAATGTAGTAGGTACATAGCTTCAAAGATGGGCAAAATGTAGACACTTAAAAATGTCCTGAATGATATCATGCACTCGAATCAGGTATATTAACATCATTATTTCCTAAAACTCATCCTCTTTTCGCTGAATTAATTAAATTTTCCTAGCTATTTAATTAATTGCATCATTTGCATCTATTAACCTAATTAATCTAATCGGGTTAATTCACTCCCTTTCATACCAACATTTCATCTTATTAAATTAAACACATCAAGTTATTTAATTTAAATCCCTAAGTCTTCTTATTTAATTAAATAACCCTAAGTTATTTAATTAAATGTCATTTCACTTTCCCCCTTTCAATAAATCATTTTATTTAATGAATATCATATAATTCTTCTAAAATTGCATAATTAACATTGTTTCAATTATCAATTACTAATAAATCTAATTCCCCCCCCCACTTGCAAGGGAATATTCCTCCTTTGCACATTCCTCCAAAAGGAATATTCCTTCCCCTTTTGCACATTAAAACTTTGTTTTAATTTTCTAAATATCTATTTTCCCTCACCCATGAGAATATTCCAAAGAATATTCTCTCTCTTCACTCATTTGAAAAAGGGGAATATTCCTTTTCTATAACAAGCTCACAAGACTTCTTGTGCAGGTTAACTTATGACTTCTTCTGCCAGTTAAAAGTGTGTTTGTTTAGATAAAGGTGAGCCCTTGATTAAATCCCATCATTGATTCTCATCCATTGATGAGAATCCATGATCCATGATCCATGCCTCCAACTTCTTCTATCCTTGACCGTTGATTAACCTTTTCGATCTCAATCCTCCATTTCTCATTTGATCTCCTATAAATAGGTCACTATTTGGAGAAAAATGGATCCATCTTTTTTAGAGAAAACTCATGCTATTGAAATCATTCACACTCACACTCATATTTAGCATTTATTTAGTATCATTTTAGCTTAATTACTTGTATTAATTAGCTTAGCTTCCATTAATGGCTTCCACAGTAACATAGATGCATTCATGTAGCTTATTTGGTAATTAGGGTTTCAATATTTTTAGCTTAGAATCCATTTAGATTAGCTTTACACTCACATATCTTGATCATTTTAGCATAAATCATGTTAAAATAGCTTGCATCATGTTCATTTAGCTGTAAAATCATGTTTCCTCACACGTTTCACAATGGTTTCATCAATTTTCTTCAATAAAACTGATTGAAACAAGCCCATTATCCAAAGGATTTGGAAAGGGTCACCATTCCACATCAACGCGACACCACTCCCACAATAGGATAAGTTTCAATGGATTAGAGTAGTTGTTTTGAAGCTTTCATAGTTTAGTATGTTAAGTTTTAATGGATGCTTAGTTTAGTTTTCATTGAATGATCTCTATTGGATTGACGTTTAGTGGCATGAATATACTTTGTATCCTCATGGATCAAGTGTAGTCAGCCCATACTAATTTGTTGATCATAAGTGGTATCTACATTTTTGGAGTGCAAATCGTAGCTTGTGTGATGGTGTAACCCTAAAATAGTTAAAATCTTACATTTTATGTATAACTAGAATCAAATAAAATATTTGAAGGGTTTAGTTAGAGAGCATAACAACATTAAATCTATGGTGAGCACATCAAGGTTTGAAACTGACAAGTTCACTAAAACTTCAAATTATGGAACTTGAAGATGGATATTTTTTGGTTGAGAGAGATTGGTGGCATATTCTTTTATGAAAATGATATGTCTAATGAGAACTAGTTAAAATTAGATAAGAAATCAAAAAATAAAATCTAGTTATGTCTTTTAGATTTTATTTTAAAGAATGTGTCTTAGAAGCAAATGAAAAACTCATTGTGGAAGAATTTAGGTACATTATATTAGTCCAATAGCCTAGTACAAAAATTATTTTGAAGAATAATTTATATTGTTTGGAAATGAGGGAAGATGGTTGTGTAACTAATCATCCAAATATTTTTAATATTATAGTACGTTAACTTTCATCAATAGGAGTCAAGATGGATGAAGAGGCTAAATGCATTTTGTTTCTTTATTCCTTACAAGATTCCTTTTGGTTAGAGGCAAGTCAAAAGAGAAGAAAGCTAATAAAAATATAAGAGATGGGAGTTATAATGGAAAGGAAAGGTATAAATCTCTAAGAATAAGGAAACATGTTTAAATTATGGCAAAAAGGGTAACATAAAGGAGTGCAAGTCCAAGAAAAATGATGATGTATCTAATGTCTTTTAACATTGATTAATATAATAATGATGTTTTTGTGTTTACTAATGTTGGTGGTGATGATTCTTGTTTGATTAAATCATTAGATTCTTTTTATTTGACACCACACAAGGAGTGGTGCTTGGAGTATACCAAAAGTGGTGAAGGGAAAGTGTTTCTTAGTGAAAATAAATCTTTGAATATTTTTTATAAGGAAATCTCAAAGTTACTTTCATGGATGGTAGAATAAAAATAGTCACAGTGTTGAACACACCCAGATACTGAGAGGGGGGGTGAATCAGTCTTTTCAAAACATAAAACCTTTGGCAAACTCAAACTTCTTTATCAAATTAGAAACTATCAAACAGATCAACATCAAAGACAAATATAGCAATTTAGTTCCTTAATAAGGTTAGCAACCCTTAGCAGTGAAAGATACAACTCAACCCTTAACCAAATCAACAACAATGAGAACTTAAACAAGGAACACACATCCATAAAATAACACCAAATTTATGTGGAAAACCCATTGAGGGAAAACCATAGTGAGAGTTAATTCACAATATATGAAGCTCATTGCTTACAAAAGTTACACCAAGGCTCATTGCCAAAAGACTTGAAAACTAAGACACACAACCTTAGGACAAGATATAAGGGACTTGTAGACTAAAGCACACAACTCCAAGGCAAGATACAAGGACCTGATGAGATTCATTGTCTCAAAGTAGGATACATGAAGATTTAGAATTTGCAATGTATGTCAACAATACAATCTGCTAACTGGGGCGTTAAAGCGCATTTGATCTATCTTCCATAGACGTTTGCACTTCTTTTGTGATATCTTTAGTGCAATCCACTCACTTTTACACTTGCACCTGAAATGATCTTCCATTTATATCCACCACAAGATCTCAAAACATCAATTAGGTCGGCTAAGAAGAAGATAAACAATAATGTCAACAAGTTAGCCACAAAAATATAGTGCGATCCTATCCAAGAGATAGAGAGGACCAAAAAAACCTTATTACATCTTCTAATGTGATCCCAAACATTACACACATTGGCACACATCAACTCAATTCAACAACAAGGAAACATGTATATGAAGCATGTGGCATATAACCAATCGACCCAAAAACATTCTTCCAATTTGAATTTACTCAGTCTAGTCCTCAAAAAGATAGCTTAGAACCCAAATACATCTTAACACAACTTTCATATGCTAGTGCAAAACCTCAAGCATATGACACAAGCAAGATATCAAGCACTGTCAAGTAGACATCCACAAATAACCCAGAGAACCAACTCAAAACACAATGCAACATCAAGGAGATCAAACACTGATGTATGGATCAAAAAGAGATGTTCCTTGAACATCCAACAACACTTCCAAATACTTATTTTATACTATCATGCCACCAACAACCACTATAGGCCAGAAAGGAGCAAAATACTTCATCCCAAAAGCCCAGAATGCACAAACATGAGATATAACATTAATAGAACAACTTGCGGACCACTTCAACACATGAAAATTGAATTGAGATACTACAAAAACATTGAGAGAACATCCACCAATTCGTAGGAGCAGAGACATTAATACAAAGAAATGAAGAGCATTTTCTAGACCAATCCAAACAACCAACAACACTTCCAACCTTCTACAATTAGTAGAAGCCTCCTCGTCAACACAGGTGACTTGAAAATATAGGAGTACAACATCCACATAGCATAAACACTTAATCCCAAACCACAAGACCATATCTTCAACAATGGAGGAATACAGAGCATTCTCCCAAACAGTCTTCAACACAACTTCCTAGAGCAAAAAAAATTCATCAACTTGTGGAGGCCAAAAATTTCTTGCAACAACACATACTTCCTCATGAGCAACAGGAGAGAGCATATAACATATTGTAGACCATCAAAAACATCTCTCCACCATCAACATTACTTCTAATCCTTGTCTTAATACATCATCATGATAACAACAACCATACTCAATACACCTTTACTTGACATCAAACAAGGCATGACATCCAACCATGAACTTCAACAATACCACCATACATCAATGACAACAACAACTTCAAAAAAATTATGCAAAAAACTCACCAAGTGTTGACAACCAATGTGAACAATACAACCAATACAACAATCTCACCAAGTGTTGACATCAATGACAACCAATGCCAACAATACCCCCTTTGGCATTGATGGAAACACACACCTTCTCACTCTCCCCCTTTGACATCAAGGAAAAAGGGTCACACACACCTACACATTAAAATCAATATTACATACTCTAACTTCAAGGAAAAAGGGCCAAATATCTTTAATTGAAACATTCTTCCCATTTGACCAACAACTACACATCTTCTTCAACAAACTATACCAGCTCCCCTATCAACAACACTTCTTTACAACATCTGCACAACTCTCCAAACTCCCCTTTTCTACCAGCTCCCCCTGAGAGGTAGCATACATTAATCCAAGAGAAAAAGATATGCCATGAATTTCTCCCCCTAGATAGATGCACCAATTATGCATCTAGTTAGAACAAGGAGGGGAATAACCCATAACTTTTGTTGGAAATACTCAAAAGTATCCTTTGAAAGTGACTTAGTGAAGATATCTACAATCTGATCCTTAGTAGGCACATAATCCAACTTGACTTTATGTTTTGCAACCTTCTCCCTTAAAAAAGTGATACCAGATAAAAATGTGTTTGGTTCTTGAATGCACCAATGGATTCTTGAAAATATTAATTGCACTAGTATCATCACACAATATAGGAAGGGTTCATCATATAAAACCTTTACATCCTTCAAGTTTTGCTTCATCCAAAGCACATAGGTGCAGCAAGATGCTGCAACAATATACTTAGCTTTTCTTGTGGATAAGGACACTAAGTCTTATTTATTACTGAACCACGAGACCAATCTGTCTCCCAAGAAAAATGCACTTCCACTTGTACTTCTCTAATCATCCACACATCCTACCCAATCAACATTAATATAGGCACTTAAAGAAAAAATATCATCCTTCTTATACCACAAAACATAATCTGGAGTTCCCTTCAAGTATCTGAATATTATTTTCACTGCTTTCTCATGAGTTTTCATAGGATTAGCTTGATATTTGATAACCAAACATACTGCATGCATAATATTAGCTCTAGAAGCAATCAAGTACAAAAAAATCCAATCATAGACCTATAAGGAATCTGATCAACCTCTAGAGACTCATCAGTATTGCTCAAATTACAACCAATCACCATAGGGGTACTCACTGGTTTGGAATCTTCCATGCCAAACTTCTCCAACATCTCTTTAACATACTTAGCTTGAGAAATAAAGATACCACCATCTTGTTGAAAAATTTGAAGCCCAAGTAAGAAAGACAACTCACCAATCATAAACATCTCAAACCCTTTCTACATCTATTCTACAAACTTCTTACACATATCATCATCTCCACCAAAGATTTAATGTCATCAACATGTACAACCACAATCAAAGTTTTGTCTTCATGAACCTTAATGTAAAGATTGCTATTTGTTGTACCTTTCCCGAAACCTTGTTGAAGTAAATACTTACCCAACCAAGCATACCAATCTCTAGGAGCTTGCTTGAGTCTATTCAAAGCTTTCTTGAGTTTGCATACCATGTCTGAATCTTCTGATAACTAGTAACCAATAGGTTTTCTCAATATATAACTCTTCCTCTAGATCACCATTCAAGAAGGTAGACTTGACATCAATCTAATAGACTTTGAAATTCTTATGAGTAGCAAAAGCAAGAAACATCCTTATTGCCTCCATTCTGGATACCAAAGCCAAAGTTTCCTCAAAATCAATACCCTCAACTTGAGAATAGCCTTTACATACCATTATAGCTTTTTTCCTTACAATTTCACCATCTTCATTCAGCTTGTTCTAGAACACCCACTTTATTCCTATCGCATTCTTATCAGAAGATCTAAGAACCAATTCCTAACTCTGATTCTTCTCTATCTGATCCAGTTCTTCTTAGATTGCCTTTATCTAACCATCATCTTTGCTAGCATCAACAAGGTTCTTGGGATCTACTTTTGACAATAAACAAAAATTTACTTGATTAATTACTCTTGCAAGCCTTCTCTTGGTCAACACACCTTCATTCTTGTCTCCACAATGATCTGATATGCAGAATGATTCTTCTGAACATATTTTTCTAGAGTATTGGGAGCCTTCATTATTTTTGGTTCCTTCTCTTCTTTCTCTGATTCTTCAATCTAGGGAGGTATATCAAATCCATAAATCTTTGGTTCTTATGAGATCTGACACAAATCTTCATCCACCTTAACATTTTTGCTTTCAATCATATTTCCCAATATCTTGTTGTAACACATGTATGCCTTGCTTCTGGTTGAGTAGCCAAGAAAGATCCCTCCATTACATCTTGAATCAAACTTTCCAAGGTCTCCATCTCTCTTGATATAACATTTTCTACCAAAAATATTGAAGTATCTAATAGTGGGAGGTCTTCCATACCACAACCCTTAAATATTCTTAGTGTTATTGACCCCTAAATACACTTTGTTAAGCAAATAGATAGCAGTATGAACTGCTTCCTTCCAATACATATCAGGTAGATCAACATCTTTCAACATATCCCTAGCCATCTCTTGGAAAATCCTATTCTTCCTTTCCACTACCCCATTCTGTTGAGGGTTCCTAGGAGCAAAAAAATGTCTCCTAATACCATGATCTTAACAAAACTTTTAAAATTCATTTGAAGTAAATTTACCTCCTCTATCTAATCTTAAGCATTTTATTTTAACATCCATATCATTCTCTACTTTTTCTTTGAAGATTTTAAACTTATCAAAATCTTTTGATTTATCTCTTAAAAATGTAACCCAAGTCTTTCTAGTGTATTCATCAATAAGTAACATGAAATAGCTTTCACCTTTTTGAATCCTTTTTCTTGTAGGTCCAAAAAGGTCAGTGTGAATCAACTTCAATAGCATTGTAGCAAAGCACTTCTTTCTTTTGAAACTTTTCCTTGTTTGCTTTCCCATTTGACACTCCTTGCATAAAATATTTGTATGCATGGTTATCTTAGGCATATCTCTCACAACATGAGAGGAATTGATCTTTACCATATTGTCAAAATTGATGTGTCCCATCCTTTTGTGCCACAACCAACACTCTCTGGATTGAGGCAATAAGAAGATTCTTCCATTAGCCTCCTTTAGATGATAGACATTTCCATTTTCCCTAGTTCCTTCTACAACAAGTATTTTGGACATAGAGGACATCCTCAGTCATGTTCTTTTCATCAATTATTATGGCACCCTTTCCATAAATTTGTGTTGACTCATCACCACCATTAACCTTCTTAAGACTGATGCACCTTCTCTTAACACCAATCATGTGATTAGGACAACCACTATCAATCACCCAAGCATTTGTTTCTTTCCTTGCATGAAAGGTAGTCCATGCTGCCATTGATCTTTCATTAACCTTATTAGCCTGCAAGGTACTAGGCCTCTTACATTCTCTAATATTGCTCTTTTTATTTCCATCTTTCAAGGACATGAATAGGGTTTCATCATTTGAATCATTATCATCATCTTCTAAGGAACAACCGCTTTCCTCAGAATAGAGACCTCTTTTAACCTTCTAGCTTTTTTTACCATCATCTAATTTTTTATAGGGACATTTAGATGCAAAAAGACTAATCCTTGCACAATTGAAACACTTGAAAGATAACTTACCCTTGCATTTATCAATTCCTTTCTTTAATATTCTTAAAAATTTTGCTTCAATCTCATCAAAGTCATCATTTTGATCTGCAAATTCATCTTCTATCTTAAATGATAACTTTACTCTTATTAATCCTAAATTAAAAAATTGTTTTCTTGAAGCAACTCCACATGAACACAATATAACTTTTCTAGCTAGAGAGTCTTTTAGGTCCTCTTCCCTCCCCCTTATTTATATCAATTCAAAAGATACTTTAATAATATATGAATTATTTTTACTAATTAAGAAAGTAACCTCATGTAGGGGTTTAATAAAAGGTTTTGTCAGGTGAAGAAAAAATTACTACACAATATTTAAATTAGAAGAATATCAAATTGAAAAATAAGAATCTCTACTTATTTAATTCTCAATATTCAAGTGTCTTTGAAACAAAGCAATAAATCTCTTCCATTAAATCATTTTTTTTTCGCGTAACGTATATACAAACTTTAAAATATTCTCAATCATTTGTTTACTTAGCCAAAAGTATTATGTGGATGTTGGTGTAAATAGGTGTTTTCCCTATCTAGGTCATATTTACATGTTAAGTCCACTTAGGTCCAAGGAGGGAATCTTTCTAGATAGTGTTAGTTGTCACTAGATCTTATCTTATCTTTTGACATTTAATGCTTGTGTCCTAGGTCATTTAATATTTGTTGAGGTAGTTGTCTCATTGTACATGATTAAGACATATGTCAAGGTCTTGTCCAATCCTATCTCACAACTTTCCTTTATAAGTAACACATCATATGTACACCATATTCAATTTGATAATCTTGCATACATAATCATAGCATGATATTCCTGCCATTTATCTCTTGTGGAAGTAATTGTTTTTGCAGCTAGTCCTAACATAGAGCTAATTTTCAACATGGTATTAGAACTTTAGTGTTGAAAAATTCTTCCCATATTTCAAGGACCAATCTTGGTTTGAAGATTTTTTTGGGTGTGATTGGAGGTTTCAAGGACCT
The DNA here is from genome assembly GCA_007258455.2 of Sequoia sempervirens. NCBI lineage: Eukaryota > Viridiplantae > Streptophyta > Pinopsida > Cupressales > Cupressaceae > Sequoia > Sequoia sempervirens. The sequence continues at coordinate 452,737,062 of VDFB02000017.1, forward strand.
CACCATTGAATCTAGGGTGTCAAAGAAAGTCAGTTTGGGCCAAATATGACCTTTCCATTGCATCCAAAAGGCCTAAAAATCTAAGGATCGCCTATCAAATCAAAAAAATCAAATACTTTTGTCCCAAAGCATTAGGGAAATTTTTCATTGGTTGACATATTTTGTACAACTGTACAAATCTGTATTGTATGATCTATATGCAGTGGTCATTGTCTACAACCATTGGTACAATGAGGAAACTATTCAAGGTAAATTTCATAGATTCCCTATCATTTGGAAGCATCAACAATGGTACTAGTTTGTAGGGTTAGTACATCTATACGATATCGTAGTTTTTTAATAATAAAAATTTTAATTTAAAATTGTTTTCGTTGATGGGTTTTGATATTGCACCTAGACATGGTTATATAACCTATGGTCATATTACTGTGGGGGCCTAAGAGGCCCATGTGGTGCAGCCTAAGCCCCCCTCAGCCCACACCGCCCAACCCAACGACAGTCATCATTGTTGGATAGCGGGAATTTTAAAAAACAAATTGCTAAGCAAAGGTCATATGGGTGCTCGAGGGCTTAATGCCCAGGGGCCCAAAATTCTCCCTCTAATGCCTGAATTGAGCATTTTTTTTCAAAATTCCATAACTTGCAATCGAAGAGATGTTTTTTAAAAAGGAGATATCACAAGAAATTTGGCTTCGTAAATTTTACAGTGGTGCAGGTTATTTTCCAAATTTTTAAATATGTTCGGTGGCTTTATTACTAATTGAAGTCAAATCTTCATTTTTGGCTCCTAAGTTCATAAATTTTTGCCATGATCTCCAATTTTTGCGATTCTTGCAGCATTGGAAAGCTATTAAGGAGCTCTATTATGCCATCCATACACTTTTTTAGGTTTAACCCCATGTATCTTTTATTCACATTCTAGTTGATCACTTGGAAACGTTGTCACTTGGAAAGGTGCAATTTTGATCTTTGCACTTCATTTCAATTATAAAATGATGTTCTCTATCATGTTGCTTCATTAAGATTCCAATGTTGCACTCCATATCAAGAGTTTTCCTGTGTTCCTTGACATCAATATATTGTTGCTTTATCATGATTCTAGGATTGCTCCAAAGAGATTTTAGGATTTCTAGCATCAGAATTATCTTTCCTTTGTTGCTTGGATTAAGGTTATAGTGTTACTCCACTAGTGTGCTTCTAGTGTTTCTTTGCAATAGGTTATCTCATTAGGGGCATGAATGGTCTCTCTTCGTCTCTCTTATGGGGTGTCTTTTTCCTCACATGGGATTTTGTCCTTCTCATTGTTCATGGAGAGCATTATTATATCTTTTCTCTTTTGGGGAGGAGTTTTTTTCCACTGGATTTTCTCCTTTTCTCCATTTGTGAGAGATTTCATTGCATATGTACATGGGTACCTAACATGGCCTCGTAGTCGGGACCCATTCTTACATCTTTGCATAATAATATACTCCCTAAGTTGTACTTAAAGGGGGATGTTGGTGTAAAGAGGTGTTTTACCTATTTAGGTACTATTTATATGTTAAGTCCACTTAGGTATTAGTAGAGAATCTTTCTAGATAGTGTTAGTTGTCACTAGATCTTATCTTATCTTTTAACATTTAATGATTGTGTCTTAGGTCATTTAATATTTGTTGAGGTAGTTGTCTCATTATATAGGATTAAGGCACATATTAAGATCTTGTTAAATCCTATATCACAATTTTCTTTTATAAGCAAGGCATCATATGTGCATCACATATTCAATTTGGAAATATTGCATTCATAATCATATCATGATATTCCTGCCATTTCTCTCTTGTGGAAGTTATTGTTGTCTTGTAGATGATCTTGGGATGTTGAGGAGTTCACCATTAACTCCTATAGTGGAGAGAAAAGATTCTTATTGCTCAATTAAAAAGCACTCTCATCAATTTCAATGTGAAATGAGGCAGTGAAAAAGATCTAAAGAAGCATAGGAAGAAAGGGTGTGTATTTTTGCACTTTTGGGGTAGTGGAATGAAAAAAACACTTTATCATGGAGTGTGATGCATTTAAGAAGATCAAGGAAAAACATGGCAATATCATGACAACTATTTCTTGGCACAATTTATGTAGCAACGAGACTATTGAGAAAATGAGGATGCTTGTAATCTCCTTGAATAGGAAAATGATTGAAATGCAAAAGACCAAAATGACGAGGCTTCTCATAGACTATTTTTTGTTGAATGGAGTTTGTCATTGATTTCAAAGGCTGATAGATTATTTTTTGAATGGTTCCATAGTGAATTGGTGTTGATGGCAAGGTATCTTATCTTGATTGTTCATAAGGATATTTGTCGATGCAAAGGTTGCAAAGTGCAAAGGAGTTGCTTCATGGTAAAGTGGTTGTTTTAGTGCTAACATGGATTGGTGTTGTTGAGTGCTTCTTTCTTGTTAATGAAGAGCATATTATTCTACATCAAAGGTTCTATATCAAATGCATATCAAAGCATCAAGGTATCAAGGGCACAAATGCTAGAATATGGTAAAGAGTTTGGTGTCCTACATGGCAATGGCAAAGGTACATGATTCTTCACTTCATGTCTTATCTTTTTGTCCATCCAAAGGTTCTATATTTTGCATTAGAAATAAATGGTGGCTAGCTGAGATCACTAGTCATTCTCATGTCTTCTATCCTTTGAGGCTTTTGAAGATTGGTTAGGGTTTCTTCATTTTTGTAAGCTTACTCAAAACCCTAAATGTCTCTTAAAATTTCAAAGCAGATTTTTTCTTTTGATTGGGTGTTGACCGGTTCTATAAGGTTAAAATTCACTTAAGTGACTAATCAAGCATTTTAGATACATTTTCTACTACAACTAGGGTCTACCATTCTACAAGTCAAATCTCCTAGCATGACGCTTAAAACCATATCAATAACTAGTATTTAATTGTATTTTGGTGGGTATTGAAGGATCTATGGCTCTTATTTAAATATGACAATGGTTCCTTCTTTCTTATTAATGAAGAGCATATTATTCTACATCAAAGGTTCTATAAGGTTAAATGATTGAAATGCAACGAGACTATTCGCAATATCATGACAACTATTTCTTGGCACAATTTATGTAGCAACTAGACTATTGAGAAAATGAGGATGCTTGTAATCTCCTTGAATAGGAAAATGATTGAAATGCAAAAGACCAAAATGACGAGGCTTCTCATAGACTATTTTTTGTTGAATGGAGTTTGTCATTGATTTCAAAGGCTGATAGATTATTTTTTGAATGGTTCCATAGTGAATTGGTGTTGATGGCAAGGTATCTCATCTTGATTGTTCATAAGGATATTTGTCGATGCAAAGGTTGCAAAGTGCAAAGGAGTTGCTTCATGGTAAAGTGGTTGTTTTAGTGCTGACATGGATTGGTGTTGTTGAGTGCTTCTTTCTTGTTAATGAAGAGAATATTATTCTACATCAAAGGTTCTATATCAAATGCATATCAAAGCATCAAGGTATCAAGGGCACAAATGCTAGAATATGGTAAAGAGTTTGGTGTCCTACATGGCAATGGCAAAGGTACATGATTCTTCACTTCATGTCTTATCTTTTTGTCCATCCAAAGGTTCTATATTTTGCATTAGAAATAAATGGTGGCTAGCTGAGATCACTAGTCATTCTCATGTCTTCTATCCTTTGAGGCTTTTGAAGATTGGTTAGGGTTTCTTCATTGTTTGTAAGCTTACTCAAAAACCCCAAATGTCTCTTAAAAGTTCAAAGCAGAGTTGTTTTTCCTTTGATTAGGTGTTGACTAGTTCTATAAGGTTAAAAGTCACTTAAGTGACTTATCAAGGGTTTTAGATACATTTGCTACTAAACCCTACAACTAGGGTCTACCGGTTCTACAATTCAAATATCCTAGCATGATGTTTAAAATCATATCAACAACTAGTATTTAATTGTATTTTGGCAGGTATTGAAGGATCTATGGCTATTATTTAAATCTGACAATGGTTCCTTTCTTAGTTTGCATTTTGATAGGAATTTAAAGTGTCATCAAGTTTTTTCAAGTTGGCATATAGTTTTGTAATTGTCTGGGATAGCACGGGGATTGATTATATGAGCTAATGCTTTGAAGAGTTTTGAATAGAGGATTGGGCATTTTTTGAATATGCTAAAGTCTTTGACATCATGATTTTGACAAAATAAAATATAAAGGAGAAAATATGATCTATAGTTCAGGAACTGTATATGATCTCTTTTAGCAATGTGTATGGCCGTAGATTAACTCAAGATAAGGATAGTATGGTGATTTCATATGACAATTTTCTAAGTGTATAAGGGATAGTATGGCAAGTGAATCGAGGATTGTAAATTTGGAAATGAAATGGATTTTGATGAGAAGGTGTGGCAATAATGTGTGAAGGGATTAGCAAGTCATTGAGAAGGTTCTAATCTGAGGTATGTAAGCTCTACCAATATATATATTCTGAAGACACTGATACTGTGACTTGTTGATGGTGTTTTCTGCATAGCAACAACTCAAACAGAATGCAATATTATATCTCTCTTGAAAGGTAATTTTCAACAAGAAGTTACTAAAAATCACCCCAAGGTCTCTCAGGTGTCAGGTCATGACAATGCATAAACAACTCAGATAATATGTGAAAATGCTGGTAATCACAATCGGACCTTACTACAAGCAAACTGTATCTCTCCAATATAGCAGATTTTACAATATTTTGATCTCAAATCCTAAATTTAACTGAATAATAAAGAAACAACAAAAGATGAGGGTGCAAGAGAAGTAATGAAATCTAAAATATTTCTAGGATGAGAAATGCAAATGATAAGTACCTGGAACAGACCAATCTCAAATAACCAATTCCTGCTTAACCCACAATGCAATATCACAAGAAAGGTGCAATCTTCTAAGGCATACAGATTTTCAAATCATAGACATTCATCCACAATCAAACTAAGCACAAATAGATGTATGGTCCAGGTTGACTTCACCAGCCTACTACAATCAGATAGTTACTAGGAGTATAGACCAGCGATTGCTACAAACATTCCAAGTATGAAATCATGAACATTATTCACCCAAACTAATCTAATTCCAATCCTAACACTAATCCAATTTCTTCAAGAAATCTCAAATGATGGAACAACGAGAACCATGCAAGATAAACTAACACAAAAGAATTCACCAGAGAAACCACAATGTCTTCAATTGTATTAGATCATCAAAATATAGCAACAATCCCACTGTTCTGTTACAGCACTTGCTCAAGAGAACTAACTAATATCTCTACTACAGAATGCTCTAGCTCCTTCTTAATCTAGCTTGTCTCTATTATCTGTCTTACTAACTCACTCCTTACAAAATGAGGCAGGAATGCCATTTAAAGAGAATCCTCAAAACATGTCGGCCCAGCCAAACATTTACAAAATAAAATAGCCAAAACAAGTCGGCCTCAGGAATTTCAAAATAAGGCACACATTAAATGCCGATACATCATCAAGGTCGGCCAAAACACATTCCCCAATGTAGCTCAAATCAACAGATGCCCTATAATAATAGGGAAGCACAAATCTCCAGGATGACATTAATTGCCGCCTCCCTTATCTTTGTTCTAATCCAATGCTTCATGAACCTTCAAAAACACTCTATCCAGCTTAGCAACAGGTGGCAAGGGTAGGATTTTGAGCCGACACTCAATAGATCCAATTTCTTCCTTCGACTGCTTGACTGTTGCATCCCAATCACCCTTATATGCCAAGTATTTATCCACCACAGCCAGATAAGTAGCCGCATCATCCAACTGGTGCCCTGTTACAACATTTTCAGAATCAGGGGCATAGACATCATGCCACCATTCCCTCAATTGTTCCAAGCTCAAGTACTTAGGAGCAATCTTCCTCCTACCAGTCATTATCTCAAAAAAGGTGATGCATCCATCATAAACACTAGTCAGATCACCATCCATCTGCTTCTTTTGCTTATGGATCTTCCTGATGGCTTTCTGTCGAATTTGCAAGGCCTCGAACCATTCCCAAGGCTCATTAACTCTAGATGAAGAAAGGATTCCATCTACAACCAACTGATCCTTACCATACTCCATGATTGCTTTAGTTTTCTGCAATAAGAGATCAGTGTCTTCCTTATCTTGAGATAAAACATGCCCTAATAAATCCTTAGCCATTATTGCATCCTTTCCAGTTGAAAGGATCTCCTTTATTGCATCATCTCCTTTAACTTGTACATCCTTCAACCAATCTACTGTAGTTTGAGTAGAAGCTTTCATCTTTTCTATTTCAGAAATAGTCTCCTTTGGCAAGAAACCAGCAGCAGAAGAAGAGGATGGGTGAAAAGACTGCAAAGGCTTCATTAAGTCTTCTAGACATTTCCTAAGCCTCTCATTCTCCCTTTTAAGCTCATGCTTGGACTGTGTTTCCTTCCTCAATCTACCAATGATCACTGCATTGGACCCTTCGTATTCTTCAATATCCTGCTCCATAGAAGCGGGTCCAAGATTGATAGTCTGTACATTGTAATCTTTTTTGGTGACCTCATCTTTACTTTTATCAGCAGCAGGGGTAGCAATATGGATAACCCTGTTACTCGCTTCATCTCTTTCTATCTTTGAAACTACCTTGGCCATCTTCTTTTTCTTACCTTTTCCAATCTTGGCCAACATTTCATCCCAATCGAGAGGAGTGTCCTCCATAATGACCTGCTTCCTCCTAACTTCTTTATCTAGCCAATCCGGAACAGCAGGATCCACCCGGATTTCATCTTTCTTGACCTCTTCATGATGTTCCACTGTCTCATCCTTTTCCTTTTCAAGTGATTGATCACCTTTGCTTTCCAACTCCAGCTCTTCTTCTTGCAGGGGTGATGGAGTCTTAACAGGAACATCCTCCTTCTCAGGGGATCTATTATCCTTACTGCTCATAGGAGAATCCTCATACTGTACCAACGGGGAAGGATGCACTTCCACATCCTCAACCTCAAGCTCAATTTCCGCGCCAAAGAGTTCTCCTTCCTTGAATGGTTTTGCCTCCCCGCTGGTCTCATGCTCTTCATGAGTTGTCTGCTCAAGTATATTCAATGAAGGAGAGGTAGTCTTCTGCTGTCCCACAGTGGATGCCATTGGAAGAGGATCTATCCTTTGCATGGTCTCCTTGGGAGATGGAGTCCTTGACCTCCTCGAATAAACCCAGGGTTTCTCTCCTGAGCTCTCTACATCAACCACTGGAGGGCTTGCCTCATCCTTAGAAGTTTCTTGATCTTTCCTCTTTGAAGCCCTAGTTGTCCTTGCCCTTTTTGGCTTTGGAGGGGTATCTTCTTTCTCTGCTTTCTCATGTTCTTCCTCCTCAACAAACTTACCTATTTTCAGAGTCCAGCTTCTCTTCTTTCCCTTAGGTTTCCTTTTTTGTTCTGGCTCACTTTCCTTAGGGCCTCTGATTTTAATCTTGAAAGGTGAGCTCACCTTAGTTTTTCCTTTGGAATCATCCTCACTGGATTCCTCTGAGGTGGAATGAGCATTTAGATTTACCATTAAATTAAAGGTACAAGGTACCTTCTCACTTTCCAATTCCCACACTTTGTGCTTCAACCATGACTTGGTAAATTTCATGATAGGAGCCATTAATTCTTCCAGCTCAGTTATCTCATTTTCTGACCAATTTATCTCCCTAATGGATCTGTCCTTAACCGACTCATATGCATGATCTTGAACCAAATTCCCATCATCCTCTAACTAGTCAGGGATCAGCTTGACATTATACATTCTAATTACATCAATGGAAAGCCTAGAATACCTCTTCTTCCTCACCTCAAAGTCATCCTTGATGTTCGCCCAGTAATCCTCTAGATCATCCTTGTGATGATATTCTTTAGTTGCCTTCTTCTGCGCTTCTCCAGTGATGTCAAAATTTGTCCTCTTGGAATGGAAAGAGAAACCAAAAGCACTGAATTCCTCTCCTGATGCATGAGCTGATTGGATTGAAGGGAAAACCTCACTTATACCAATTTTCAAAGGGAAGTCTCCACCGAACCCTGTCTTATGCTTTGCCTTTTTAACAATAGCATCAAAGTCACATATCTGCCTCGTAACCTCTAAAAGAATGACATGGTCAGTAGGATATCTTGGCAATCTGTATGGAGCAGCTTGACATCCGTCAATTCTGATATAGGAGAAGGTGGGGAATTGTATAAACCAAGCTCCATATTTTCTGATTAGCTCCTTGGCTCCATCAGATATTCTCACATGCTCTGCGTTCTGGAGCAACCTAGTAATATGCATTGTGAATGCATCATTTGCTCTTCTATAATTCTGATTTCCTAGGTGCAATTTGGGGTATATCTCATAGACGATATCCTGTCCAAATGTTCCTTTTGGGTTCAATCCCCAGTATGGATAGAATCGAGCAAGGACATACACCACATAAGAGGACATGGTGAATTTCTTTGATTCCAACACATCCCTTAACTGCCTGTCAATCATTGCACTGATGAGCCCTGCCCAATGGTAATTGATGCCTTGCTCAATCTTGTTTATAACATGTACCATCCAACTCTCCAATACCCCAGCACTCCTCAAGCCTGCCACTCTGCTCAATAGTGTGATAGCATCATATATATCCTACCTAAACTTGACCCTGTGCAACTACTTAGGCAGCTTGGAAAAGTGGGATTTTGGCTTTTCCAACCAAGAATTAATCAACTACTAGGCTTTAGTAGGCTCATCCTCATAGTAAGTCCTAGCCATATCCATGTCCAAGGCACACACACATGGTAAGTCTGGCATATAGAATGCCTGAGCAATAGAAACTGGATTAAAGTTTGCCAACACTCTTCCATCAGTGCTGACAATCCTCTGCGTGTCAAAGTCATATTGGCGGGCACACTCCAATATCAATTCATAGCATTGAACTGTAGGAGGAAATCCTGCCACATGGGCCAATCCGGACTTCATCATTCCCTTGGTCAGGGCTGATAGGTCTTTCTGAGCTGTCCTTTCCTTGAATTCTTCATACTTCCATGCTCCTACATTGGTGTCGGAGACCTCAGACCGAACTGAAGCTATCTTACTGTTTGGCAACTGGCTTTTCACATCTAACCTTAACCTTTTTGCATCTGTCACCGAAGATCCCTCCATATCTCCCTTGGCCTTCCCTGCCGCTGCTTTGCTTGATTCAGCCTGCATCCACAAAAGAACCTCATGAGAATCCAATTATTATCCATATCTCGACCAAAGGTTAGCCTTGAAACCACATGAAATCATTAAGATCAATCACTAATCATCAATCTTGAAAAGCCAGGAAAACACAGCAATCTGGGAAAATCCAGTCGGGGCGGAATTCGGAGAAATCTGACCCAGACGGACTCCCGCTGCCAAGACATCATTCATCAAACAAGTCATCAATATGGACAAAAGAGATGCATAATTACCATGATATTGATTCATTTAGCAACAAGAAATCATCATCTAACCTTTAGTTCATCGCTTTAATTTTGAAAATCAAAATGAAATGAAACCAGGCAGAAAACCAGAAAAATCTGGATGGTTCGGATTTCCACGGACAGCTTGAAATTCTAGGAACTCATCATACTTTAGGAAAATGGACGAATCCGGGAAACTCCGGGCGCGCAGGAATTCTGTGGACACCTTGGAAACCCGACAACCTTTAGACGTGTAGACCATTAATCGAGTAATCACACAAATCTCCCTACTCAGATTCCATGAAGATAAACTCAACCCTAATGAGCCAAATTTCGACTGCACATGAATTTAACTCCCAAAAACTCTCAAGTGATTGATTCTTGCAACAAAATAATGATGCCCTAATCTTTAACAGCCAAACCTCCGCCATGAGAGCTAGAGCAAGCTCGAAATTCAAACTCAATCCCTTAAAACGATGAAACTAAGGTGCCCTATGGCCTCAAATGCTGCTAACAAGATCAAGCAAAACACAAGACAAGAGGACCATGACGACTCCACCGAACTTAAGAAATCCAGGCAAACATACCGAAACCCTAATCCTCACAACATAGCAGACTACGCACCAACAAGGCAAGGTCCTAACAGAAACACCTAGCCACAGGGGTATACCCGACACTCGATTGATAAATGAAGAGATGCATAGTGTGGATAATAAGACATGTGGAAGGGTGAGTTCAAACCCTAGTTCAATAAATATATAATCATGAAACACGCACAAAACAAGCAAGGGCCAACCCAAATAACCATCATTCAATAGCTTGACAGATTTAATCAAGGCGCAAAACAAAAGGGAAGTCAATAGCAACTTACCATGGATCAATTCCGAATGAAGCTCGAACCCAAGGAAGTCACTGCGAATCAGGGAGCCCTAGCGATGAAAATGTCAACACAGATGTCCAAGGAATCCACGCACAAGAAAACTAAATCCATCGAACAAAGCTCAAAATGAATAAACTCAAGCACTAGAGCAGATGGCAAGTGAATAATGAAATCATGAAAAGCACTAGAAGCCTTTAAACTCGCTTACATTCGTGCCAGAGCAAACGTACCTCAAGCATTAATGGCCGATAAGACATATCGATGAAATCCGGAAACCTGAGCCCAAAACAGAATTTCAGAAAAAACTGAGTCAGACAAACAATCCGGGTGAGCGCGAATTCCGCGGATAATGCACCCTTCGGGACTCCGACGAAGTTCAGGAAAATCCGCCCGAGCCGGAAAATCCCATACCTAGGGAAAAACCCGAACTTCCATTAAAAAATAAGTTTGATCAATTGAATCCTCAAGGCAGGACCAAGACCAGCAAGACCAACATCCCAAGACCTTGAAAGAACAAATCCAATAAAAACCAAAGGTCAAAGAGACATTAGAAAAGAGGGTCCCCACTCCAAGTGGGGCGTGTGTGCAAAATTGCACAACATGACTATGATAGGATAATGTGATATAAGTCTGATTGGAAGTGAGAACCTTATGAAGACTTGTATGACAGTGCTATAGTGTATGATCATAATGGATAGATGCATATGTCTTCAATGAATGCCAGGGGACTTTATTGGAGAACATGAAAAAGATATTCTAAAGACATCAAAGTCTCATATCAACTGTGCTTGAAATTTTTACCTGTGCTTTTGTATAATATTTATTTGTTTATGATATGGAGTCTGTAGAGGAGTCTTTATTTATGTGTGGAAGGATTGAATACTAGCGTGAATGTCAAAGATAGTTTAAACACTAGATTGTATGGTAAACAAAGTTGGGTGTGAGGTGCTAGAGTTATGAAGTTGAGATGAGTTTAAGCATGGTGTTTGTAGAAAGAGGTAATGAATTATTCATAACTGAGTTTTTGTAAACAAAGTTGAGTTAAGAGGATAGAGTGAAGGGTTAAGGTATGATTGCAGTCATCTATGTAATAGGGTTTTGTAGTAGGGAGAGTCACTGTTTTTGTTTTGTTCTTCTTTTCTCAATGACATGCCAAATGTGTAGCAGAGTTTATGTTTGGCAATATTAGGGGATTCTTGTTCAAGAAGAGTTACATTTTGAATATTTGTATAGGAGAGATTATGTTTGTTGATTTGATGCAAAGATAGTGCAATGGTTTGTATGGAAACAAAGTAACCCTCTAAATTATCTTTCTTTTCTTTTGAAGATTGCCAATGAGGTAGATTGAAGTTGGCCAATGAGGCTTGTTGATAGCTAGTGAGGCATGGGAATCATCCAATGAGGCTTGTGTTTTACCAATGAGGCATGAGAATCAACTAGTGAGGCTTGTGTTTTTCTAGTGAGGCATGAGAATCAACCAGTGAAGCTTTTGTTTTGCTAGTGAGGCATGGGAATCAGCTAGTGAGGCTTGTGTTTTTCCAGTGAGGCATGGGAATCAGCTAGTGAGGCTTGTGTAATTTTTGAGTGAGGCTTGAGTATTAGCCAGTGAGGCTTGTTGTATTTCCAGTGAGGTATACAATCTATATTCAACAAGTTTTAGTAGTGAGGCTTAATAGAGAAAATTTTTAAAGTGGTTTTTTCACCCTGACAGGGTTTTTCCACTCATAAATCTTGTATTTTGTTTATTCTTGATGGTGTGTCACATTATGCTTGGTTGTTTATTCTTGATACAAATGTTATGCTCTAATTTGTATATCTTAATGTTTTTCATAACATACACTCTTTGGGGTCTTTGAATAATCAAGTGTATTAAGTTTTGGAATTGGTTTTATTTGACCACTAAGTCAACCCCTCTCAGTAGTCCTATACTCCAACAAGTGGTATTAGAGTAGCAAGTTCCCTGAAAAGTTTTAATCAACTTGGGTTGATCTTGGTGGTGGGGTACAATGGAAAAAAGCAAAAGAAACAAAGAAAAAAGAAATACCCAGCAGAATGCTAAAAAACAAGCACAACCTAAACCAAGTACAAAGGTTGATGAAGAAGAAGTTAAGAGAAATGGCATACAAATTGAAAAAGATACAAGGTTGGAAGATGATTTTATAGTTGGGAATATTGACAAAAAAGAAGATCACTTTGTGAGTGACTTTGAACAAGAATATGATGAAGATGATTGTGAAGTTGATATTGAAGGAGAGCTTATTTGTACCCTTGAAGAGATTAATAAACTCATATTGGAGAATCAAAGGTTAAAGTTGCAACTTCATGAAGAAAAGGTGTCCAAGACTAAAACACTATCAAAACTTCAAGATGCAAAAAAACTAATAATAGATTTGAAAGTTCAAATTTCAGAAGTCAAGAAAGTAGAAGAAGAATTCAATAATCAGCTTAAGGCAAAAGAGGTTGATTGTGTGAAGTATGAATTAGAGATAGTTTCTTTGAGAAATGAATTAGGAAAAGCATCTTCCAAATTACACAAATCATTTCAGTTTGAAAAGAGTACTGAGTGTTTATATGAGATGTTGACCAAGCAAAAACATCACAAGGACACCACTGGGTTAGGTTTTGAAGAAGGGTAGAGTTTTAAGGTCAGAGAGACACTAAGGAAGAAAATAGATCTAAATTGTCATTCTATTGCTCCTAATGTTGAAGAGAAGAAGAAGATAAAAGAAAATATGTCTGCACAAGTCAATGAGAACAAGTCCAGAAGATCTTTTCATTCGAGACAACATCAAAGGTCCAGTTTTGTAAATTATTTTCATGGTTATTGCTATTCATGTTATGAATTTGGTCATAGAGCGAAAGAGTGTTGCATGCATAAAAAGAAAGTGGGATGTACTAAGAACTCTTATGAATGGTTAAATGGTAGAAGAAAAGTCAAATTCTATATGTCATAAGTTTGGACATATAACATAATATTGTAGGAGTGATTTAATGAAACCAATTAATCATCTTAAGAAGACATGCATTAAGAAGGTTTGGAGAAGAAAGCAAGAGAAAGAGAAGGATGAATCTAAGCTTGTGCATACTACACAAGTGACATCTATAAGTGCCTAAAGAATAGAATGAGGTTAGGGGGAGATGTTTAATGTGTTATTATCCAAGCCCCTATACAACAACTAAGAAGTTGTGTCTCTGTAGTGATACAATTGAGTTATTTTTCGTATTTCTTTTCTTTACCATGACATGTTTAGTCATTCTTGTTACTAAGGTAGTTTCAAGGTGCAAGGTATTAGTGTCCAAGGTGAAAGGTGTTTGTGTGGTTACAAGAGGTACAAGGACTTTCCATGATTTTTCATGTCTAAAAGTGTGATATGTATGCAGTGACTGTGATTGTATTGTCACAAACAGTTCAATGATTGATGAAAAGTATAAATAAGGTGACATGATTAGTTAGTTTTGGTTTACTATTCTTGGTGACTGTCTTTGATCTTAAAGAGTTGCAGCATAGTGTTGTCTCATTGTGTCTAATTTGGTATTATTCAGCCCCATAGTCAATTTCAAAGAGATTGTAAAAGATCAATGAGACCTTGGAAAGATGAATTTTATGGGTGTCATATGAGATAAAAGCTTCAAAGGAGATTATTCTTGACAAGTGGTCTTGCACTATACTCTTTTTCTACCTTATAATCCTTTGACAGTGCTCTATCATCAGTTTCATGTAGTGTTATCATCATGACTGTACTTTGCGAGGAGATTGGCTTCTATGACTATTCTCTCAATCACTGTTTGCAAAAGTTTTGAGTTTTGGATTTGCATATTTTTAATCAAGGACACTATCATATGTTGTGTGACAGCTTGTAGTGATCCAATAGAAAAATTTTGCATGCTTGTGTAGATGATTCAAGTGATTTAGAGTTGGTAATATTGTTAGTGGCATTTGTGTTTCACATCTGCAAAGTGATATTGATCCTGACAGTGCTTTTCTTTGAAGATCTTCATCCACAGTTTGTTGCTCTCATTTAACATTTGATAGTTGTGTTTGCAAACATCTTGTTGCAAGAATATAGTGGAAAATACAAGTGTTTCTAATTTTTTTCAAGTTGTTTGATGATTGTTGACCATGTGACAGTGGATCTTTGATAGTGTTCTTAGCTCTTTTTGAATGAAACAATTGTTATGATCTGCACATAAGTGTCTTTGATTGATATGATAGTTTTAGTATCTCTTGCAAATGAATAAGAGCTATGCCAAAAGTGAAATCAATGGTAGCAGTGTTTTGAGCAGATCTTGAAAGGATGGAAATGAAGTTTCTCTCTTTTTGGAGTGTTTGATCTTGAATGATCATGGTGTATTATTTGGTGCATCTTGGAGATAGCATATGGTGCTTTGAGTAGTGGTATACCATGGAGTGGATTACTTGGTATAATGATGCTCTTGCAATATGGTGGTGATTCATTGAAATTTTGGACAACGTATCTTTACTCTAAGTCATAGTTTTCTTAAGTTCAAGGAGTAGTTGTATTTCTTTTTTAAATGTTGTGTTTGTCTCATCTTTTGCCAAGGTGTTTCAAATATGTCTTAGACAGTTCTAATGCTTGCAATCTCTATCGATCTTAGTCTATGAGTGTGGTTGGAAAAGAAATTGCATCAAAGCATATCAGTTCTTGTATGACAAGTGCACAATGATGTTTTGATAGTGACATTGCACTCTATTGGGTTCAAATGTGGTGTTTGACAATGATATGTTTTATGAATAATGTCTTAAGTGTCTTATTGTTGAGGTATGAAGATAGGTTACAGTGCTAGTATGATGGTTGTGGTACATATAGTTAATCTTTTTCTTGATGAGTAAGGGTTTGTAGTGGTGATAATTCTATCCATGTCCTTGCTAATGCACAACAATGTTTGTCAAAGTTACAATAACTTTCTTGAAAATAGTACTATGCATGTTATTGATAGTGTAAGTATAGCAAGGCTCTTGCAATATTTATCATCCAAGGTATGTTGTAGGTGTAGTTATTTTTGGTGATGGATAGCTTGTTACAACTTTGAAATTGCTAAAAGATAGTGCAGTGCAGGTTGCTAAAAGGTAGTCCAGTGCATGAGTTTAAAGTCAGTGCAGTGTAGGAAATCTTCTTGCTCTTAGTGTCAATGACTCTTACTTAGTCTCCAATGCCAAACCAATTTTTCTTGCAGGGGGGAGCAATAAGTGCGGGTGTCTAATCAATGCTATGTTAACAACATTAGTTGTTGTCTTTCTATTAAGCTCATTTGCAGGGGAGTGAATATTTTGCATTCAAGATCCCTTTGTCATTGTTGTAAAAGGGGGAGAACAACAAATGTGTTGCATTTGTTTTGTTTCCTTGATGATGGTGCAAAAGAGTGGAAAGTTTTGTATGTTGACATCAATTCCAAATGGGGATTTTGTTGAAAGGAGTTTATCATTGATGTCAAAGGTTGATAGACTATTTGTTGAATGGTGCCATAGTGAATTGGTGTTGATGGTAAGGTATCTCATCTTGATTGTTCATAAGGATATTTTTTGATGCAAAGGTTGCAAAGTGCAAATGAGTTGCTTCATGGTAAAGTGGTTATTTCAATGTTGACATGGATTGGTGTTGCTAAGTGCTTCATGCTTTTCAATGAAGAGCATCTTATTTTGCATCAACGGTTTGGTATCAAAGGAATATCAAATCATCAAGGTATCAAGGGTACAAATGTTAGACTATGGTAAAGAGTTTGGTGTCCTACATGGCAATGGCAAAGGTACATGATCTTCACTTCATGGCTTATCTTTTTGTCCATATCAAAGGCTCTATATTGTGCATTAGAAATACATGGTGGCTAGTTGAGATCAGAGGTCATTCTCATGTCTTCTATCCTTTGAGGCTTTTGAAGATTGGTTAGGGTTTCTTCATTTTTTGTAAGCTTACTCAAAAACCCTAAATGTCTCTTAAAATTTCAAAGCAGATTTTTTTTCTTTTGATTGGGTGTTGACCGGTTCTATAAGGTTAAAATTCACTTAAGTGACTAATCAAGCATTTTAGATACATTTTCGACCGACCCCTACAACTAGGGTCTACCGATTCTACAAGTCAAATCTCCTAGCATGACGTTTAAAACCATATCAATAGCTAGTATTTAATTGTATTTTGGTGGGTATTGAAGGATCTATGGCTCTTATTTAAATATGACAATGGTTCCTTTCTTAGTTTGCACTTTGACATAAATTTGAAGTGTCATCAACTTGTGTAAGTTGGCATATAGTTTTGTAATTGTCTAGGATAGTGTGGGGATTGAGTATCTAAGCTAATGCTTCAAAGAGTTTTGAATAGAGGATTAGGCATTTTGTGAATATGTTGAAGTCTCTGACATTATGATTTTGACAAAATCAAATACAGAGGAGAAAATCTAAGCTATAGTTCATGAATTGTATATGATCTCTTTCAACAATGTGTATGGTCATAGATTAACTCAAGATAAGGATAGTATGGTGATTTCATATGACAATTTTCTGAGTGTATAAGGGACAATATGGCAGGTGAATGGAGTGTAAATTTGAAAATGAAATGGATTTTGATGAGAAGGTGTGACAACAATGTGTGAAGGGATTAGCAGGTCATTGAGAAGGTTTTTATTTGAGGTATGTAATCTCTGTCAATATATATATTCTGAAGAAACTAATATTGTGACTATGATAGGATAATGTGATAGAAGTTTGATTGGAAGTGAGAACTTTATGAAGACTTGTATGACAGTGCCATAGTGTATGATCATCATGGATAGATGAATATGTCTTCAATGAATGCCAGAGGCCTTTATCTGATAACACGAAAAAGATATTGTAAAGACAACAAAGTCTCTGATCAACTGTGCTTGAAATGTTTACCTATGCTTTTGTATAATATTGATTTGTTCATGATATGGAGTCTACAGAGGAGTTTTTATTTGTGTGTGGAAGGATTGAATACTAGCATGAATGTCAATGATAGTTTGAATAGTGGATTGCATGGTAAATAGAGTTGAGTGTGAGGTGCTAGAGTTATGAAGTTTGTTGGAATTGTTGCCTCAATCTCACAGGCTGGAACCTCTAGAAGAGCAAAGTCGGTGTGACATTTCTTTGGTCTGGTCAACTGGCAGTTTGGGAACCTTGTGAAATATTCTGGTCGTTGTGACCTTGCAGAAGTCTTGCCGAACACGTTCACCTTGGAGTTTATTGCTGTGACATAAAGTAGTCATTGTAACCTCTCACCGCGTGGAGATCTCTGGTCGACAGGCCATTCAATCGGGCGTCGGGGAGACTCATAGTGATCGGGGGCTTCAGAGTGACTTCAACACTCAGGAAGAAGTCCCAGCGACATTGGAAGGTCTTGCCGACATGGATACGCATTGAAGTCATTGGGATAACCTATGGCGGCTCGGTGAGAAGTCTTACCAAAAGTAACATGTCTCGGCAACAATGTTGGATCTTTCGGGGAAACCCTTGGGTGATCGGTAAGAAGTCTTATCAATAGTGATATGTCTCACTGACAGACACTCGGAGTAACTTAAGGATCTCAGTGTGAAGTCTCAGTGATGAAGGATTGTCTTGGTGAAAATGTAACACTCAAAGACATCAGGGAGACCCTTGGCTGAAAGACTTGTTTCGATATGATGTCTCATCGAATAATGGAAGTCTCGCCGACAGCATGTGGGGTCATCGGTTCGGTGTGACTCTTGGTGAGCAGTGGTTTCGGGATAACTTGGAAGCCTCGGTAAGAAGTCTTGCCGAAGGTTGATTCTCTTGCCGATAGTGGAACACATCGATATGACTTAAAGGTTTCGGTATGAAGTCTTGGCGAAAGTGGTAAGTCTGGCCAACAAGATAGACTCGGGGTGACTTGGAACTTGTGGGGTGATGTCTTGGCGAAGGGTATTTGTCTTGCCGATAGGAATGCGATGGATGTCAGATGTTTCGGTATGACTTTGGAACCACGGTATGATCTCCTGGAGAATGTGGAATGTCTGGCCAACAATGACATCGGTATAACATAAAGGGCTCGATATGATCTCTCAACGAATGACTAAAGTCTTGGCGACTAAGGAACACTTCGGAATGAATTATGAGCTCGGTGTAATGTCTGAGCGAAGAGCGATAGTCTTGCCAACTGATGAACTCTTCAGAATACCTTGTGATCTTCAGTGTGAGGTCTTGGCGACATGGCGAAGTCTTAGCGATAGCTCTCTAGACTCGATGTAACCTCTTGCTGATAGTGAAGCCTTGGCGGTATCAATTGTAAGGACTTGTGGCATCGGGGAGACACGGTTAGTGTCTCACTGACATGCGACACAAGTTGATCGTTTGTTGACCGTTTGGGTGACTAACCTACGTGGTGTGACTTGGATGTATTATCTTCCATGAAAAGAAGTGGAAACATCTACGTTGTTGAGCTGGATGATTCAACAGCTGTGATCTGATAGTTGGAAACAAACTATTTCATAGAGTCGAATCCGAAGAGAAGGAAAAAAGAGAGAGAGCTAACAGATGCAAAGGTTGAGAGGCTGGCTATATGGCCAAGGGCCTTGAGGCCTAAACAGAGGAGAAGAGAGAGCTCCTGATCAAGAAGCATGTTTCTAATTTCTCTAAAGTTGATTTGCACTGTATATGTGATGATATTGTAATAGTGCGAAGGTTGTTTAGTTTGAGAGGGTGATTAGAAATTGTATAGGGATATTTGTTGCTACCAGTTGTATCCAGAATGAACAAGATGTAATCTCTAAAAAGGCTAAGAGCCTGAAATTGTATTGTAACCGTTTAGTTGCTGAATAATACAATGGATCAATCTTTGGAGTATGGGGTTTTTTATCCGAAAGGATTTTCCCCACGTAAATATTTGTGTTCTGATTTTTTGTGTCATCTTTCATATATGTTGGTTCGTGTAGTAGAATCTGTTAATGCTTGCTATTGAATTTACATGTGTTTCTCTCAGATGGATCAATGTGGGAAATAAACTATGTATGTTTCCGCATTAGGACATAGTTGTTCGTGTCTTTGAGGTAACCTAATCAAAATGAAAGTTACTGAAGGCACTACTGTTTGGAGTTTTCATTAGATGCGCTCCACTAGATTTCCTTACAAGTGGTATCAGAGCCTTCTTCTGGTGTTCTGGATATTTCTCCTATGAAGATTTCTTAGCTTGAAGGGTTGGAAGAAATCTAGAGGAATGGACTGATGTATTGATCCTTTGTTGAGTGGAAGCCTTGTGGTATTTTGAGACAGCATGCAGCTTGAAGGATGGTCAAGATGGAAAATGGAGTTGATGATGTTGTGATCTGTGTCTCTTGGATGGTAGAGATTTAACCTTGGAGTATGAAATGGATTTTCTTACTCTGTGGTTGTGCAGCAATAAAGCTTTCATATTGGTGTTTGTGTGATAGGCTCCTGGGTGATATGGAGAAGCCTATGTTGTTTCTCAGTCATGGAAGAGAGTGCTTATGCTAGGTGGTGTTTCCTTGTGTTGGAAGGCACAGTTTCCTGTCAACCTTGAATACTTAAAGGCTATGAAGTTAATCATTAGATGATTTGCAAGCTTCTGAAATAGCCTTTCTCTCTTTCTCGAATGCATGTACATGGTGGTGGTTTAAAGTTGGCCTGAAAGGGGCCTAGATTCTCTTGAACTACTATTTTCTTTCTAAGGATGATTTGTACTTGCATGGCTCTATGGTTTTGCAAGTTTTACACGGTTAAGCAAAACTTGTGATCATGTGGAGTTGTTGTTAAGCTATTGTCTAGACACTGGCCTTTTGGGGTGTTGCTAGATGAGATACTTGCAAGTCTTCATGCATGCTTGGTGCATGGTTTTGAGGAGGTATGACTCCTTCTCTGCATGGGAGTGTTGGTAAGTGTTTTGTCACTTAGCATTCTTGTGCTAATGCTTGTGGGTTCCTTGATTATGGCGCTCGTTGTGGACATGGTTGGAAAATCATATTTGGCATGATCTGGTGTTTGAGTCATGTTGTCCACGTGGTTATTCTCTTTGATATCTCGGTGTTGCAGTTTTCAATGTGATAATGGGTTTGCATGTTTGATGGTTGTGATCTATGAGTTATGTGGTTATGGATTAGCTACCCATTGGCTACAATGAGATAACTTGGATGTGGATTGTCTTTATCCACGAGGTTGATTCATTGCTGGTGTAGACTTCTTAGTTGGCCTTGTTTGTGGTCACTTGTGCATTGGTGTGATTGCTTTGAGATGAGAGGATGGATATTGTTTGAGTAACTGAATAGTCGGTTATGGGAACCTGAAGTAGGTGGTCATGATGCTTGGAGAGCTCGGATGTCACGTTTCAGTGGGAGCTTTAGCAGTGACTATGGGTTCATCACATGGTGGTGAATGGTCTTCTTTAGTGTTGCAGATGTTTCAAGGGGGAGCTTTTAGATCATGTTTCTGTAGAAGGTTTCTTTCATATTTGCATGGACATTATTTGAAGATGTGCAACATCTTGGATCCATGGAGGACGTCTAGAGTCTTTGGCTAAGGTGTTGGTAGTGCTTGACAGGTGATGTTGGTTTTGAGTTTATTTGCTTTATGTCATGGTATACTCTTGTTTGTGCACTGGAGTTTTGGCATTATGCATTGTACTTGAGACAATGGTGAGGTCACTTGAAGCATAGTATCTCCTATGGGGATGTGTAGATCATGATGTCATGATAAGTTCCTGATTCATATGATTGGAGCTTTGACAGTGGTCTAGTAATTCTTTGTGTATTGAGTGCTTTGATTATTTGCTTGATACTTCGTGGTAGTGCAGTAATGCAATTGAAATTTAGCATGAGATGATCGGTTGCTAGTACTCATGGATACATGAAGAATAAGGTGAGGTTGTCCTTCTCTTGTGAGAGAAGTGTTGCTGCTTGTTACTCTTTTTAAAGTTTTTCAACAGAAAGTCCAAGAAGCCTACACCTTGGTTGAACATGAGTTCAATAAGAGACCTATGAGGAGATTGCTCTTAGATTAGTCATGATGGCTTATATATCTATTGAAGGAGTATTCTTGTTCCCACTCTTGGTCTACTCGATAGTTTATCTGAAAGGTATTTGGCCCATTATATTTTTTAGATGTATTTTATTAAGTTCACTTTCATGATATGGATCTTGAATTACTGTTTAACATTTGGTTCTGGAGGATTCATAGTGGAAGTTGTAAAATTTGTTTTATCTCCTTGAGCTTTTGTGTTATGTCATTTACTGATGAGAATTGGTAGGAGATGATGTATGGGCTGATTTCCTGAAATGGGAAATGTTTTAGCTTGATTTTCTTTGAGAAGCTTACATCCATATTGATTACATAATATTAGAAGTTGGTTTGATCTTGGTGATTGAACAGATGGATGTTGTTAAGGCTTTCTTTTGGGATGTGAAGAAGATCATTCTTGACACAGCTGGCTATTAGAAGTGTATGTAGGAGGATGTTCTATAGGAAGATGATGGGAAAAGTTTCTCTCTGTGGCCATGAAGGTTTGTTGTGAGAGAAATGTTTCTTGTAGCAGTTTGTTGCAAGTTGTGCATGTCATTGTGGATATTTCCTTGGTACTACATGGTTACATTTTCTATGTGTTGTTATTGGTAAACTTGTGATGTCTTTGGATTACTCAGACAGTGGGAGTTCCTGTTGTGTTTGGTCTTTTTTGACTGGTTGGCACTTGGAGCTTGCACTCGTTGTTGATGGGTTGGTTTTGGAGCAGCATGAGTTTACTAATGCTTTTACCTTTGAGGTATGTAATATTGGATGGTATAGCATGAGCTGTGGGTGCTATTTTCAGTCACGTGGGTTTATCAGTTGGATGGGAGCAATCAGTTAGGATTGTTGTTCTAACTGATGTTTTGTATCTTGTTTTTGGAGAATGACTTCACTGTTGTGTTATGTTTGAAGCTTCGAAGTTGATATTGCTTCTGTATAGCGTTTGAGCACAGTGAAGTGGTAGCAGTATCTTGTTGGAGATATCACTGGGATCTTTTGCTTGTGTACGTTGGAATGGTGTTTATACACCTTGGCTTTGTATCCTTCTTCCACAAGTGGCATGTTGGAAGATGACAGGATTATTGCCTAAATGGTGAACATCTTGGATGTTGGAGCAGAATTCTTGATGGAGCATGAGAGCATGTTGAGATCTATGTGGTTTCCTAGAAGGCTCAGATCGGTTGTTTTGTTGGATAGTGAGTTGCAGTTGGATGCCTGGTCTTTGTTGCAAATTGTCTAATGGACTGTTATCTATGGAATCATGTTGATTGGGTGTCTTGAGTATTGTAGGGTTTGAACTGGTGGAGCTAGTGTGGTCCTAGTTTCTGGTTGCTTTGAAGGTGCCTGTGTGATCTTCGTCAAGTGGGAGATTGTTGGAATTGTTGCCTCAATCTCACAGGCTAGAACCTTTGGAAGAGAAAAGTCGGTGTGACATTTCTTTGGTCTGGCCGACTGGCAGTTTAGGAACCTTGTGAAATATTCTGGTCGCTGTGACCTTGCAAAAGTCTTGCCGAACGCGTTCACCTTGGAGTCTATCACTGTGACATAAAGCAGTTGTTGTAACCTCTCACCGCGTGGAGATCTTTGGCTGATAGGCCATTCAATCGGGCATCGGGGAGACTCATAGCGACCGAGGGCTTCAGAGTGACTTCAACACTAGGGAAGAAGTCCCATCGACATTGGAAGGTTTTGCCAATAGGGATACACATTGAAGTCATCGGGATAACCTATGGTGGCTCAGTGAGAAGTCTTACTAAAAGTAATATGTCTCGGCGATAGTGTTGGAGCTTTCAGGGAAACCCTTGGGTGATCGGTAAGAAGTCTTACCGATAGTGATATGTCTCACCGACGGACACTCAGAGTAACTTAAGGATCTCAGTGTGAAGTCTTAGCGATGAAGGATTGTCTTGGCGACAATGTAACACTCGAAGACATCGGGGAGACCCTTGGCCGAAAGACTTGTTTCGATATGATGTCTCATCGAATAACAGAAGTCTCACCGACAGCATGTGGGGTCATCGGTTTGGTGTGACTCTTGGCGAGCAGTGGTTTCGGGATAACTTGGAAGCCTCGGTAAGAAGTCTTGTCGAAGGTTGATTCTCTCACCGACAGTGGAACACATCGATATGATTTAAAGGCTTCGGTATGAAGTCTTGGCGAAAGCGGTAAGTCTGGTCGACAAGATAGACTCAGGGTGACTTGGAACTTGCAGGGTGATGTCTTGGCGAAGGGTATTTGTCTTGCTAATAGGAATGCGATGGATGTCAGATGTTTCGGTATGACTTTGGAACCATGGTATGATCTCCTGGTGAATGTGGAATGTCTGGCCGATAGTGACATCAGTATAACATAAAGGGCTCAATATGATCTCTCAATGAATGACTAAAGTCTTGGCGACTAAGGAACACTTCAGAATGACTTATGAGCTCAATGTAATGTCTGGGCGAAGAGCGATAGTCTTGCCGATTGATGAACTCTTTAGAATACCTTGTGATCTTCGGTGTGAGGTCTTGGTGACATGGTGAAGTCTTAGCGATAGCTCTCTGGACTCGATGTAACCTCTTGCTGATAGTGAAGCCTTGGCGGTATCAATTGTAAGGACTTGTGGCATCGGGGAGACATGGTTAGTGTCTCACCGACATGCGACACAAGTTGATCATTTTTTGACCGTTTGGGTGACTGACCTATGTGGTGTGACCTGGACGTATTATCTTCCATGCAAAGAAGTGGAAACATCTACGTTGTTGAGCTCGATGATTCGACAGTTGTGATCTGACAGTTGGAAACAAACCGTTTCATAGAGTCAAAGCCGAAGAGAAGGAAAAAAGAGAGAGAGCTAACAGATGCGAAGGTTGAGAGGTTGGCTGTATGGCCGAGGGCCTTGAGGCCTAAACAGAGGAGAAGAGAGAGATCCTAATCAAGAAGCATGTTTTTGATTTCTCTTAAGTTGATTTGCACTGTATATGTGATGATATTGTAACAGTGCGAAGGTTGTTTAGTTTGAGAGGGTGATCAGAAACTGTACAGGGATATCTGTTGCTACTAGTTGTATCCAAAATGAACAAGATGTAATCTCTAAAAAGGCTAAGAGCCTGAAATTGTATTGTAACCGTTTAGTTGCTGAATAATAAAATGGCTCAATCTTTGGAGTGTGGGGTTTTTTATCTAAAAGGATTTACCCCACGTAAATCTTTGTGTTCTGGTTTTTTGTGTCATCTTTCATGTCTGTTGGTTCGTGTAGTAGAATCTGTTAATGCTTGTTGTTGAATTTACATGTGTTTCTCTCAGATGGATCAATGTGGGAAATAAATTGTGTCTGTTTCTGCATTAGGACATAGTTGTTCGTGTCTTTGAGGTAACCTAATTGAAATGAAAGTTACTGAAGGCACTACTGTTTGGAGTTTTCATTAGATACGCTCCACTAGATTTCCTTACAAAGTTGAGATGAGTTTGAGCATGGTGTTTGTAGAAAGAGGAAATGAATTGTTCAGAACTAAGTTTTGTAAATATAGTTGAGTCAAGAGGATAGAGTGAAGGGTTAAGGTATTGTTACCAAATTTCACTTACAACTCAATTTGGTAGAGCTAAAACAGTTGATTGCATCAAAAGTGAAAGGCATTCCAACAATTTTTTGCTAAGACTTAACCATTGCATATGAGTGCTTTCAAAATGAAATTGAGTTTTTATTATGCAATGTTTTACAACAGGAGGTTATTACACAACTTGCATAATATTGTTGTCTTTTATTTATTTTTTAATGAAAATGTATACAAGATTGCATAAACATTGTTGTTTCATACATTGAGATCAAAAGAATGCTTAAATGTCCCACACAAGCCGTGGGAGTAGCCGAACTAATGCAACATAAACATAAACTATATAACTAAAGATAAAAGTAGAAAATGACATGAGGAGAAGGTATATCCATCGTTACCTAGTGGCATAGTCTAGTGTTGATCTTCTTTATTTTAGCTCCTCCTTCTTGTTGATCTTTAGATGAAACTACATGATGATGAAAGGATTGGGTTAGAACTCTGGATATCAATATCATCATATGTCCTATCAACAAAAACATAGCCTATATTTATGATGCATTAAATCATATGAGCATTTATGAAATGTATGCACATGAGCCAAAATAAAATCATCAAATGAAAGTCAAATCATTAGGAAGACATTCGAGCTTTATTGGTTTATCTAACTTGTTTGTCCACAGTGCAGGTACATGTTCATTTATAATTTCATGATTCATCTTGTTTGACATCACAACATGTGGAGGAAATGAGCTCTCAAGGGTTGAGCTCAACATGTTGTCTCATTAATATTGTTCCAGTTCATATTTAATGTTGTCATAAATGTTACAGTCACGAGAGGACACATGTATTATCACTATCTTATCAAATGTGAAGATCACAATGCTTCAAGGAGACTCATGATAGCCATGAATAAGAGTGAGTTTGAATGCATGAGCATGAAAAGTATAATAGTCATTAAAGCAAGGGCATGTCTTGTGTCTTTTAGGACAACCATTAATGCATGAAGAACAGTCCTCTTTAAGAGGTATCAAATCAAGATCATTGCAAGGAAGAACAGTTTCTTTGAGAGTTAGTCATCACATTCAAGTATGGTGTACATAGTCAATATGAAGAGATTAGCATGGTAATGAGTTTTCAAGGTACCAATCAAAATGATTATTTGATGATAGCTATACTTGCAATACAAACTTTGTTTTTTTCCATGACAATCACCATACCTAGGGGATCTAGTAAGGATGTAGTATCACTATCAAAATCAAGGATATGCATAAGGATTTTCATACATCAAGGATGACAATGAGCCTTTCTTTAGGACAAGATCTTTTCATATAAGCATAAGTCATGAAGTGAACTATCAGGATGGAAGGACAAGGGTTTATTTAAATAGTCACAATGTTAAGGGACTATCATATAGATGAAAAGAGAGAAGTTTGTAGCAGCTTAAAGGTTATAGTCTATAGATATTGATTTGAGAAGAATGTTAATGATTATTTGATGATTGCAGCTAGTGAAGGACTGAACCAACAAGCAAGTTATAGTCACTATGTGACAAGGTGAAGGCACATCAGAGGCATCAAATAGGGTAGTCTTTTCGAAATACTAATGAAGGACAACTAAATTCAAGTGACAGTTGACAATAAAGAACAAGTGGCATCCATGAATGGACTATAAAGCCTTTTTGAAAAAGTACAGTGGGATTGAAAAGAAGAATATGTATAGACAATGATATGAAAAGGTAGACCTAAAAGGGAAAAAACAGTCACCATATCTCATGAATGAGGGAAGAAATTTTTAATGACTGTCAAAGATTGACAATGGGGTAGTAGTCTATTTGAGGACAATGGCTATTTAAAGAGAAAGATATGATGAGGAAAATCCTCTTTGAAGTAGGGCAGTACTTTATTTATTTTATAGGGGGATTCCAATGGTAAAGGTAAATGGAACAACATATGACATTGAAGTGATCCACCTGCCTAATATACAATCATCGAGGAGCTACATACTACCAAATAGAGTATCGAAAAACTCACACAAGATATTCGATGGCTAGTTTTGAGTCATAATAATGGAGAGATATTGTTTAAATGGTGAATTTGCAAAGCCTAGACCCTAAGCCATGAGGGAAAGATTGGCAATATTTGTTGGAGGTGATAGCACATGGGTGGATGCAATAGGATAACCCAAATAAATGAAAGGCCTCAAATACGCAAAAATGTAAACAAAATAGTGTTTATTCCAAATAGATTTTTCTTCATGAAGATTTCTTGAATATACAAGAAAACAGAGGCTTCACATTTTCTATATCAAAGAGGTCGAGCATGTCACCAATATATAGAAAATAAGAAAATGTTTTCATCATTTCTCCTAAAAATGGTAGTGAAATCCAAAAATGTTTTCAAGTAAAGCCATGACCTGCTTCAAAAGAGCAGAGATCCAAAATAAAGCTAGGGAGTTTCTTAATTTTTCCCAAAAAAGGCAGAAAAAATCAAGCTTTCATTTTATACCAGAGGAGTCGAGCATGAAATCACAACATTTTTCACAGAAAGATGAACATACCATGCATGGAAAGCTCAAGATTTCGCAAAATAAACTCTAGGAAAGCTCCACTTCCAAACCCTAGCATGGTGGCTCCCAGTTCCAGTGAGATGCAAATAAAAAAATGAAATGGAAAAGCACATAAGGTCGTGTGCTTTTACTTTAGGGTTTTTATTGCCCTCATTTTTGGCTGACCCTTTTTGGGTATCTTTTTTCCATTTTTATTTTAAAACTTTACCTTGCAACTAATACCTTAACTTGCATTAAGGTTATCCTTATAACTTTTGTAAAGTTTCTTATATGCAAAATGCATGGTTTTCAAAATCAAGCATTAACTTCACTCCTCCCTCAATTCTTGCATATTTTGAAATTAGCTAATAAATGTAAATATATATTAAAGCAATCAAGTTATAAATTGCTTTAATAGATGTCATGTGCATGCAATTATGCAAACTCACAACACATTAAAGTAATTGTTAATTGATTGCTTTAATATCTACTTCTATATAAGTTAACTTCACCTCTATATCATGCAAAATCAAGAGTGGAGTTCAATAGAAGCTTTTGAGCTTCATTTTCAGTCAGATTTGAGTCTTTTTAGGAGCCTTTTGGGGTTGACCATCATGTAGGTTGAGTTTGACCACTTGATCTTTCATTTTACATTAGTTTTGATCCCTCTTTTTAAGGGTTTTCATCTTTTCTCGTGGGAGAGATCACTTGCAGTTGACCGCCAGTGCCACCTCTTGGCACTTTAGAGTCATCTTTTGCATATATAGGAAAAGACTTAGTCCTTTTCCTCAGTTCTTACTTTTCCTCAGCATGTATTGTAGCTTTGTTAACTCTTTTAGTCTAAGAAAAGCCTTTGTAACTCAAATTGATCCACTTGTACCAAAAAATTCCTTTCATTTTCAATAAGAAGCAACATTTCCTTCTCAAATATACTTTGTTCAAGTGTTGTTTGTGAGTAGTTTTGATAAGAATATTGTGGTTTACTTGAAACCCTTCATTTTTATCTTATTACTTCAATGTTTGGTACAAGTACAATATGTTATAGTGCAAATATGTGATTGTGTATCTCATTTTTTGAATGTGAGTTATGAGAACAACATTCTTTTCTTTCAAACAAACTTCAGATATAATTGAAACCTTTCACGTGAAACACTTTTTAAAAACATGTCAATCTGAGTTGTGAATAAACAAGGATGCATGTATGGAATAGATTGTAAATTTGACCACCAAGTAGATCTAGAACATATGGTGCATCACCTCCTAAGATAAGTTTCAATTCCAAGTTTCTTTCTATCCCTTTTCCTCTCAAAGAAGGTAGTTTGCAGGAGGTATCATAGGGAACCAACCCTTTATCTGGAGATTCATCTTCACTATGAGCAATCCACAGGCTTGGAGATGTTTCCATGTTTCACGAGATTGTTGAGCACTTAAACTTAGAATTTGGGTGCAATGTCTGTGATAATAGGTACGATTGTAGTCATCTATGTAACATGGTTTTGTAGTAGGGAGAGTCACTATTTTTGTTTTGTTCTTCTTTTCTCAATGATAGGCCAGATGTGTAGAAAATTTTATGTTTGATGATATAAGGGGATTCTTGTTCAAGAAGAGTTACATCTTGAAGATTTGTATAGGAGAGATGGTGTTTGTTGAGTTGATGTAGAGATAATGCAATGGTTTGTATGGAAATGAAGCAAACCTCTAATTGTATTTCTTCTCTTTTGAAGATTTCTAGTGAGGTAGATTGAAGTTGACCAGTGAGGCTTGTTGATAGATAGTGAGGCATGTGAATCAACCAATGAGGCTTGTATTTTGCTAGTGAGGCATGGGAATTAGCCAATGAGGCTTGTGTTTTGCCAGTGAGGCATGGGAATCAGCCAGTGAGGCATGTGTTTTGCCAGTGAGGTATGGGAACCAACCAGTGAGGCTTGTGTAATTTTCCAGTGAGGCTTGAGTATTAGCCAGCAAGGCTTTTTCATAACCCAATTTTATTGCATATTTATTATAATACAAAAATTTGAATTATTGAAGAAATTCAATTAAATACTAAATGGAAATTTTGGAATTTTCAAAAAATGAATGAAAGAAATTGACTGATGTTGAGTTTGCGAACTTTTGGAAATTATTTTATATGTTAGCAAGAATTGAATGCTACTGATCAATTTGCAAGTGCAAGTGTGTGCAGTTGTAGGGTGATAGGCTGAAGGACAATAACATGGTTGAAGTAGGAGTGTTTAGCCAGATCAAATGGTAAGCCAATTGGAATCTGGGTGCATACACCACAAATGACATGATGACTTGGATTTGAACTGATTTGCATATATAAGAGAACGTAATTCTCCTTACTTGAATTGTTTCACTACTTGAAAATGAATGGTTTGTAGATTAAATTATCTATTCAAACTTTGTGATTTAAAGGAAATGAAAGCAATCATTGTAAAGAAAATTATTTTCTTAGTGTAGATATATATGTACATATAGATGCTCGAAATGAAAATTCAAGTTCCTTACTTTAAATGATAGTGTATGAAACCTATAAGCCATTCCAAAGCAAGCAACTTGTATATGAATGCATATAAATATATACATGTATACACATATATATGTGTGTGCGTAAATCAAACACATTAAATTATTCGAATACAAGGTAAATGTGAATGAAATCATTTAAATGCTTATAGATATATAAATATATAAGTATATATATACTAAATATATATACATACATATACATATGTACATATATATTCAAATTCATAATGAATTCAAGTTGATAAATGATACATTATGAATCAGACTGTGGAAATCAATAAAAATCTCTAGGTAAATCCACGATGGACGTGGCCTACTAAAGTCATAAAGACAATTTTCAAAATTAGAAGCCGACGACACGGCCATAATGCCATCGCCCTAGAAAACATGCAAGAATAGTGTTGTTTCTATTTTATTTTTGAAAGAGAACTCAAGCAAAAAAAGCAGAGAAGAAGAAAGTATTTTGGGGAATTCTAAAGGAAAAAGCAAGGACGAACTTGAGACTAGAATTTTTTTGAGGAAATCGACATCAAAGTTTGATTAGGAGGTAATTTGATCTCCTTATTTTAGCATAGACTTAGATTTGTTGCTAATATTGAATCATGCATGAATTTTTTCCTTCATTTTAATCGAGTATTACCATGGCACCATAAAAATAAGGTCGTTGTTCTATATGTGAATCGGCTTGAAGCCGAATGTAAGATGATATTGTTACCACCTCATGGAGGGCACATGGCCTACGACCTGCGTAATATGGTAAACATCATATATGAGAGCCTTCGTGGCTAATGTTTAGAGCCAGGTCGAGGCTTGAGGGCCTCCAACGACTCGACCTTCACCCTTATGTTGCACAAAAATGCATAGCCTTAGGTAGGCTATCAAAATTTATTCTGATTTACTGTGTGTTTGAAAATATATTATTTGAGAAGGATTGATTTCAATCGTGTAGGAAGGGAATGTTTCTCTGCATTTTATTTGAATTGTTTTCTAATGCTTATTATCAATGGGTCGACAACTATAATAGGGCATGAAAAAAAGCTCTTAGAGCTTTGCATATAAGTGTATTGTCATTTAATAGGAAGTCGACCCTGTTCAGTAGAAGCGGTGAAAGGGTTTCTATGTTAAAGCAACACCGAGCCTTGATTTGGTTTGATCTTATTATCGATGGGCTGAACCTTGAATGTTTAAATGATATAGAAATTTTTTTGCATGTTTAATATTGCAACATGCATGGTATAAAACAGTAAGCCCTCATGGGTGATTTCAAATATATCTTTAATGGTTAGAAAGAAGACACCTGACCATTGAGATTGGTTGATCTAGAGCAACCGTAGTTTGTTTTAGTGTAGCCTGAAAAGGCATGAGTATTGTTTGAACCTGAAGCTTTTATGCTTTCTCTGATTGAAGTATTTACTAAAGAATGTCATTGACAAACATTTCAAACATTTTTTCTTAATACTATTAAGTTGATTATTGAATTTCTAGTGATGAAAGTGTTCAAGAATTTGAATAATAGACATTTTGTCCTTATGTATGAAACTGGGCTATTGATTGTTTATTTTTCAGTGTATAGTGGAAAACTCATTGTATTGTTAAACAAAGAACATTTACTTGTAAGGTGATCTTTTAGCATGTGAGTAGCTTGAGATCAAAAAATAGAGTAAACTACATTATTTGTCTTTAAATGTAACTGTTTAGTCTGAAATAGTAATATGTTGATGTAAATGGTGGTTATTCTTTTGCAAATGACATTGTTTGTTGAAAGTTATATTTTCTCAATAAACTATTTAGTATGTAAACAACTTGTTTTATGACTATTTAGTAGGAAACAATACTTGTTATGTTTAAACAATGAATGTTCATATGTAAATAACTTGTTTTATGACTGCTTAGTAGGAAATAGTACTTGTTCTATTTAAAAAATGAATGTTCATATGTAAACAACTTGTTTTATGACTATTTAGAAGGAAACAATACTTGTTCTATTTAAACAATGAATGTTCATATGTAAACAGCTTGTTTTATGACTGTTTAGTAGGAAAAAGTACTTGTTTTGTTTAAACAATGAATGTTCTTATGTAAACAACAATGTTAGAATATCACAATTGTAAGAATACAATAAAAGTAAGTGTGAAATTGTTAGCATAGACTGGTTCTGATTCTTTATTTTTGACAAGAAACATCAAATGGAATACTATTTTAAGATTGCAGTCTGAAGTAATGATTATTTCAAAATGTATGCACAAATTTTAACATTAGTAGGCACATATATGTGTATGCACATATACACCATCTATGTACATACATATACTTGTGGCATACCTTCTTTTGTTGTTTTAGTACATTTTTAAATGTAAAATGCTTATGACGAAAAGTATATAATAGTCATAAGAATGATATGACTAAATGTTGAATTACTCTGGGAATCGTAAATCTGATTTCTATTTAGAGTATAAATTAGTAATCTATTACTTCTCTTGAAGAAATTTATGAAAGAATATTTAAAATACTTGAACAGTGATACCTTAGTTGACTAGAGCACCTACGAGTAGATGCTGCTAGAGGGTAGATAGTTATAACGAGATGTATAGTAGAAAGTTACCTTTTGAAATGGGTGCCGAAATGGATTTAAGAGAGTATAGGTTTGCTTTACCATAGCCTATTGTTTGTTTTTGTTGCAACACATTTGTTATGCTTTTCCAAGCAATATAGTTCATTATGTATGTATGAACTCTGTGATTTCACTCTCTGCCATTCATAGCATAGATCATGCATTTTCTTTTCTAACTTGTAGATAGAATTGCATGTTGATGTATGGGCGAGCACCAGATTCCACCTTGCATATTGTTCTCTTGCTAAAATTTTCGTGTAGGGTCAAGCATTCTTCAAGTCATAAGAATTTTGGGGAAGTGTAAGCTTCGTGGTTGGGAAATAAAGCACTTCAACCATGTTCTCATCCACCAGTGGAGGTGAGCGTCCAAGAAGAACCTTAGTTGTTCACAAGACTATTATAGTCTAAGATGTAACTTGATATAAATCATTCATGTACTTGATGAAAAGTGTACAATGTAAGGACTTTGTGGCTTTAGGAGCCAAGTCAAACCTGATATTGTAACTTTACTTTTGAAGTGAATATATAAATCTTTGACTCATCTTAAATGGACATGTGTAGCTATGATTGACTTTAGCCACTAGTTATGTCTTTTTAATTTGGAGTTTATTCATGTGTCATTTACAATAATATTAATTAAGTAATAATTTAAAATGGGTTATTACATTTGGTATCAAATCTTAGGGTTCAACTCTAGGCCTTTTGAGTCTACCATAGTTGACTAGGGTGGTTGACCCTTGACCCAGAATTTGGATGTCCTAAGAATTGACCGAACCTGAATTGAATGCAGGAATGGGAAGTTCAAAGGTAGGATGAAGAAAAGGGAAAACTATTAGAACCTCATGTAAGAATGACGTAAATGAAGGAAACGCCAAGATAGAGGTTCAATCAGAAATTCCTGATGAAGAAACTCTAGCTCAAGCTTTTACATGACTCAAGCTAGAGAGAGGCTTGAAGATTGAGGAGAAGCGAACACCTAAGATCAAAAAGCTTTCCGCAAACCGGGACTGGCCTCTAAGGTGTGGACCCAATGCACCCTTGTTGACTAAAGAGGAAAATGAGAGTCTGCGTGCTCAACCATCCTCTTCTGTAAGGTTTGATGTAAACTTAGATGAGGACCCCGAGGAATGTCCTCTTTCTGATGTTGAGAAATCAGAATGATGTAACTCAAAGCCTATTGTAAAAAAGGGTCTATTGACTCACCTTAAATATAAATAAAATCAAATGATTTTTTTTTGGTGTGTTTAATGAGAGACTCTAAAATGCGTGTGTTATGCATGAATGTTTATGTCTTCTATATTGAGGGATGTATGCATATGAAAATTATGTGATGTAGCATAAGAACATTTATTCATAGAACCTTGTGTTGAGATGCGATAGATGTGACTGTGTTGCAGGATAAGTGTGAGATGTCATGGTGACCACCAAGCAAGACAGGGGTGGTAGTGGTTCTGATAACAGACCAAACAAGAGATTGGAGCAAAATCTAGAGCTTTTGAATCATAAAGAGTATTGCATGGATCATATAGAGAAAGAATTTTGAATGGCACGTGAAGACCAGGACCATAGGGATGTAGAAGACAATCAAGGGGACAGTGGTCCAGAGGTAGGTCCATGAGGACGAATTGAGGAAGAACTCGGGAAGGACCTCAAAAGAGTAGTATCACCCAAATTTGATGGTAAGGCTATTGGAGCAGGATCCAAGGCTTGGATTATAGATATGGAAAAATACTTTGGGCTCTGTAACCTTTCTGAACAAGAGAAGGCAACATGGGCTACATATCAGCTCTCAGGTGAAGCAACCACTTCATGGGATAATGAGAAGTTAGAACAAAATATTCAGCCTGTCGAGATCACATGGGAACTCTTCCTCCAAGCCTTCTAGAAGAGATGGTTACCACAAATTTTCTTTGACAAGAAAGTGATAGAGTTTCAGAACTTAACCCAAGGAAATATGGCTATGATTCAGTATTGGGAAAAGTTCACCAACTTGTTGAAATATGTGCCCTAGTATCAGGGAGATGAACGGTTCTATACCTAGAAATTTATAATGGGACTCAGACCCCACGTAGGAGCTAGGGTGGATATGCATGAACCTCAAACCCTGAATGAAGTCTTCCAAAAATCCACCAAACAGCAGCAAAAACTGCAACAACTATCCAATCTTCGTAGTGACTCAAGTTCTACATCGTGGTATGGGAGGAAATTTCATAAAGGAGACAAGATCCATCAAATCCGTAATCTCAAGAGGGGAAGTGAATTGCAGGAGAAGGGTGAAGATGGTAATGGTGGAAAGAACAAGAAAGCAAACAAAGGCAAGGGAAAAGACGACCATAAGTAGAAGGGCTTTAGAGAGGACAAGCCAAGAGGTCGCAAAGGGCCTCAAGATGGATGCTATACTTGTGGAGGTGATCATGATGCCTCAAATTATCCTTAGTGGTCAAAGTCATGAAAGGAAGGAAGCTACCAATAGACTCAACATCACCAGATCCATGCTATAGTGGATAATGGACAGGCAGAGTATCAGGCTTTGCCCATTCATCTAACGGGTAAACTCTATGGCCAATATGTCTC
This sequence comes from Sequoia sempervirens, assembly GCA_007258455.2. Classification (NCBI taxonomy): domain Eukaryota; kingdom Viridiplantae; phylum Streptophyta; class Pinopsida; order Cupressales; family Cupressaceae; genus Sequoia; species Sequoia sempervirens. Next base: position 452,772,163 of record VDFB02000017.1, read on the forward strand.
TATCTTAATTGATACTGGAGCTACTGAATGTTTTATAGATCCTAGAATAATATCCAAGATACCCATTAGATTTGGATACATGGAAAATTCATGGGCAGTCCAGTATGGTAATTGAGCAGAGCGGAGGGTAGATATCTATCTCTTTTGCAATGAGTTAAAGCTTCCAACCTTTCAAACTTAGGTCAACTTGTATGCGTCACCCTTAGGCTCATATGATGTAATTTTGGGAATAAATTGGTTAACCAAGCATAAGGTTATAGTGAACTGTGAGGATAAGGTGGTCAACTTTTTGGATGGTTATGGAAACCCAATTGAGGTTTGTGGAATGCAGAGACCCTTAGAGATTAGATAAATTTTTGTGATGCAACTCAAAAAGGCTCATTGAAAGGGGTGTGCAATTTATACAGTGCATGTTAGTAATCCTAGAAGCAAGGAGTCGTATTTAGATGACTATCCTATTCTCAAGAAATTCCAACACGCATTTCTTGATGAACTTACGGAGTTGCCTCCGAAGCGAGAATTCAATTTTTCTATCGACCTAGTTCCAAGAGCTGAGCCTCAATCCAAGGCACCTTATTAGATGATTACTACAAAACTTTATGAGTTGAAGGCCCAAATAATGGAATTGTTGGATAAGGGACTTATCAAACCCAGTGTGTCTCCTTGTGGAGTGCCAGTTATTTTTGTGAAAAAGAAGGATGGAACTTTGCATCTATGTAAAGATTATCAGATGTTGAACAAGGTTACCATCAAGAACCGATATCCACTCTCGAGGATTGATGAACTGTTTGATCAAATGAAGGGAGCGACAGTGTTCTCCAAGATTGATCTCAGGTCAGGGTACCATCAATTGTGAATTAAGGAAGAAGACATTCTGAAGACTACATTTAGAACTTGGTATGGCCATTATGAGTTCATAGTGGTACCTTTGGTTTGACTAATGCACTAACAACCTTTATGAACCTCATGAATAGTGTATTCAGAGACTGCTTGGATGACTTTGTTTTGATTTTCATTGATGACATTCTACTCTACTCAAAGATTGTTGAAGAGCATGATATACATTTGATGATAGTTTTTCAACGATTGAGAGAAAGGAAACTCTTTGGGAAGTTTTCCAAGTGTTCATTCTATCAGGATAGAGTGCATTATTTGGGCCATATCATTTCAGCTGAAGGAGTCTTCGTAGACCTCGAGAATATCAAGGCGATTGTGGAATGGCCAATGCCTCAAGATGTGTTGGAAGTTCGTAGCTTCATGGGCCTTGCAAGATACTATAGGAAGTTTGTGCAAGGGTTCTCCTAGATTGCATATCCTATTATATCACTCCAAAGTAAGGGAACGTGGTTTGAATAGACTGAGAAGTGCAAGCAAGCATTCCAACTCTTGAAGGAGAGGCTCACAATGACACTAGTGTTGACTATCCCTAATCCTAATGGAAGATTCAGAGTAATCACAAATTCATCAAGAGAGGGATTGGGAGTAGTATTAATGCAAGATAGACAAGTGGTAGCATATGAATCAAGGAAGCTCAAGTAGCACGAAGTGAACTACCTGCCTCATGATTTAGAATTAGTGGCCATAGTTCATGCCTTACAGATGTGGAGGAATTGTCTTTTGGGAAAACCATTTGAACTCAAGACATACCACTTAGGATTGAGATACATATTTACCCAACCAAACCTTAATGCACAACAAAGAAGGTGGTTGAAATTCTTTAGCAAGTATGACTTTGGAATTGAATATCTAAAAGGGAAAGAGAACAAAGTGGTTGATGCTCTTAGTAGATGAAGACATATGACAACCATGATCTCAACTAGGTCTAACTTGAGATAGCAAGTGATTCAAAATCTGCTAGGGGATGAGCACTATGAGAGAGGGAAGAGTGCCCTAGGAGTAAATCCTTCAGATCATTGGTTTGATGGGTATGAGATTGAATTGGATGGTATTTTGAGATACCAAAGAAGAATGCATATTCTTGACTTTGGAGAGCTGAGAAAGTTGGTTTTGGAAGAAGTTCACAATGCACCTTATTGAGGACACCTTAGAGTATCCAAGATGATTGCAGAGTTGAAGACTCTATTTTTGGCCTAAAATCAAGAAGGATGTAGTGGAGTATGTAGCCAGATGCTTGGAGTGCTAGCGAGTCAAGGCTGAGCATGCACCCCCAAATGGGTTATTGTATCCACATGACATACTTGAGTATAAGTGGCAAGTGATCAACATGGATTTTGTATAGGGGTTGTCGTTGAGCAAGAACAACCATGATGTTATCTTGGTTGTGATTGATAAGTTGACTAAGGTTGTGCACTTCATCCTAGGAAACATTAAGGATGGATCGTTGACCCTGGCTAAGAAATTTGTCCAGGAGATCTTCTGCTTACATGGAGTGCCAGAGACTATCATTTTTGATAGGGACACATGGATGACCTCAAGGTTTTAGATGACCTTGAATGCTACATTGGGAACCAAATTGAATTTCAGCTCGACTTATCATCCTCAGACTGACGGGCATACAAAGAGGGTGAATCAGGTAGTTGAAGACCTCCTTTGAATGTATTGTATGGAACAACAATATAGGTGGGAATAATATTTTCCATTGGTAGAGTTTGCTTAGAACAAATCCTATCATACATCCTTAGGCATGACACCATTTGAAGCCTTGTATGGTCAGAAGTGTTGTATCCCCATCAATTGGGATAAATTGGAGGACATAATCATAGTAGGACCTGATATGATTAAGGAAATGGAAGAGCAAATGAGGGTCATTAAGAGAAGATTGAAAGAGGTGGCAGACTGAAAAAAGAGTTATGTCGACAAGAACCAAACTCTTAGATAGTTCACAATAGGGGATAAAGTTTTCTTGAGAGTTAAACCTCAAAAAAGTTCTATTGCTTTTGGAAAGTCTTCCAAGTTGGCCCCAAGATATGTGGGACCGTTTGAAGTCTTGGAAGTGATTAACCCAGTTGCTTATAGACTAGCTCTACAACCTGCTCTGACTTGACTCCATAATGTGTTTCATGTTTCCTTGCTTAAGCCATATCATCGTGATGTGACTCATGTGCTTGATTAGCAATCCTTGCAAGTACAAGATCCAAGAGTGGTGCTAGTGGATCCCATTAGAATCCTGGATAGACGCAACATTAAGTTGTGAAGCAAAGATATTGCTCAATTTAAGGTCCAATGTGATTAGTACTCAAAGGATAGTGCTACTTGGGAGGATGCATAAGAAATAGAATGCTCCTTTCCACATTTGCTTTCTTAAACAAGAAACTCAATAATTTTGTTTGAATTTTTTTGGATTGAGATACTATGATATTTCATGCTTTAGAAATTCTGATGTGATGTTGAAATAGACATATAATTTGATGAGATGTTGAAATAGACATATATATTCTTGATGAGATGTTGAAATAGACATATATATTTTGATGTGATGTTGAAATAGACATGTATGTCAAAATTTGATATGATGTTCTTTTATTTGACTTACTAGACATCGGGACAATGTCTCTTCCAAGAGGGGAAGGATGTCATAACCCAATTTTATTGCATATTTATTATAATACAGAAAATTGAACTATTAAATAAATTCAATTAACTATTAAATGGAAATTTTGGAATTTTAAAAAAATGAATGAAATAAGTTGACTGATGTTGAATTTGTGAACTTTTGGAAATTATTTTATATGTTACCAAGAATTGAACGTTACTGATCAATTTGCAAGTGCAAGTGTGTGCAGTTACAAGGTGACAAGTTGAAGGACGAGAACACGGTTGAAGTAGAAGTATTTAGCTGGATCGAATGGTAAGCCAATTGAAATCTAGGTACACACACCATAAATGGCATAATGACTTGCATTTGAATTGATTTGCATATATAAGAGAATGTAATTCTCCCGACTTGAATTATTTCAGTGCTTGAAAATGAATGGTTTGTAGATTAAATTGTCTATTCAAACTTTGTGATTTGAAGGAAATGAAAGCAAGCATTGTAAATACAATTCTTTTCTAGTGTAGATATATATGTACATATAGATGCTCGAAATGAAAATTCAAGTTCCTTACTTTAAATGATAGTGTATAAAACCTATAAGCCATTCTAAAACAAGCAACTTGTATATGAATGCATATATAAATACACACACACACACACACACACATATATATATGCATGTACGCAAATCGAACATATATATATACATTATTCAAATACAAGGGAAATGTGAATGAAATCATTTAAATGCTTATAGATATATAAACATATAAGTATATATATATATATACATACATATACATACATGCATATATATATTCAAATTCATAATGAATTCAAGTTGATAACCGATACATTATGAATCAGACTATGGAAATCAATGGAAAATCTCAAGGAAAATCCACAATGGACGTGGCCTGCCGAAGTCATAAAGACAATTTTCAAAATTAGAAGCTGGTGGCATGGCCATAATGCCATCGCCCTGGGAAACATGCAAAAACAGTGTTGTTTCTATTTTATTTTTGAAAGAGAACTTAGGAAAAAAAAAAAGAGAAGAAGAAAGTATTTTGGGGAATTCAAAAGGAAAAAGTAGGGACAAACTTGAGACTGGAAAAAGCTGAGGAAATCGACATCAAAGTTCAATTGGGAGGCAATTCGAACTCCTTATTTTAGCATAGACTTAGCTTTGTTGCTAATATTGAATCGTGCATGAAGTTTTTCCTTCATTTTAATCGAGTATTACCATGGCACCATAAAAATAAGGTAATTGTTTTGCCTGTGAATTGGCTTGAAGGAAAATGTAAGATGATATTGTTACCACCTCATGGAGGGTGCATGGAATACGACCTGCGTAATATGGTTAACATCATAAATGAGAGCCTTCGTGGCTAATGGTCAAAGCCAGGCCGAGGCTCGAGGGCCTCCAATGGCTCGACTTTCATCCTTATGTTGCATGAAAATGCATAGCCTTAGATAGTCTATCATAATTTATTCTGATTTATTGTGTTTGAAAATATATTCTTTGAGAAGGATCGATTTCAATCCTGTGGGAAGGGAATGTTTCTCTGCATTTTATTTGAATTGTTTTCTAATGCTTATTATCGATGGGTCGATAACTATAATAGGGCATGAACAAAATCTCTTAGAGCTTTGCATTTAGGTGTATTGTCATTTAATAGGAAGTCGACCTCGTTCGGTAGAAGTGGTGAAAGGGTTTCTATGTTAGAGAAACACCGAACCTTGATTTGGTTTGATCTTATTTTCGATGGGCTGACCCTTGAATGTTTAAATGATACAGATGAAAGTCTGTATGTTATTACAACATGCATGGTATACAATAGTAATCCCTCATGGGCGATTTCAAATATATATTTAATGCTTAGAAATAAGACAACTGATCATTGAGATTGGTCGATTTAGAGCAACCGTAGTTTGTTTTGTTGTAGCCTAAAAAGGCATGAGTATTGTTTGAACCTGAAACTTCTATGCTTTCTTTGACTGAAGTATTTACTCAGGAATGTCATTGACAAACATTTCAAACATAATTTTTCTTAATACTATTAAGTTGCTTATTGAATTTCCAGTGATGAAAGTGTTGAAGAATTTGAATAATAGACATTCTGTCCTTATGTATGAAACTGAGCTATTGATTGTTTATTTTTCAGTTCATAGTGGAAAATTCATTTTATTGTTAAATAAAGAACATTTACTTGTAAGGTGATCTTTTAGCATGTGAGTAGCTTGAGATCAACAAACAAAGTAAACGACATTATTTGTCTTTAAATGTAACTGTTTAGTCTAAAATAGTAATATGTTGATTTAAACGGTGGTTATTCTTTTGCAAATGACACTATTTGTTGAAAGTTATTTCTACTCAATAAACTATTTAATATGTAAACAACTTATTTTATGACTGTTTAGTAGGAAACGGTACTTGTTCTATTTAAACAATGAATGTTCATATATAAACAATTTGTTTTATGACTGTTTAGTAGGAAACAATACTTGTTCTATTTAAAAAATGAATGTTCATATGTAAACAACTTGTTTTATGACTGTTTAGAAAGAAACAATACTTGTTCTATTTAAACAATGAATGTTCATATGAAAACAACTTGTTTTGTAATTGTTTAGTAGGAAACAATACTTGTTTTGTTTAAACAATGAATGTTCTTATGTAAACAACAATGTTAGAATATCATAGTTGTAAGAATGCAATAACAGTAAGTGTGAAACTATTAGTATAGTCTGGTTCCGATTCTTTATTTTTGATAAGAAGCATCAAATGTAATACTATTTTAAGATTGCAATCTGAATTAATCATTATTTCAGAATGTATACACAAACTTTAACATTAGTAGACACATATATGTGTATGCACATATACTTCATCTATGTACATACACATACTTATGACACACCTTCTTTTATTTTTTTAGTACATTTTTAAATGTAAAATGCTTATGATGAAAAGCATATAATAGTCATAAAAATGATATGACTAAATGTTGAATTACTCTGTGAATCATAAATCTGATTTCTATTTAGAGTATAAATTAGTAATTTGTTACTTCACTTGAATACATTTGTGAAAGAATATTTTAAATTCTTGAACAAAATAGTGATACCTTAGTTGACTAGAGCACCTAGAGGTAGATGCTGCTAGAGGGTAGATAGTTGTAATGAGATGTATAGTAGAAAGTTACCTTTCGAGACAGGTGTCAAAATGGAGTTCAGAGAGTATAGGTTTGCTTTACCAAAACCTATTGTTTGCTGATGTTGCAACACATTTATTATGCTTGGCCAAGCAATATAGTTCATGATGTATGTATGAACTCTGTGATTTCACTCTTTGCTATTCATAGCATAGATCATGCATTTTCTTTTTTAACTTGTAGATAGAATTGCATGTTGATGTATGGGCACACACCAGATTCCACCTTGCAAATTGTTCTCTTGCTAAACTTTATGTGTAAGGTCGGGCATTCTTCAAGATAGAAGAATTATGGAGAAGCGTAAGCTTCATGGTTGGGCAGTAAAACACTTCAACCATGTTCTTGTCCACTAGTGGAGGTGAGCGTCCAAGAAGAACCTTAGTTGTTCACAAGACTATTATAGTCTAAGATGCAACTTGATGTAAATCATTCATGTACTTGATGAAAACTGTAAAATGTAAGGACTTTGTGGCTTTAGGAGCCAAGTCAAACCTGATATTGTAATTTGATTTTTGAAGTGAATATATAAATCTTTGACTCATCTTAAATAGACATGTGTAGCTATGATTGACTTTAGCCACTAGTTATGTCTTTTTAATTTAGAGTATATTCATGTGTCATTTAAAATAATATTATTTAAGTAATAATTTCAAATGGGTTATTACAAGCTTGTTGTATTACCAATGAGGCATACAATCTGTATTCAACAAGTTTTAGCGAATGAGGCTTAATAGAGCAAATGTTTAGAGTGGTTTTTTCACCCCGACAAGGTTTTTCCACTCATAAATCTCGTGTTCTGTTTATTCTTGATGGTGTATCACATTATGCTTGGTTGCTTATTCTTGATACAAATGTTATTTTCTGATTTGCATATCTTCATGTTTTTGGAATTGGTTTAATTTGACCACTGATTCACCCCTCCTCCCTCCCTCTCAGTGACCCTGCACTCCAACATTTTTAACCTTGTAGACAAAAATCATTTATTCATATTAACTACTAAAATCTATAAAACCACCTAACTTCCTATTTTTAGTATTGCTAGAAAATCTAATGAACCACCTAATTATTGAAATATTTTAACTCTCACCAGCTGATTATTTTTTTATTTTATTTTTTTAGACTGCAGGAATCGGGTAGCACGACCCCATATAAACTGCAATGCGCCTGGTAAACTTTTTAACGTGACCGGCGGCGCTGGCGCGACACGCCCTCCGGTACCACGAGGGTGGGGGAGACTAGACCTCGTGACCAACCTCCTGCAACAGGAAAGATTTAGCCAACCGAACTAGGGCCCCAACCCCTACACCAGCTGATTATTGAAATATCTTTTAAACATCAATTTAATTTTGTCTGATTTCCTTAAACATCAATTTAATTTTGTCTGATTTCCTTTAAGACATAGTCCTAATATCTTATCTCTCACCACCTAGTATCTTAACTCTCACCACCTCACTATTGAAATATTATCCAACTCTCACCACATGGCTAGTGAAATATCTTTTGTCAATTTAATTTTGTCTGGTTTCCTTAGGACATACTCGGGGAGATTACATATCCACGTCATTCTTAGGGAGATGTGGCATCTTATTAGACATATGATTCTCTCCAAATAGAAAGTCCAGCTAGTGAGCATCAGCAGAAACTCAGTTGTAACAGTTTCAGTTATGGCATCCCTTTTTGGAGCGTCCCCGGCCTGCCATTTCTCAAACTTGCTGTCTCGCAACACCGATTCGAATCTCGTGAAAGGAGCACCTCTCGCCGCTTATGATTTCTCCTTTAGGGCACGTCAGTTACCACAAATTGTGAATGCTGTGCCAAAATTCCAACTGTTTAGCCACACATTTTCCCTTAAATCGTCTAAAGCGTCAGCATTCGTTCTCAAAAGCATTAGATTTCCAGGCATTGCGTTTGCGGCAGCAGTGACAGAGAAAAGTTTTCACGATTTTACCGTCAAGGTTGTTCTAACCCATTTCTTTTTTCCTGCCATTGAAAATTCTATAAGTGTGATGTTCTTAGTAATCTTATATGTACATTTTAAAATTGTTAGTGGGAGGTCTGCTGTTCACTACCTGGCTTCCGTCTATCCTCTTCCAAATGGACAGTTATAGGGGCAGCTCCCAACCCTTTACCGATAGTAGACAATGATGAGATTTTCATTTGGATGTGGTGTTTAACCTAATTTGAACATTTAGAATTTTCTTGGTTTTTAATTTTTAATTTTGGTAATTCGGTCCCTACTGGTCCAGTTCTAGAGTGGGACTCGTCTTATATTTCACACATTCAAGCTGGGGTGCAGCCCTTGCTTGCTGGGGTTTTTGAGCTTTGAGGGAAAGCTTCAAAGCTCTTAATACTGTATAAGGAATCCAGCTATACCGGAGCCCCATCTATTCTTCTAGAATTTGAACATTAGACTCCCTATGAAAGCCTGATACTTCTACCAGTTGAATTAACTACAATTAATGTGAACACAGTATTGTTATTTTGGGATATTTTAATAGATTTTATATAACATAAATAACACGGTGTGTGGGGAATTTGACTGCAGGATATTGATGGGAGTGAGGTTGCTCTGAGCAAGTACAAGGGAAAGGTTCTCTTGGCTGTTAACGTCGCTTCTCAATGGTAATCTACCAGAAATTCAGTTACCTCCAAATCTGTTAGCAGATCAGAATAAGCGTTTTTTAATAAAAATTTTCATATATTTGTTCTCATAACTCACTTGGGGCATCTTCTTTTCTGTTGGGCCTAGTTTGAAGAATTACTGTTTAGAGAATTAAAACTTCGGCGAGTTATTAGAAGCAAGCTTCACAAAAGAAGTTGATGTTTCAGGCTACTATAGATTTCAAATTAGAGGTCCTCGTGTAAATAACTTAGCTTTTTCTTCCTTTATCGTTAGCGCTGATGGTGTGTCACAGAGAATGGCCTGAAACATTGATTTAATCCTTTATGTTTATAAAATTTTCCTAAAATGGCCTGAAACATTGATTTAATCCTTTATGTTTATAAAATTTTCCTAAAGCTTCTTTTTGATAAATTGATCAAGTTTTATAAGGTTAGGATCCCACTGACGTCATTTGCTTGAAAGGAGTTATTTATATAAGGAACTATAAAATTGTAATTTTTAATTTATTATTCATTTTAAGGATGGGTGATCTGAAATTTGATTCTTAAAATTTTTTAACACAGTTTTCATCCATTTCTTAAAAAGTAATACGGACTGGCTAAGTTTGAAGCTTTTTACAATAAGTTTATTTGCTAGCACGATTGTTTTCTTCAACAATTTATCGATAGTAGAAGATTGAAATACAAAGAATATAATATATATATATATATATATATATATATATTTTAGCTCAATTGTTTTCTTCAACAATTTATGTACTGTGGATACTTGAAGTCTCGAAGAAAATAAGCCTATTTTTTATCCCATTTGTTTACTTCAACAATTTATTGACCATGGAGCTTAAAGTTTTTAGTAATATAAACTTGCCCAGATGTACTTAACTCATGACTTGCATTAGGCAAGTTACTAGAATTGATTTGGGTTTATATTTAAAGACAATTGAACCTTTGTTGCAATTTCGGTACCACGAAAAGGTCTTTTGGGTAAATTGAATAAAGTATTTGTGGTATCGATTTACATAAGTTAAACAATTTGCATGATGTAATTTTTGAGTTCCTGGGATTTCAGAGCATTTTAGCTAGAGTTAATTTCCACTGAGCTTAACACATTTGAATGCAATACAATATTTAAAAGATAGATTAAGGTTTCAGTTTATTCTCTATTTTATTCTTGTACCTGTTGAAAGTGGCTTCTCATCTTCAACTCTTGAGCTTTAAAAGTGGTTACAGCCTGCTTAGCTACTTGAAACTAACAGTGGTCCGTGTATATTGTGCAGCGGTTTAACTAGTTCGAATTACACAGAGTTATCACATCTCTATGAGAAGTACAAAACCCAAGGTATTTCCAAACCTGAATTTGGGTTCAAAAATTTATAGAATTACATAATCAAGGTATAAAGGATGAATCATGGCTAGTAAATCATTATAGACTATTATTAGCACAGATCCATACAAACCTTTCCATTGGGCATCTGGCAGTGCAGTGATTATGTTGATTGATGATAAATCACGTCCTCCTTCCTCTCCTCAAAATAAATTAGCCTATGGGAGCATTTATAGCCTGATGCTCTTTTGGTGATTAGGCGGTACTTCCAAATTTCCCATGTTTTTGCTTCTGTTTCACTTGCACGTTTTTATAATATCCTTCACCTTTATATATAACAAATGGTATGCCCATAATATTAGCATTCCACAGCATTTGTTGGGCTTCAAATCACAGGTCTTGGGCTCTTAAAGATAACATTGCTTATATAAGTTCTACTCACTTTAAGCTTTAAACTGCAAACCTTTTTGTTAATATTCTATGATTTTTCTAGAACTAGTATGATCAAGCTATGTGAGGTCCCACCTTAGTAGGAATTTGCAAAATATTATCAAACAGAAGAAACATGTGAAAAATAACAGGATGCTTGGAAAGTAGCTGCGAATATGCTTAAAGTCATGAATCTGGAACAAGTATTTCTAACCTCATTGAGGGGGCAACCTCCTTAAGCACAAGGCGCCAATACAAAATATGATTCCAAGATGATCTTCACTTCATTACAACACCAGTATATAAGCATCACAAGATGTGATTTGTGAGGTAGAAGTTAGAACCCATGTGCGATAAATCCACACATTTATCATGAGCTCATTACACTGTTACAACTAGTGTTACGAGACTCGCCAGGACTCGCCAAGACTCGGCGAGTCCCGAGTCGAGTCACCCTGGTTTTGGAGGTCTTAATTTGGGCTTGGTGGCCTGCGAGGGGCGCTGCCCCTGGACTCCGTTGGGGGTGCTGCCCCTAGACCCCCGCAAGGGGCGTTGCCCCTTGACCCCACTGGGGGTGCTGCCCCTTGACCCCGCTGGGGGTGCTTCCCCCAGACCCCCGCAAGGGGCGCTACCCCTTGACCCCGCTGGGGGCGCTGCCCCCAAACTCCCACAAGGGGCGTTGCCCCTTGACCCCGCTGGGGGCGTTGCCCCTTGACCCCGCAAGGGGCGCTTCCCCCAAACCCCCGCAATGGGCATTGCCCTTGGCCCTGCCGGGGGTGCTACCCCCTGACCCCCACAAGGGGCATTGCCCCTCAACCCCATTAGGGAAATTTCCCTAATACTTGATATTATGGCTACTGCATCATCCATGACCTATCTTAGACACATTCGTAGGAAGGATGCAGGCTCCTTTGAGCCATAGACTTCTAGTTATTGTTTTGAATCTTTTGATATTTCATATTTGTTTGGAACATTGGATGTCATGGATTTCATATTCGATGATTTTTGTATACATTTGAGTCTTTGACTATATATCTAAGTGTGCTATTTCCTTGGGCAACTCAACTACAATTTGTGTTTATACTTATATGATCGATGTATACTTGTGTTAGTGACGAGGACCTTGATTGGGTTGATTGGGCAAATAGAGAGGTTGAGGCTATAGCCATGGCAGAGGAGGAGGATAAAGCATGAGCAAACACATCCACAACTAATGTTGGTGAGGGTGGCATGGAGTCACAAGTAGAGACTATGGTTGTAGTTGCTACATCATCTAGGACCCACCTTAGATGCCTTTGTAGGAAGGATGCAAACTCCTTTGAGCCATAGACTTGTAGTTATTGTTTTGATATTTCATATTTGTTTGGAACATTTAATGTCATGGATTTCATATTCCATGAGTTTTGTATACATTTGACTAATTTTATATATCTAAGTATGCTATTTCCTTTAGCAGCGCAACTACAATTTGTGTACTTTATACTTATGTGATCGATGTATACTTGTGCATGTGATCAAATTTGCTTTTATTTGTGTTGTATTCAATAAAGGGTGCTTGAAACAAGTTTTAAATCCTTAAAAATCTCTAAATTTCTAGGGTTTTCTCAACTTTTTTTCATTTTGCCAAGTCTGCGATGAGTCCAAGTCCCGAGTCACCGAGTCGAGTCACCCTTGCCGAGTCTGAGTCTCGTAACTATGGTTACAACTTCATGTGAGGCATGTGGGATAAATCCACATAATGTACTATTAACTAAATAACTAAACTATGATTATTACATTGCTCATAACAATAATAGAAGGTTAGGATGTAAAGGTCCTAACATGCACTCTCCCTTGCGAAAGCCTTGTCCTCAAGACTTGAACTGTGGAAACTATGATTGATGCTGGTGGAGAAGTTTCCAAGTTGCATTGTTTGGTCACAACCCTTGCCACTGGAGCTAAACATCAATGATGGTGCAATTGTAGAGTTGGTGCAAATGATGGCTTATAATAGCTTTAGATTTGAGGACAATGAAACCTTTGCCGTCCAATTTGGGAAGTGGGAACTGAATGTGAATGTGATGTCCAAAGACCTTCTTCAAATAGGTTACATTGAAAACATGATGCATCTTGGGGGATGGAGGGACACCTAACTTGTAGGTGACGTCCACAATCAGCTGTAGTGTTTGGAAAGGTCCAATGTTAGTTTTAGAATCAGAATTTAAATAAGCAGAAATAGAACAATTTCAAACAATTTGACACAACATATACCCTGGGAAAACCCTCCAACTTGAGGGAGAAAAAAACCCAGCAACAATATATCACTTATATATTGAATAACGAACAGCAATTTGCTTTACAATGAGGCCCAACACAAGGCCGATCTGTATAGATAATAATGGCACCACACTCAAAGAGTATCGAACCTCTACTTGGATCGATCTGCTGTAGATGAAACTCGATTTCTTGCTTGTGCGAACTTGAACAATGATGAATATGAATCAATAAAATGAGGGAGAGAGCAGCACCTATATATACAACATAAGAATGACTTCTCCCAAGGGATGCGTCTCTACACAAGAGGTCGGCCTCTCCATAAAAGGTGCGATTCTTTCTCCAAGATAAGTCGGCCTCTTAACAAAACAATGTGACTCTTTGAAAGGTGGCGAACATACTCTATATGTCGGCTTCTTTTGATAAAAAATATAATTACAAATGAATAGAAGTAACTCTTCATAAATCGACCTCAATAAATAAATAGCCATAGGCTATATTTAATTTATTGTTTATTAAATAAGTCGCTGCTGGAAGTAAGAAGCCCGTGGCTATAACATCGACACTCCCTCTTAGCTAGGGATGAATACTTCTAGATATCCAAGTCATGGAGTCTCTCAACATGACATCCACAATGGCTACGCCCATTTGTGAAAATAGCTCATCACGGAGTCACTCAACGCGATGTCCACCATGGCTACTCCCATGTGTGGAAAGGAACATGTGTACAAGTGCCCATCACGGAGTCACTCAACGTGATGTCGTCATGGAGTCTCTCAACATGACGTCCACCATGGCTATTCCCAGAGGGTGGATAAACACAAGTGCAAGGGAATCATCATGGAGTCTCTCAACGTGATGTTGTCATGGAGTCTCTCAACATGACATCCACCATGGCTACTCCCAGAGGGTGGAACAAGGGCTTTCACCTCAAATTTCTCTATCATAGAGACAGATGCATTATAGCAAATCATAGAAGGTTATTGATGCTGAGTCTCCCTCTCAACTAGGGCTTCATTCTCCACAACTCCAAGCTTGTCTTGAAAGTGCACAAACTTCACTCTGGAGAGAGGCGTGGTGAGAATATCAATTATCTGATCATTAGTGCAAATATATCTCAACTGGATTGCTTTCCTCAATACCATATCTCTGATGTAATGGTATTTGATCTCAACATGTTTTGTTCTATCATGAAACACTGGATTGACAGATAGCTTCACACAGATTTGATTGTCACAATGAATAGCAGTTAGCTCCAATGATTGTCCAAACAATCCTGCAAGGAGCTTTCGAAGCCACACTGCTTCTCGAGCTGCTACACATGTTGCAATACACTTGGCCTCTACAATTCTTAGTGCCACTGAAGACTGCTTCCTGCTACACCAAGAAATCATCGTAGACCCCAAGCTAAAGCAACATCCAGAGGTGCTTTTCCGATCAGCTACACTTCCGGCCCAATCAGAATCAGAATATCCTTGCAGCTTTAGATCTACACTGGAAGTATATTTCAAGCCATATCCAACTGTGCCACACAAGTATCTCAAGATATGCTTAGCTGCAACTAGATGAATTTGCCTTGGTTCACACATGAATTGACTAAGTGCACTCACTGCATGGCAAATATCTGGTCTAGTATTGACTAGATACATCAACGATCCAATCAACTGCCTGTACATAGTAGGATCTACCAGATCTGAACTAGCTGCAGACTCACTTAACTTCTTCAAGTTGCTTTCCATCGATGTAGACTTAGATTTGCAATCCATCATACCAAACCTCTTCAAGATGTCTATAGTATACTTCCCTTGACTTAGAATAATCTCATTGGGTCTCTGCCACACTTCCAATCCTAGGAAGTAATGCATATATCCTAGATCCTTCATCTCGAATTTAGAAGCTAACTCCTTTTTGCATTTGATAATGAGATATTCTGCTCCAGTAAGAAATAGATCATCAACATAAAGAACCAAGATTAATGCCTCACCATCAACTACCTTGAAGTAAAGATTTGAATTAGCATCGTTCTTGGAGAAGCCCAAGCTCATCAAGTATCAATCAATCCTCGCATACCAAGCACGAGGAGTCTGCTTAAGGCTATACAAAGCCTTCAATTTACAAACATGAGACTCCTTCCCATGAATCTCAAAGCCATCAGGTTGCTCAATGTATACTTCTTTTTCAATTACACCATTAAGGAATGTTGTCTTCACGTCCATCTGATGTAACTTCCATCCCTTAGCTACTGCAATAGCAATAATAGTCCTGATGGATGTATAATGAGCAACCGGAGCAAAAGTTTCTTCATAATCTATTCCCTTTTTTTGAGAGAATCCTCTAGCCACAAATCTAGCTTTGTACTTCTCAATGCTTCCATCAGCCGCATGCTTGATCTTGAAAAGCCATTTAGAAGATACAACTAATTTCCCTTCAGGTCTAGGTACAATATCCCAAACATCATTCTTGATAATAGATTGATATTCTTCAGCCATAGCATCTTTCCATACTTGCTGACTTGATGCTTCCTCAACACTGAAAGGGTCAGACTCAATGATATGACTCATTAATGCAACATAGCCCGGAAACTTCTGAGGTCTTTTGCTTTCTCTGAATGTGCCTCTAGGAGCTGCAAACTTTTCTGCCTCCTGCATTGTTTTCCTAGCCCATAGAGGTCTCTTTCGATCTATGACAATATCTCTTAGCCCATTAGTTGGTTCCAAAGGCTCATCTGGATCAATATCCTCTTCTGGTTCAGTGGACTCCCTCTGAATCTCAGGAGTATGATCAACGTCCATTTCCTGAGGAGTCTCCTGGTCTTCATTATCTATCTCCGTGTATGAACCTTTAGATCTTTTGAATGCAACATCTTCTTCAAAAGTGACATCCCTGCTGATCTCTATTTGTTTCTGACTTGGAATGTAAATTCTGTAGGCTTTTGAAGATTCACTATAACCCACAAATATTCCTTTCTTTCTAGATGGTTCTAACTTAGATCTCTTATCTTTAGGTACATGGATATAAACAGGACAACCAAAGATTCTCAAGTGACTAACCTCAAGCTTTACACCTGTAAAGGCTTCTTTAAGAGTCATTTTCTCCAAAATACGATGAGGGCTCCAATTCTAAACATACACTACAGTTCTAGATGCTCTGCCCAAAGGAAGGTTTGCAAGTCTTGATCATGGATCATAGCTTTAGCTGCCTCAACTATGGATCTATTCTTCCTTTCTGCAACTCCGTTTTGTTGTGGATTGTAAGGAACACAAAACTCCCTCTTAATCCCTGCTTCGATGCAAAAGTTACGGAAGCCTCCAGAGGTGTATTCTCCTCCGTTGTCAAATCTTAGAACTTTGATTCTCTTTCCGAACAAATTCTCTACTTGAGCCTTAAATTCTTTGAATTTCTCAAGTACTTCATCAGATTCCTTAGTCTTTAAGAAATAAATCCAAGTCTTTCTAGAGTAGTCATCAATGTAAATTACATAATACCAAAAACCACTCAAAGATGCAACAGACATTGGACCACACAAATCAGAATGAGCAAGATCTAGAATACATTTTGATCTACTTTCACTACTATGAAAAGGACCTTTAGTATTCTTACTCAATGCGCATCCTCTACAAGTATCATCATGCTCCTGACTGAGTCTTGGAAGACCAGTGACCATCTTCTCCATGGATGGAAGAGCTCTGAAATGGAGGTGAGCAAGTCTTCTATGTCAAAGCTCGCTTGAACTGGTGGAATCATGCAACAATGCTTGCATTGGACGAATGGAAAGTCTATATAGACTCTCTTGCCGAACACCAATCACTCGGGCTGTCTTGATGCTAGAGTTCTTCGGCCAAGCAAGAACTTTTCCCTCAAAAAATGCAACTTGATATCCTTTGTCCTCCAAAGCTGAAATTGATAGAAGGTTCCTCTTGATACCTGGTATGAATAAAACATCACTCAAATGAAGAGAGATGCTGAAATCTAGGTGAAGAGAGGAGGCTCCAACACCCTTCACTGAATAACACACATCATCTCCAATTATTACTTGAATGTTGGTTTCTCTCTCCACCAAATCTGAAAGATGTTCTCTATACCCTGTAATATGCCGAGAAGCGCCACTATCAATCAACCATGTGCTACTATCTGTTGGAACATTGCTTGATAGGGCAGACATAAATAGAAATCCACTTGAGTTATCTCTTGATTCCTTTTGAGGAGAAACATCATCCACATCTACAGTAGAAGCATGTTGCTTTGGTCTTGTTGCACAATCTCTAGCATAGTGACCATACTTGTCACATTTGAAGCATTGAATATGGGAGAGATCCTTCTTCTTCTTTGATTCAAGAGCAACATCCGATTTCCTATCTCTATTCCTCTTGAAGTTACCTTTTCTCCCTTCTCTTCCTTTCCTCTTTGAAGTTTGAGCAGCAAGAACATGATTGTTGTCATTGTGAGAGCTTCAACCATTACCTCTTGCTGCCAACCTTGATTCTTCTTGAATGCAATCTGCTCTAAGGCAATCAAACTTTGGTAGCTTCGATCTTCCGTTGATACCTTGGATAAATGGCTCCCAAGATTGAGGAAGACCGTTAAGTGCCAACATGACTAAGTCTCGATCTTCAATTATGTCTCCAATGGTGTAGAGTTGATCTTTCAACTCAGTGATCTTCATAAAGAAAGAGATGATTGAATCTCCTTTCGTCATCTTGATGTGATGAAGCTGTTGCCTCAATGCACGAGCTCTGCTGGTGTTATTGATCTCATATAATCCCTCCAAAGTCTTGAACATCTCTCTAGCTGTCTTCAACTTGGAGATAATAGGCACAAGGTAATCCTTCACAGAATCAATCAATATCTTCTTGGCCTTTGTGCCATTCTTCCTCCATTGTGTCTTTTCAGTCTCATCGGAAGGTTCAGGTACCTCGCTCTCCATGAACTCGAAAATATCATTTTCTTCCAATGCAATAAGAACTCTAAACTTCCAAGAGGTGAAGTTAGAGGCACCATCGAGTCTATCTTCAACCTTGAGACCGTTCATCATTTTTGTAGATAAGATAGACACACTAAGATGAAAATAAGAGAGGAAGATCACGCTGCTTATACAAATCTGATCACGATCTTGCTTAAACCCGCTTTGATACCATGTTAGTTTTAGGATCAGAATTTAAGTAAGCAGAAATAGAGCAATTTCAAACAATTTGACACACCATATACCCTGGGAAAACCCTCCAACTTGAGGGAGAAAAAACCCAGCAACAATATATCACTTATATATTGAATAATGAACAGCAATTCGCTTTACAATGAGGCCCAACACAAGGCCGATCTGTATAGATAATAATGGCACCATACTCAAAGAGTATCGAACCTCTACTTGGATCGATCTGCTGTAGATGAAACTCGATTTCTTGCTTGTGCAAACTTGAACAATGATGAATATGAATCAATAAAATGAGGGAGAGAGCAGTGCCTGTATATACAACATAAGAATGACTTCTACCAAGGGATGCGTCTCTACACAAGAGGTTGGCCTCTCCATAAAAGGTGGGATTCTTTCTCCAAGATAAGTCGGCCTCTTAACAAAACAATGTGACTCTTTGAAAGATGGCGAACATACTCTATATGTCGGCTTCTTTTGATAAAAAATATAATTACAAATGAATAGAAGTAACTCTTCATAAATCGACCTCAATAAGTAAATAGCCATATGCTATATTTAATTTATTGTTTATTAAATAAGTCGCTGCTGGAAGTAAGAAGCCCGCGGCTATAACATCAACAAGAATTTGGGTGGTAACTTTTGTTTTCTTGTGAGCATTAGGGTTGTTTGAAGTCACAAAAGAACTAAGTCCCCTTTGATGAATGTATACTTGGAACAGTGTTGATTTTCTTGCTGTTTCATATGGTTATAAGCTAGGGCCAAAATGTCCTTGAGAGTTTGGACGAGATATTCCTGGTGGATTGGAGTTGAATTGATGACTTGTACCTTGGAACTGCTTGGTAGGATGTGAGAGATAGTGGAGTTTAGCCATACAGAACTTCATATGGTGTCATCTTGGTGAAAGAATTCTTAGAGGTGTTGTCATTTCACAAGGAGTAGCCATTTAGCCGAGTGAGTTTGTTGTTCTGAAGCAAAGTAACATAAATAAGTCTTGTATCATTCATTTACTATCTTTGTTTGACCATCAATTTGCAGGTGGAATGCAGAGCTCATTTTTATTTACATTCCTTGCAGCTTGAATAGTTCTTGCCAAAAGTTACTTTGAAGGTGGGGTCATAGTCACAAACAATAGAAGTGGGCATACCATGTACGCGGAAGATATAGTCAAGTAAGACTTGGGCAACAATAGAGGCTTTACAAGGATGGGCTAATGACAAGAAATGGGCATACTTAGAGAGTCAATCAATCATCACAAGAATGACTGATTTGCCATTTGACTTAGGTAGTTCCTTAATAAAATTCATGGAAATTTTTGTCTCTACTGCATTAAGAATTGGCAAAAGCTATAGAGTGTTCAGATTCCTGATAATTTCTCCTTTTTTCTGTTGGCGTGTATCATATTCCGGAACAAGTTTTTTCATATCAGTTTTCATATCAGCCTAGAAGGTTCATTTTGTTCTTTCAAATGTCTTTGAGAACCTGAATGCCTTGTAGAAGAGGATGCATGTAATTTTTGTAACAATTTGTCCTGAAGAGTAGAATTCCTAGAAAACACAATTACCGTTTGTAACACAAGTACTGTTCATCCAAAGTGTATTCAGGCTTAGTTGTGGGATTGGTTGTTAGCTTATGAATAAGCTATTGAACCTATGTATCTTGCTGTCACTCTTGTTGGACCTCTTGCAACTGATTTGGAGTTGGTAGGATAAAGCACATAATCTTGCCTGCTCTTCAAATTTCCAACATAGGGCACTTGCCATCACATTCTCGTTGCCATTTTTGTAAGTAATTTCATACTCAAAGCCTAATAATCTGGTGATCCGTTTTTGTTATTCTGGCAGGGAAAGTCATTGCTTTAGGAAGTAGTTTAAGGCTTATGATGATCTATCTTAATGTTGAATTGTGGCCACAAAAGGTATGTGGTTAATATTTCCTTCTAATAGGTAGATTTAACCAAATTTCTACTTGCAAGTGCCTTGCTTGTGAATGCCAGAGGTTTTCCTTCTTGCATCAACACTGCCCTAATGCCAACCCTTGAGGCCTCACTTTCAATTATTGGTGTTGGTAAGTGTTGGTGCTCAATGTTATAGTTCAAGAAATCCTAAAGACAACACCCAAACCTAAGTCTGGGGAGGTTATTAGAGGATGATGAGTTGGACTTATGATATGACAACGGCAACAACAGACCAATGTATAAGAGCGGGCAAACCGCTTTTTCTTCTTTAGTTTCTGCTAGGCAAAGGGCGATATTCACTGAGGTTGAACACAAGATGAGTGAAGAAGAATAGCTCTACTCAATTACTTTTGAAAATGAACCATGTCCTAATGGATTACCAAATATGATGATTCTATCATTACCAAATATGCCAAATTGCCAAAAATGTCTCCTTGTGCTTTCTTCCCAATTCTTCATTTTATATTTACTTTGAACTTCATTTCCTAAATGTTCCCTTTTTTTCCTTTAAAGATTCATTGCAGTCAGTGTCACAAATCTCTCTTTTCATGGGTCATAGAAGAGCCAGGTTTTGCAGCAGAATTTAGTACAATAAAAAAAAATTATCATAAAATTACTATTAGTCATATCTTTAGCAGGAAAGTCAAGCTTTGGATACAATGGTTGTAAGGAAAAAAGTAAAGAAGATTATTTGTGGAGATATTGTACAAAATATTTCACTGCATAAAAATGATTTAGTAGACAAAATGTTGGGGAGATAAACAAGTAGAGAAGATAATTTGCGGAGATATTGTACAAAATATTTCTCTGCATAAAAATGATTTAGTTGACAAAATGTTGGGGAGATTCAAATTCTACTGCTATGTAAGTTGGAACTTTAGTGCTATTTGTACATATCTTGAAAAAAGTCGAAGCAAAAGTATTTTAAATGTATGCATCCCTATAATTGGTAATTGTGTTGGCAGTAGACTTAAGTTTATTGGAAAATTATGATATGCAGGGTTTGAAATCTTAGCATTTCCTTGCAATCAATTTGGAGGACAAGAACCTGGTAAGAACACAGAGATAAAGGAGTTTGCATGTACCCGTTTCAAAGCAGAATTCCCCATATTTGACAAGGTATCATCACAATTGAATCTATGATGGTTTGACTAGGGTCTTGGCAATATCACTTTTATGCTGCTCTGTTACGAGTTTATCATGGATTTGATAAACTACTATTTTCAGGTTGACGTGAATGGCCCAAATACAGCTCCAGTTTACAAGTTTTTGAAATCAAGTAAGGGTGGGTTTTTAGGTGATCTTATAAAGTGGAACTTTGAGAAATTCTTGATAGACAGGAATGGGGAGGTTGTCGAGAGATATCCTCCAACAACTTCTCCATTTCAAATTGAGGTCAGTATGCTCTCTTCACTGTTGGCTTGTTGGCTTCATGCATAAAATGGGCTTTCAAGCTGTTCAGCAATATTTCATTTTATTTAGAATTCAGACCATCTTTAAGTTTAGCAGTTAATAATAAGCAATCATCTTGATACAGAAGGACATTCAGAAGCTGCTTGCTGCATGATCTTAATATTATCAGGTGCCAGTTGTTCCAAGATTCATCAAGTTTGTATCAACAGGAAGTTAATTTTCTGCTAGTGAAAATATAATTGTTGAAGGAATATCAAATCAAGTATTTGACTTTGAGTATCAGAGAAAGAGGTTCTCTGAACATTCACTTGAACCTTTAAATGCATACACCGGTTAGGTAATGATTATCAAATTAATATGAATCAAAAGGTGTATACTAAACTTATAACCATTGGTATAAAGTGTATGACAGTAAGGTCTGGTAAATTCAATACAAATGAAATAATAGCAAGCAATTTTTTTATTTGATTCTCTTTCCCTCACCTGTGAATAAGTAAGTCTCCAATCATGTGATATCCGAGTTTCTCACTATTTTAAATTTTCTTAGATTAATAGCATGCATATCAGCTGCAGAATGATAATAAATTTACTTCTGGGGAGAAAATATTTATGTAAATACTGAAAAAATTATAGTGTACACCATAGGAATGATGGATGATGGGATACGTAGAGAATGTCTAGAGGAATTTTTAACCATGCATCAGACCAAGGTTGTGGATAGATAGCCATTAAATCCCTCAGGTGAATATCAAAACTGAGCTTCATGAAGGTATTGCGTCTACCCTAATTTGAGTACTCAAGAATCAATATATGTTGCCAGTTGCTAACGTATTATCAGTTGTAATAAATGACTCAAGGTATCATAGAAAGGGACAAAGATCATGCTCATTAAGACTATAATCTACAAGAAGCAGGTTTACCGCAAATATCAAGTAGTGAGAACCTGAATTCTATGGTAAAGAGGAGAAAAACAGACACGTAGATAAAACTTTCAATAGCTCATATAATATGAGAGCAATTGGGAAGGGAAGAACTTCATTTTCTATTTTATATGCATGTACATACAACATAGATGGGTACCAAATGTTTGGCTTCTAACAGGATGCATGCTAAAGTTCAACATAATGTATAGTTGTATTCCAACAATCTCCCAACAACTAAAATCCACCCATTTTATGAACCCCCTACAATGAACATGCTACAACATTACTTAATTCTCCACTACAAACCACATATTGCTGTCACCGTGCCTGCCATCTCTTCCCTATTATGGAAGACAGTTGTAGTTGGGCAAAAATTGAACACCTAAGAAAAGTTTTAAGTACCACAAAAATGTTCTTATGCAGGCTGTTGAATCACATTTAATTACCATCTATATGTGCATGACTCATTCTTACAATTCAAAACAAATCACAGCCATATTTAGTCGCAAAGTGTGCTCCATTATCTTGAGCATTGCAGCAAAAATATTTTGGGGAAAAAATCGGCAAACCAAAAGTATAAGATTTTTTGAAAAAATTGGGAAAATATCGGATTTAAGAAAAAAAGTTAAAAAAATTGTAGAACAGGAGATAAAAACTATTTTTTTTTGAAATTGAAAGGCATTTCCATAGCATAGAGATATAGAGAGCAAATAAAATAAAGAGTTTAACTAATGAATTGTAAAAAATAGATTTTTTTAGTTTATATTCATATTGCTGATTATAGTGCATTGCACATCTTTCAAACTCAAAGCATTACTTCACATTGGATAACTAATAACTAGATGCTGATAGATGACAAAATTTCAATTACAATATAGTTTTTACAAACTCAACCTAAGCAGTTATGCAATTGCTTCACATTGCATAATTAATAACTAGGAGCCACTACCAATTGCATTTGCTTGTCATGGCATTCCATGAGACCACATTTCTTTGAGGCATTTTTTTAAATAGTTCATTGCCTTGTCTATGCTACCACATTTTTCATACATGTTTACCAAAGCATTTTATCAAACAGTTCACTGCCTTGCTGCTATGGCTAAAAGTTTTGTTTGTCATGGCATTCCATCAACATGAGACCACATTTCTTTGAGGCATTTTTTCAAACAGTTCACTGCCTTGTCTATGTTATTGCTTACTATTATGCTTTGATATATTTTTTCCGAGCATCCATAGCTTGTTTGAAAGCACCTGTTTTAAGCTTTAAACCATAGTAGCAAGGTAGTGAACTGTTTGATAAAATGCTTTGGTAGACATGTATGAAAAATATGGTAGCATAGACAAGGAAATGAACTGTTTGAAAAAACACCTAAAAGAAATGTGGTCTCATGGTGATGAAATACCATCTACACCAAATTTATTTTTAAATACCCACTTGCAAGCAATGGGATTCCTTCCTTTCAAAAAACTGACAAGATCCCAAGTATCACAACTATTGAAAGCTATCATCTCCTCCTGCATGGCCTGCATGCAAGACTCACTTTCTTCTGAAGAAAGAG
The DNA here is from genome assembly GCA_007258455.2 of Sequoia sempervirens. Lineage (NCBI taxonomy): Eukaryota > Viridiplantae > Streptophyta > Pinopsida > Cupressales > Cupressaceae > Sequoia > Sequoia sempervirens. Next base: position 452,796,503 of record VDFB02000017.1, read on the forward strand.
CCTCCCTGTAGGATCTAGGTTCATCGTCAATACTCAACAAAGCAAATACACAATGATAACTAGATGGGCTATATCTAGCAACTGGATTTTGTTGTCTTGTGGATATCCTCAAGGTAGGAGTAAGGGGTTCTTGTTGGTCTTCTTCTTCTACATGCTAATCTTGCACATCATCTAAACTCTTTGAGCCCTCTTCTTCTTCTCCATCCTCAAATCCACCTAGTTGTTCTTCCACATGTGCATCTTCCTGATTTTCTATCTTTGTCTTGAAGTGCACTGTTTTTGTCTTATCTTTCTCCTTTGGTTGTTCTTCACCCGAGTAAGCTCTGAACTCGTTGAAAATCATATCTCTAGAGATAACCATTTTATGGGTTAGTGGATTCCAAAGTTTATAACCTTTTAAATTCTCACCTTAACCAACAAAGGTGCATTTTTGTGCTTTTGGATCCAGTTTAGAATGCTTCTTTTGAGGCACATGAACAAAATTCTCATAACCAAAGACCCTTAAATGTGAAACAAAAGGATTTCTACCTATCCACACTTCTATAGGGGAGGGGGACCAACCACTCAACGACTCCAAGTCACAGAGAGTCGAGAATTGAAGGTTGCCCTAATCTACCTCAACTGTACAAGTGTTTAAGGAATTGGAGGATAGAGAATGAAGAGCACTCTCAGTGTTTCTGTCACTCTATAATCTGAGAGTTGGATTTTGGACTAAGTGAGCAAGTTTCTAAAACTCAGACTGTACCTTGGATAGCTCTCTGCCAAAGGATAGCAGTGTACAACAGGGACGACAATGTGGCACATTGGCGTCTCATAGGTGCGCTAGTGTCTGTATGGATAGAAAATGAAAAAGGACAGTCAAAGGTATTAAAAACCTACTAATAGCTTAGGTATTGAGGTTTACTAGTGATGACTAAAGCAATAAGTAACATAATGACTGAAATAACGAGAGAGATGATATAAGAATGATAAGAACAAAGATGGTAAAGATTCAACTAATGAAAAGTCTAGTTCTCCTACAAGGTCCACATGAACGAGTACCTACACACAATAAGACGAGGAAAAATGTTGGGGCTGTTTCGGGGCTTGCCACAGTAAAATTCTTGTTTTGGTGTTTCCACCTCCACGGACAGCCAGATAGATAGAGAAGTAGAAATGCGATAAATAAACTATGCTGGAAAGGAAAGAATACTGAAATACTACAAGAGACACTATGCTACTCAAATCCAACAACAACGCAATAAAACAATACCACCCTAATCAAAGGCACTCAAGGCCAATGATAGAGGAATGGAAGCTTACAATCGTGGCAAAGTTGATGTGGTCGCAGCGGTGCCGAAGGGAGTCTCACAAGACACCAAGTTGCAGTTTCTATGGTAGATGTGAAGAATGTTGTGATGTTGGGATGGTTGATAGTGCAACAAGTAGCTCAAGAGTTGCTAGAATTTTGCTCAAGAATTGTGTAGAATGTGAAAAAACATGTAGAAGAATAGATGAGAATGGAGAATAGGCATTTTAAGATCAATTAGGAGGGAAAGAGCCGTTCAAAGGTCGGCTGAAGGGCACAGGGGTGTTACGTTTTTTCGCCAAATGGAGAACGTAACGCCTCTACAGATTCCAGAGGCAAGAATCTTGTCAAGATGACAACGCGCCACATAGACATTCGTGCACTATGCATGCATCCCCAGCAGAAATTCCCCCACCAACACTATAGACAAACGCCAAGTGGATGAGGTATGAACATAGGACATGGAATTTACATCGTCGGGTTTGATTTTTCTAAGGTGAAGGATGTAAAAGGGGAACTTGCAAGGGGGGTGCAAATTTGCTCCTATACATTTTTCGCCCACTTTAGTGAACATGAGTGCCAATGAGTGTTTGGTAAAGTAGGGCGAAAGAGTTCCAAGAAAATATACCTAGACCATCGAGGAAGCAGACTGCAATCTGGCATGCTCGAAAGCGTAGGGCAGGCAAATGGCTCCATAGGTCCTCAAACCGAAGGAGAGTTGAACAAATTATGCTGGAGGTCTGTGTTACCTATTTTTCACTACCAGCTCAAACAGGTAGAGTTGAATCAAATTCATGAATTATAGGTACAAAATTTTGAATTTTTTGTTGATTAAGTATTCATGGTTTGTCATAAAGATCAAGTTACATCTGAATCTCAGTTTTATTGTGCAAGCATTTGAAACAAAAAATTGAGAATTTTCATAATAATGCCTTTTATTCATTTTGTAAAAACATTGAATCTCGCACAAGCCGCGAGAGTAACTGAATTTGATTATGACAATCAAATGATGAATACAAAATTAAGGACAAACTACACTACTGAAAATAACATAAGCGTAAAGAAGAGGGGCAATTCATCATTGCCTGTAATGATGAATCACTTTCGTTGGTGTCTTCAGTCGTCTCATCTCTAAGCTGTTGCAGCCTCGTTTCCTCGCTCCATGAACCTGCAAAATTATAAAGGAGTGGCGTTAGAGTTATACTCTAAGCAATGATGAATTACATTCTGCCTTATGCCTACGCTACCAACAGGAATGTAATTTGTGTTAAATCAAGCATTCACCAGATGAAAGGCTGACAATCAAGAAAAACATAACTCAATGGAAGCTTTCAACTTCTTTTATTTTGCTAACATGTTTGTTTCAATGTGCAGGAACAGGTTTATCATGTTCATGATCATCTTATCAGATATGTGGAGCAAAACGGGCTCCCACAAGGGTAGAGCTCGGCATATCAGGTAGATACCTCTCATCTATTTATATATGAGAGCTTTATATCAGTCATAGTCATGAAGTAAGACTGCTATCATGAAAGAAATTCAAAGAAAAACTTAAGGTAGCAACTTTCAAGCCATATGAAGCCATATCATGGTGGAAATTTAGTAGAGCAAGTCTACATTCACTCTTTGCTCAAATGCATTGAATACAACTAAAAGATACAATGCCGTTTCATTGTGAGTTTGATTTATTTATCAAAGGACAGTTGAAAACATCATTTATTAATGGAGCCACAGTCATGTTTTGAATGCAGTCAAATTCTCAAAAGATAGTCATTAACTTTCACTGACAAGTAACAAATGCATATTTATGAAAGATGACAGCATCGTAAAGCAGATTGCAAGTATAATTAATAAAGACATCCACAGAGGCATTTATATGTACCATTAGTCAGGTACAAATAGAGTTGTCCATAACTATTGAACGCCATAACCAGTATAACATAACATTGACAGTCATTGGTGGAGCAACAATTAAATACTTGAGAAAAAAACATCAATACAAGAGTGTGACAACCGTCAGAGATTAAAAGAACAACAATGATAAATGGTAGTTACAGGCACGAATGCATAAGTGGAAGGCAGTAATCTAAAATAAGCAGCTACATGATCTTTAAGAGTGCAACCGTAGTATGGGAGAGTTTGTGATCAACTGGTGAAGTGCCATTTTAACAGTTATGTGGTTTGCACAATGGAGCAAAGTCATGAAAATCATAGAAATAAATGCTTTTGAGTGAGCTTATATAGAGGAAAATAACAGTCATATGGGTCAATATTTTATACCTGTAGGTTTCCAACTACGAGCTAAAAAGAGCAGAAATAATAACAGATGAAAGGGAGCAGCTTGAAATTTTTATTTTTATTTTATTTTTGAAGGTGCAGTCAAGTGCGAAGATTTGTACTAGAATGAAGTAGATAATGATGAAAATAAAGCCATAGCTGTATCTCGAGACTTACACCCACATTTACAACACATTTTGAATGGAAATGCAAGAGAGGATATATCGCTGTCAAAAAAATGCGAAGTCCAGCCATAGGGTTTACCCAGATTCTGTGTTAAAGAAGAATTCAAAGGTTTTGCTCAAAGACAAGTGAAGTAAAAGTTTCAGCCAGTTTCAAAAAGCCCATGGTTTTTTCCCATAAGCTAAAATCACAGTCAAGAGGATGTAGTGAGAGCCTTCATAAATAAAGATAGCAAACTTAAAGTGTGAGAGTATCCAGTCATAAAGTTTTAGAATGCACAGAAGAATAAATGCTATCATTGTTTAGCACTTATATGAGTGCCAATCGGGCATTTTATCAACAGAAAAATGTAAAAAGTATGCAAGTTTCAGATGAAATCTTCAAGTTTGCTCAAGAATCTCAAATACCACAAATAGAAGCCTACGACCATGAAGAAGGAATAAACCACATATTACCATGCAAATATTAAGCTCGAAAATCTCCAGCTTAGCTTGAATGAGCTCCAAATTCGAGCATATTCAACAATGAAAAGCTTCAAGAAATATACTCATGGCGGCTACAGAGGATAAAGTGAACACAAAAAATCAAAAAATAATGGAGGTTGCGCAGTAGGTACCTGAATATGTTTCAAAATGGAGTAAAAAAAGTATAAAATAGTGAGAAATCGACTTACCATCCATTGCAGGAGAAGTTTCAGCCTCTCAGCATAAGGAAAAGCATAGAATGGTGAAAGAATTGTCTCAAACCAGCAGCATGGCGATGCACATTTTTGTTGTTTCATGCTAAGAGAAAAGAATGAATGCTTGGCCATAAGCTTTTGGTTTAGGGTTTTGCTTTACCCTAGTTTGGTCGACCCATTTTAGGGTGTTATTTCATTTTAGTTTCACTTTTCACACCAAACTAATACCTTCTTTGCAATTTTTTATAAAAAATATCAAGCATCTCAAATATAATCCACTTTCTTTCTTCTTGCATGATATAGAAAATCATTAAACAATGTAAACACCTAATAAAGTAATTGTTGAAAAATTACTTTATTATTTGTTATTTAAAAAAATTAAAGGATAAAGCAATCACTCAACATATAGCAAAGTAATTTATTTCCTAATTACTTTATTATTTATTCAAATTGTTTATTTATCCTAAAGTCATGCAAAAGAAAGGACAAGTGAAGTGAATTGAGGATCATGCATATAGTGAGATGGACTTTAAGTTATCATGGGCGAATTGATTAAAGCAAGGAGGATTTTTGCATGTTTTGGCTCACGTTTAGAGATTTCCAGTTCAGTTTGAGTTGCAGATCAGTTGCATGTTTTATGACTGCAAGTTTGAGACTGAGTTCACTCATTTTTGCATGAGTTTTAACCTTATTTTTAGGGATTTTTGCTCCTGCTCGGATTTCACCTTTGGAATTGTCATTTTCTCACTGAAATTGACTTTCAGTTACATGTTCATGCACTTTGAGGTGCATTCTCATTGTATATATTGAAAAAGTTTATCTTTTTCAGTTAGTTCTTGTTATTCAGCCTTTGCACTTTGCAAAAGTGAATTATTTTGTAACTCAACATTATTTTTAGATTAATATAGCAGCAGGTTTACAAGTCAATTAGTGTGTTTTTGTAGAAAGACTCCTTTCATTACCATCTTTTTTAGAATTCGCCTTCAAATTTTCAAGCATCATTGTCATGTAGGATTGATCGAAGTGATTATTGTGTTTGTAGTTTATGAAACCTTTAAATATTTATGTCTCCTTAATGAATTTTTGTATGCATCCAAGTTTAAATCCACCGGTTAAACATTGTGCTAATCAATAATCAAACAGTCTAGTTGTGGGAATCATATTTCCTTTTATGATTGTTTCTTTAAAAGCCTCTATTTAAAACATTTAAGTGTTTAAGCTTTTAGATCTAGTTGTATGAATGAAAATAGTGAGTAATCATTATGTGAGTTAAGTCTGCATATTGAATTCTTCGGTGCATCACCATAGTTAAGTTTCATAGTTCATAATTTAGATTTAGTTTTTCTCCCTTTTCCAGCAAATCACTCAGTTATTAACCAGAAAATTAAATAGGAACCAGCCTAGAATCTGGAGGTCTAATTCCTTATAGGATACCCACAGCCTGGAATTAGTTCCAATGTTTCAATAGATTGTTGAATTTCAATATTCATGCATTCGGGTGCAATCTGTTTGACAATAGTTTGTAGATCAATGGTGAACAAATCTTGCAGGATGAAAGCGCTTCACAGGCGCACCTGCAAAGCAACATGTTAATCCGCAGAAGAAACATGTTAGAAAACAAAAAAGAAACACAAACAAGTAAGCAGACAGTCACACAGACAACCAACAATTGAAGGATGAGCTTTCAAAGGGGTCCATCGTGAATCCTTCAAAAGAAAAGGGGTCCACTCAAGGGACACTGTTTGAAAGTGATAACAGTATTTTTCTCAAATCGATTCAACATCAAGGAATCCTTTTGAAAAATTTCACTTCATCAAGGAATTCGAAAGGAAGAATGCCCCCTCACATGGGGAAAGTCAAGACCTCTTCTGTAGGAAAAGGTGATCCCTCCTCGGGGGAAAGTTTCTCAAACTCTTTCTTTATGAACCCATGATAAAGGAAAAGTATTCCGCTAGGGGTCTTGGTTGAGGAATGTGATTTTTGAAAAATATTTTGAAAAGTTAAAGATAAAGATTTTCAAGAAAAGATCCGTTGGCCACCAAATGCATTTTCTAAAAATCAAAGCAGAATAAGAGGCCCCCCTTAGGATGGTGTGTGCCAAACATAAAGGCGCGCAACATCCTAAGGAGAGAAAAGTAAGAATTAAAAGTAATGTTGCGGCCTATGGAGCATGACTAGATGTAACCATGGTAATGTTGTTGCACACGCGAGGGACAACACATGAGCACCACAACATCACAAACAAGCAAAGAAGAGAGAAAGATGCAAAGAAAGGAAAGACACTAACATTATGAACAAGATATAAGAGGATTTGATATTTCAAGGTCAAAGTTGCTCATAAATATAGATAAATAGATATAATAATATATAAATAAATTGTCATCAACCCCCTACTATATTAGACAATGTGAAGAAGGCACATGAAGACAAAATGAAAATAAAAAATTGGGTCAACATGGAAGGGAAGCCTAAATTCCCCCAACTCTTTGCATTGTCCCCAATTGTCGAAAATCAATACACGACAAAGAGAAAAATTATGTGACAGAGAAGAATTTTTATGAGACAAAAAACACTTCTATATCCAAGCATCTACGAGGGTGACAAGGGTCATCCAGGGACATAAAACAAGCATGGGGGAACACAACACAACACACACACAATCTAATCTACAAATAAAGAAGAGGCGCCCCCTAGTCCTCATCAACCAAGAGGTTGTCATTCGCCCAATCTAGATCACTGTAAGGGGAGGGTGGATGAGCTTGCAAGGGTGGAATATCAAGGGGGGTACCCTTTGACCCTCCTACAATAAGAGCCAAGGAAGAAGGCCCTTCAAGGTCTTCTCCACTCAGTTCTTGTGAGGTGAATGTCAGCAATTTCACAAAGATTTCCGATAAGGCCGAGACATCATCTATAGAGTTGAACATGCACTCTACCAGAGTACCATGTGTCAACTCAATGGGCGATGGAGGCAGTGCCCGAGACCCACTGCTAGGCTCACTGAATGATTCAAGAGCAGTGACGAACTCCAAGGATGTATGGGCTTCTTCTGTCACTAGGATGGCGCAATCCAACACAGAACCATCCTCCGAAGAGGGCGAACCCTTCTTCCGACCCCCATTGCAAGCGGGATCGTCCTCCATCTTTTGCTTCATCAAGGGATGCAAGATCCCCACACATGAAGTAGAGGGCGTGGAGGAGGAGGAGAAAACCACAACATGCACCACCAAGTTGTTCGGCATGTCCATGGGTTTGGAAAATGACGGGATGTCCGAAAGGGACATCATAAGGGGAGGCTCAAGCGAAGGAGCAATGAATACCTACACCCTCTTTGGGTGAGGATCGTTCACACTTGTAAGGGGAGCTAGGAGCAAGACTAAGGCTAAAGGAACTGAAGCAGAGAGGACAAAAGAGGACACAACAGGAGATGTCGAAGTAGGAGCTATTGGTTCCCCTTCCTTCTTTTGCAAGGCAACCTGCTTAGTGCCAGAGCCTTCCTTCGATGCTTGCACTCATGCACAAGGAAATTTCTATGACTCCAAGAGCTCGATGTTGTAGCCTGAGAAGGGATGGAAGACTCTTGCTCAGCCATTGGAGTATCCATCACAGTTGTTTCCGACGAAGGGAGGGACTCTTAGATGGAAACAAGAGGAAGAGATGGAGATGATGATGGAACAACAACAGGGGAAGTAGGCTTGAATGCCTCAGTGGCGAGCCTCTTCCCATTCACTACCTTAGATGTAAGAACAGTAGGAGACTACAAAGGTCGAGGCATAGAGGATGATCCATGGGAACCCTTCCCCTTACCATATCGAATGGGTCGAGGCACCGTGGGTAAGATATGAAGTTCAAATTTTTGACACTTGGGCTTTCGCCAAGCGAGCACCATCAAACTCCCCAGCAAGCACATAGGAGTGGTAGTTGATGGCACCGTGGCAAGGTGAGAGGAAGCAACAGGTGGGATGATGAAAGAAGGGCCCTGTGCATGAGTAGGTTTCTCCTTCCCCTTTCAGGACGAAGGAGCAACTTGCTGCTGTGCCACAGGGTGAGTCATTTTCGGCTGCACCTTGCCCCCCATCTTATACTTAACATAATTATGATAAATTAGGTCCGTTCTGGGAGGAAACAAACCAATCAAGGCGAGCCAAAAATGATCCAAAGAATAACCCCCACGGGATATCAATGGCTGGTATCTAGTGTTGTGCACGACGTGCATGACACCTTCATGAGAGAACTTCAAACACTTGTGAATAACATAAGCAATTCCATTCATAGAAGCTAGCCAAGGAATGCCTAACTTCACCCTGAACATATCAGATTTTAGAATAACATCCAAATTAGTATCCACAACCCTAAGTCCTACTAGGACGAAAAGAGTTATGGAGCCATACAAAACAAGAGAGAGATTGTCGTGCATACGTATAGTAGTTTTTGTCTTCTTATATTCCTCCCTCTGTAATGAATTTAGCCGCAACATCTCCTCTGTAATAACATTCATGCGGCTCGTGGGGTTGACTAGGACTCTCATCACAATGTTTTTATTGAGGTGAGCAGGAATATATAGAGGAGAGGCTCTATTGTTCATGGGTAAGTCCTGCGAGGTGAAAGTCACATTTGGCGAGCTAGTTGTAAGTTGAGGGGGAGGACTAAGAGTGAACGAAACCACATTCACGTATGCCGAGGCCTTAGGAGAAGCATTTGAAGGATGAATGATTAAGTTCGCAAAATGAGATGGAAATGGGTCTGTATAAATCCACAACTAGCTATTTTCCTTAGCCATTGACTTATTCATGTTTTGCTTCTTACCATCAAGACAGATGGTACCGTCGTCGATGCAATCCTATATCTCATGACACAAATGCATGCAATGTTCAATAACTTGCCCATTGACACGGTGGTACTAGTAGAACACATTTCCATCATACCAATTGGGATAAGGTTCCTTCAAAGGTCGAGGATTTTCCAATGTTATAATCTTATCCTTCAACAACTTTTGCAGAATAGAAGAATAAGACTCAGATAGTTTTGTAAACTTTCTGTTGCGCCTGAGGCTTCGATCGTTAGTCGTAGTGACTACATTTGCAATCGATTTTCCTTTTCCTGAAATGGACACTATAGACTTTCCTTCAGAACGAGAGTGTGAGGAGGATCCCTCAAACTGGACAATCGTTTGTTGATACTCCTGCAACGTAACACACAAATGTGCAAAAGAAGGATATTTTATCAAGGAAAACTTCTCCTGCCAAGCTTGTTGTAGGTTGCCTATGAATACCTTCTGCATGTCCGAGTCGAGCAACGGGTATGAAATTTGTGAAAAGAGCGCTTGGTATTGTTTAATGAAATTAGTGATCTTTTCGTGTTCTCCCTGCTTGCATCAAACAAGATTCGAAAAGGTCATCTTCGGATCGATGTTAGCCTGAAATTTTTGGAGAAACTAATTAACTAGTTGATCGAATTAGAATGTAGAATTGTCAAGCAAGGAACAATACCACTCTAGTGATGTATCCTTGAGAGATCAAGGAAAATGTTTAGCCATCAGAGCATCATGGTGAAAGAAATCTATACACATTGTGTTAAAAGCGAACACGTGTGTTTGAGGATCCCCTTTACCACCATATTTTTCAAACTTAGGAATCTCCACCCCTTTGTGAACCAAGCGCCACCCTTAGAGCATGAAATTGATGGCTCTAGGAGTCTCTATGAAAAAAAATGTGGCCTCCATGACTGGAAATCCATGTCTATAATAACTATATCAGATATGATTACTAATTGCTGGTAATGAAAATCGTCCCTCCAATGATGTAGATGCAATGCACACACAAACTCCAGCAATCTCCCAATGTAATCATGCACAAATGTGGTATCAAATGCAGACCAATGATGACTAAAGTAATATATCAGAAAATTATGGAAATGTTTGATATGAAAATCTGAGTATGCAATTGAACTCCTTGATGCAAAATCAATGAAGACTATGAACTCCAAAATGTATCCAATGCAAACTCCAATCAATATCATACAAAACTTGGCCAAAGGCCACAAAGTTTTAACCAATGAAGCACAAATAGAAAGTCTGAAGTGACTTCCTCCAGTTGCAATAATTCAAGTGATATTTCACACCCTCAAAATTGCCTACCAATTGAGAGTTTTCGTTCTCAATGGCCAAATGAACAACTGCATAAACCCTTTGGCTCCACAACTGAGAAATATCAAAGCAATCTTCAAATCTCGATGATAAGAAATGAGCTCCTCATGTCTATTTATTCTTTTCCTCAAGAGGTTGGTCTTCTTCTAGAACTTTTCCAAGTCGGCTTCTAGAAGGAATATTATAATATTATTTTATTATTGCACTTTATAATAATATAAAATATTAATCAACTCCTAAAGTGCAATATAGCATTATAATATAAAATAAAGGTTTCCATAAATAGAAATATCCATGATGATACTAGGAAAACCTTCATAAAATCATGAAATGAGCTAACCAATCAACTGGGTATCTACCAAACGACCCTCTTATCAAGTCCCATTAGCCTACGAGGATTAGGAATAGGCTAATTCCTCTAGATTCCAACACTCATGAAAAAGGGGACATTACATTGTAGGCATCGAGACACCTATCTGTCTCTCATAAGCATCGAGCACCATCCCTCGGGTAGTACCCGATCTAGTGTTGTATGAAGGGATGTATGCTTCGGTTAGATTAGTAAGGCTGCACAAGAATTCTATGCCTGTATGATCTTTTCCTAGCATGTATGCTATCTCATTAACAATCCTAGCAACTCTCGCCATATTTGGTGCTTTCTCCAAATGATTCCTAAGGTCTAACAACCTCTTGTCTAATTCCAAAAGGTTTTCTGCAAGAATGTGCAAAACATCATCCTCAACCACATACCAAGTTGTAGGGGATGCTGGAGGAGTGGGCACACGAGTGGTCTCATCAATGAAATCCATCTCATTTTTCCAAACCTCCTTTGAAAGACGACCAATAGTAAAGCTTGTGGTAAAGCCGAAAGTGACCTTTGTCTTTTCCATTTGTAGGCGTCACAAACTTCTTCTAACAATGTACCCGAAGGTCGTAGAATGGGTTGTGATGCTCATAAAACCTCACAACACCCAAGTCTACAATGGTTGTCGAGTGTGAAGGAGAGAGTCTCAACACCAAGGAATGGATAGACATTGTTCATGTCGGGTTCAACAAAATGTAGAGGGGGGCCAACCACTCAACGACTCCAGGTCATGAAGAGCCGAGAATTGAAGGCTGCCCTAATCTAACTCACTAGCACAAGTGTTTAAGGAATTGGAGGATAGAGAATGAAGAGCACTCTCAGTGCTTTTGTCACTCTACTAACCCGAGAGTTGGATTTTGGACTAAGTGAGCAAGTTTATGGAACTCATACTGTACCTCAGATAACTCTCTATTAGAGGACAACAACACAGAATAGGGATGATAGTGCAACATGTTAGCATCTCATAGGTGCGCTGGCATCCGTACAGACATAAAGTGAAAAAGGACAATCAAAGGTATTAAAAGCCTACTAATAGCTTAGGTATTGAGGTTTACTAGTGTTGACTAAAGAAATAAGTAACAAAATGACTAAAATAATGAGAGAGATGATATAAGAATGATAAGAACAAAGATGGTAAAGATTCAACTCATGAAAAGTCTAGTTCTCCCGCAAGCTCCACACAAATGAGTACCTACACACAACAAGATGGGGGAAAATGTTGGGGTTGTTTCGGGGCTTGCCGCAGTCAAACCCCCATTTTGGTGTTTCCACCTCTATGAACAACCAGATAGATAGAGAAGTAGAAATGCGATAAAGAAACTATGTTGGAAAGGAAAGAATATGGAAATACTACAAGAGACACTATGCTACGCAAATCCAACAACACAATAAAAAAATACCACCTCAACTAGAGGCACTCAAGGCCAATGATAGAGTAATGCAAACTTACAACTATGACAAAGTCGACGTGGCTGCAATGACGTTGAAGGGAGTCTCGCAAGACACCAAGTTGCTGCTTCTATGGTAGATGTGAAGAATGTTGTGATGTTGGGATGGTTGATAGTGCAACAAGTAGCTCAAGAGTTGCTATAATTTTGCTCAAGAATTGTGTAGAATGTGAAAAAGCATGTAGAAGAATGGATGAGAATGGAGAATAGGAATTTTAAGATCAATTAGGAGGGAAAGAGTCGTTCAAAGGTCGGTTGAAGGGCGCAAGGGCACTACGTTTTGTCATCAATGGAGAATGTAACGCCTTTGCAAATTCCAGAGGTAGGAACCCTGTCAAGATGGCAATGCGTTGCACAGACGTCTGCACACTGCATGCACGTCCCTAACAAAAAATCCCCTATCGACACTACAAACAAGCACCAAGTGGACGAGGTATGAACAAAGGACATGAAACTACATAGTCGGGTTTGATTTTTCTAAGGTGAAGGATGTAAAAGGGGAACTTGCAAAGGGGGTGCAAATTCACTCCTATACAACTTCATAATGAGTTTTATCAACAAGAGCTAAACAAGGAGATCTATTAACCAAATAACATGCAATACTTACAAATTTTTCTCAAAAGCGTCTATCAAAGCTTAGCACTACTCAACATGCTCCTAACTCTTTCCATCAAGGTTCGGTTCATTCTTTCTATTACCATATTTTGTTGAGGAGTATAAGGAGTAGTATTTTTCTAAACAATACTTGCATGCTTATAGAACTCATCAAATTTCCTAGAACAATATTCACCCCCATTGTCAGATCTCAACACCCTTATCTTATAATCCGTTTGCTTCTCAATGAAGGCTTTAAATTACTTAAACTTAGGGGAAACCTCATATTTTGATTGCATAAAATGAATCAAGCTGTATCTTGAGACATCATCAATGAAAGTAACATAATAATGATATTTTCCAAAAGAGTCAACATCCACTGGTCCAAACATATCCAGATGAATGATCTTTAATACTCTCTTAGATTTATTACTTCAACTAGGAAATGATGATCTATTATGTTTACCAAACACTAATCTCTTAGATTTATTAGTTCCACTAGGAAATGATGATCTATTATGTTTACCAAACACACAATGCTCACAAAAATAATTTTTTCCAACAAAATAATCAAAAATACCATCAAGCAAGTTTTTATTTAAAATGATCTTAAGACCCCTTTTCACTTATGTGACCCAGTCTATGGTGCCACAACATAGATGCATTTTCAGTGCCAATCACATTGGTAGAGTTACAAAAAGCGGAGGCATTAATCCTAAACAAGTCCCTATCTGAGATTCTTTAGTAATCACCAAACTCCCTCATACCAACCTGCAACTAGACTTGTCAAATGTCACATGCATTCCAAAATCATTCAATTTGGATATTGAAAGTAAATTTCTCGCAAGTCCTAGAATATGCAAAACATGATCAAGGGTTTTAACCCTTCCATCATTGAAACACAACTTTACCTTTCCCTTACCAACACTCTTCTTCGTGTTGTTATCACCAAGGAAAGCTTCTCCCCCATAATAAGCTAAATATGAAGTAAACCACTCCTTGTGAGGAGTCATATGGTAGGAGCAACTTGAATCAATAAGTCAAGCATCATCACTAATAGTATTAGCACAAATAAATAAATCATCATAATCACCATCTTTTGAGGAATTTTCTGTGGAAGTATCTAAACTCTTTTTCTTGTTTCTACACTCCTTCATATGTCCTCTCTTACCACAATTCCAACACTTTACTCTACTCTTCCCAGGGGTATTAGAATGTCCTTTATATTTTTCTCTCTTTTTGTCCCCTTTAGGCCCTCCTTGTTCTTTGGATCTTCCTTGCACATGCAAGACATCTTGGTAGCTCACATTCATGGAATTTCTCATCATCTCTTCTGAAAGAAGTATAGAAATGAGACTATCCATCTTGAGTTCTATACCACCCTACTTATGGAAACAATTAGATTTTCCCAAGATTTGGGTAAAGAACAAAACAACAAAATACACTTATCTTCTTCTTCTATCTTAACATCTATAGATGCAAGTTGACTTATAATCATATTAAAAGCATTTAAACGTTCTGCAATAGAATCACCATCCTTCATTTTTAAAGAATACAAACATCTTTTGAGATACAATTTATTTGTTAGACTTTTAGATTGGTAAATTTCATCTGTCCTCCTCCACAACTTGAATGCGGTTGATTCTTCTAAAACATTTAAGAGGACAAAATCTACAAGACACAACTGAATGGTTCCTCATGCCTTCTTGTCCATTTTTCTCCAATCTTCATTAGACATTGATTCTGGTTTCTTTTCACTTGAAATTGCCAACCACTGATCTCTCTCTTCAAGGAGATCCTCCATCTTTAACTTCCACATCCAGTAACCAGTGCCATTGAACTTCTCAATATTTAGATGGGAGGTAGAAGCCATGGTTTTCAATCTTCTTCACAAATTTGCAAAACCCACAATGCACAAGCTCCCACTGCAACCAAAAAACTTTCAACAATTAAGAGAAAGGTGTCACTCTCTTAATAGAACCCTTAGCTCTAACACCAAATGTTGGAAATTCAAGGTGAAACTTGTAGCAATAGAACTTAATAAAGTGGTTTGCAAATCTAAAATTATGTTTACAAGATTACCAATAATGTATTATGTGATTAACAATTCCAAACATGAAATAAAATTAGCAATACCACAAGTTGAGATCCACAAGTGACACAAAATATACATGGAGAAAATCTTGTGGGGAAAACTACACACACAAAGAGATCCAATGTTTGTATTAATCTTCAAATGAGATGCATCAATGCAACACTCCTCTCTAAATTTTGGCAGCACTTCGTTACTTTGAAAACCTACAAACAAACTCTACTAAACTACCATCTCAATGCTCCAATATATAGAAGTTTATGAGAGAGAATACCACAAATGGTATCTCAAAAATAACAAGAAAAACTACTTGAAAAAACTCACTCCCCCTTAGTGGACAACCCAAAAACATGGTGAAAATTGTTAAATGATCACATGGCCTTCACATTGACGCCTAACTCATAGCCAATCAAAATTGGTCAATACTGAGTGCTCCACAACTCTCCGACGACTCTGACAACTTCATGCAAGAACATGCACCAACATGCAATCTTGGGTGTCCCACCATGCAAAACATGCAAAATAACATGTAAGGACATGAATTACAAAGTGGTCCCCACCCAAAAGTTGGATTCCCAGAAGGAATATTCTCCCAAGATGCCTTGTAACCATCACCATAGTGGGTCCACTTCTTTGAATGCAATTACAATTTGTCATAGGAAAATAAATAATAAATATTTTATCTCTCATGTCCTCTAGAACACTTTCTAAAGAACGTGGAGACACACAATTATCAACTTAGGATAGCAATTATAGTGTCACCAATCCTAACAAATTTGAGCACACAACTTAACTTCAAATGTATTGAAATAACCAAATTACCCATGCACCATATGTAATGAAATCCAACTCACCAAAAAAAATCCTCTTATCTTCATATTTTGTAAAATATAAACCCAATCTCAAAATAAGAATATAGATAGATAACCCTAACCTTCACCCATCAAATGAAAGAAAAACAACTTATAGGCACCCACACTTTTGCTACAAAAGGACACTGTTTGTTTCTTTAGTCTATTTTGCTTGAATTGCTTGTATTTACTGCATTGATAAGAACATTCACATGAAGAATAGTCCAACATGATTTTTTCAACCGAGAATTGTTATATTGACTATCCTTTGCAAATAAATCTGTATTGTTTGAGCACCTTGTTCATCTCACATATGCACTTGATTTCTGCATACAGATTCAATAAAACTCATCTCTATAGGATCCTACAACTTAGGTGGCCCTTTTCAAACCTTTCTTTAAAGTTTTTCTCATGCTCAGTAACACTTGAAGCAATTGACAAACATATTAAGTAATCAACATTCAAACATAACAATCAAACATATTTTCTCACACCCAAAAATGTCATGTCAATATTTTGGTTCAAACTAATTGCTAAATACTAAGAACATCTTCAAATCATTTATGAGTTTTTTTCTTGTCTTCACCATCTTTCTATAATAGTTTAAATTTTTAAATTTTGTTAAGAAATGAAAAATTTATTATAGTTTTACTATGACTACGATATGCAACTTAAGTATATCAAATCAACAAATTTTAACGTGTGCTTGTCATTTGTTGGTTTCTCCGTATTCTCCACACCTCATCATTGCACAAGCATAGATATATCAATGTATTTTGATACCATGTGAAAACTAGTAAATCACAGGACTAAACCATTATTAAACATGAAGATAAAACAAAATAATATATTGATGTTTTTGAATAATATCCCTACATTGTATTGGCTTATAATGCCTTACATTTCCTATAAAATCTAACTTACATACGAGAATATAACTTCCCATAACTAACAATTTATTTATTAATCTAACTATAAACTAACCTATTTATTTATAAATTAACATTTGCATGTTAATTAATTAATTTATTACTTTGATCTATAGTAATTATGATGTAATAAATCCAACATATTTATGGCTAACATCTTCACAGTATCATTTTAAAGTAAAAAACCTAAAACCTATATAATCATGTAATAAAAAGTTACACACAATAAAATTATCATACAAAATAAAAAATCAGTAATCTTATACATATCAATACTATCACAAAATGATCAAAATAACATCATAACAAAATGTTGTAATACAATGGTGCCAAATATATCAACAAAGGTGATCCTTATAGTAGAGGTTGTAATTGCACTAGCAATGGGGAAAAGAACACAACATTGGTATTGGAAGAGGACATAGTAAAAGGAATACTAGGAACACAAACAATCATGACTATTAGGTATAGAATAGTAGGTAGGTGAAATAGTGGGGTGGGAGGAAGAAGAACTAGGAGTAGATCCATAAAACTCAAGATGGGAAGTATGCATAGGGACAATATCTAACATGGATGAAGGGTGTGTGGAAAAAGGCATATAAAATAAGGAATACAACCAAGACTAAGAAGGTGGTGTTTCTTGGATAGGATGAGGAGAGGAAGATTCACTATTCAAAGAACTAGAAGAGGTACCCTTAATAATAATATCTTAATCACTTCCAAACAAAATGAATTATTAATCAACAAATCATAAAGGGCCTTAACAAAATGTGTATTACTATCAACATTAGCCAAACTAATAATCTTATGTACACATATTTTGTTTTGAATATTTTTATGATCAAATATCTCAACCTCAAGTTGAATAATACTAGTAACAAAAGTAGTACTAGTGAAAAGACCATCACAAATACCAATTTCACTAGATAAAGTCATTTTAAGATTTAAACAAGGGCTTCTCCTTAAGGGAGGATGAAGATGTAGATGAGACCTTAGCATGCAAAAAAAACTAATTAAAACCTAATGTACAAATAATATAAAAATGTAGAATCTTATATAAAATAAAAAGTTAACAAATAATTAAACCATGCATAATTCAAAAAAGTAAAAGCCTAAAAACCAAAACAAGGATGGTTAAACTATGATTAAAACAAGACTACACAATGAAAAGCAAAGCCATAAACATGATGTAATGAAGCACACACATTAGGATAATTGAAAACCTAGTGATATCCAATAATAAAATATGCAATCAAATAAAGTTTGAAATCAGAAGCCTAATAAAGAAGGATTAAATTTAAGGCCAAAACCCTTATTCATCAAATAAATGTGTGAAAAATAAACACACCTCATGAAATTATACTGAATATATTAATTAAACAAGATAAAATAACATGATTTAGAGTTACGATTGGAACAATAAATATAAATCCAAATTTACAAAAATTAAATAAATTAAATTCAATACTTGGTAAGAAGTATTGATGGAGGAATTCAACTAAAGATTTTGGAAATAGATTAACTAGTATGTAGAAAAATAGGGCCTTATCAAGATAAATACTTTAGAAGCTATAAACTAATTGTACTTCACATGGTTAAGATTTGTTTGCAAAATTGAACTCTACATATTTATAAATGAACTTGGTAATAAACTTGAACTTGACCCATGAAAATAAACAAGTAGAAGACCAATTACTATTGCAAAGGTACTTTTATCTATTGTACATGTGGCTTAAATTAAGTCGTGTCAAGAGACACTATTTAGAAACTTGCTAGACAAAGATTTGTTCTCCTTTGGTCAAGCCCTTATGTGAACCAATTTAATGATGATGAATGAATATCAAAGACAACACACAAGCATGCAATATACTTAAAATGATGATGATCTTATATAAATGATGCTTAATTATCCCAAATGATGTGCAAATAGAATAGTGTATCTCCTTAAACATGACAACATAGCACACAAATCCACACAAATATGCATTATGTAGGCTCTAAATGGCCAGAAAGAATGGTAGGTAAA
Source organism: Sequoia sempervirens (assembly GCA_007258455.2). Lineage (NCBI taxonomy): Eukaryota > Viridiplantae > Streptophyta > Pinopsida > Cupressales > Cupressaceae > Sequoia > Sequoia sempervirens. The sequence continues at coordinate 452,815,376 of VDFB02000017.1, forward strand.
GTCCAATTTGAATTTTGAGATTTAAAAGTTAAAGGTTCAAATACACACATGCAAGAGTGACCTTGGTTAATTCTACACCTGCAAATCCTAACTAGGTTGGTGGATGGAAGACCTAGTGAGAATAATTGGTTCTTGGGGATTATCAATGATGAGAACAAGATTAAATAAGGTTGTGAGTTGATTTCAACGTAATAATATCACTTTAAACTTTTCATTGCATAAAGAACCCTCTAATTAAAGTGGGCTAAAACATAAGAGAAAAAGGAATGGGGATGAGATTTTCATCATCATTACAAGATTTAGACTCTCCTCCAATAAATATGTAATAAAACATCTTCTAATGCAGCCGATAACTTTCTTCCTTAATTTTTTAATTCATAATTACAAATAAAATACACATAAGTTTCAAATCTTTTCTTACTCACTTGTATGAATTATGAAAACCTCATATGCTTAAATGATAACTTTACCCTTATTAATCCTAAATTAAAATTTTGATTTGTTGAAGCAACTCCACATGAACACAATATAACATGTCTAGCTAGAGAGTCTTTTGGGTCCTCTTCCCCACCCTTATTTATATCAATTCAAAAGATACTTTAATAATATATGAATTAGTTTTACTAATTAAGAAAGTGGTCTCATGTAGGGGTTTTAAGATTTATTTTTATAAAATAAAAGGTTTTGTGAGATGAAAGAAAAACTACTTCATAATGTTTAAATTAGAAGAATATCTTGAAAAGCAAGAATCCCTACTTATTTTATTCTCGATATTCAAGTGTCTTTAAAATAAAGCAAGAAATTTCTTCCATTAAATCACGTCTTTCACATAACATGTATACAAAATTAAAAATTTCTCAACTAAATTTTTACATAATGATGAGTATTATGTGGAGAGCCAAGATTCTTATTGCCCAATTAAGAACCACTCTCATCAATTTTGATGTGAAATGGAGCAATGAAAAATATCTAAAGAAGCATAGGAAGAAAGGGTGTGTATTTTTACACTACCAAGGTAGTGGAATCGAAAAAAAACACTTTATTATGGAGTATGATGCCTTCAATAAAATCAAGGACAAACATGCCAATATCATGAAAACAATTTCTTGGTATAGTTTATGTAGCGAGGAGATTATTGAGAAGATGAGGATGCTCATCATCTCCTTGAATAGGAAAAGGATTGAAATACAAAAGAAAAAAATGACAAGACTTCCCATAGACTATTTTTAACCTCATAGACAAAAATCAATCGTTCATTTATTCATATTAACTAATAACTAGCAATCACACCTTGGTGTGCAATGGGTATGCCAAAAAGTGTAGAAGTTCAATTAGGGGAAATTTGGTCTATTTTTTGCATATATTTGCATAGCACATGAGGTCAATTAGTAGGCCATTTAGCAAATGATTTTGTTTGTGCAACAAAGGTCTCAATGGAGAAGTGATAGCTTCAAATAAACTATGCATCCACTTACAAGGATCTAGACATGACCAAAACAAAACCTTTGAATCAAGAAGATAGTCAGACTTCATTACCAACAAAGTCATGTTATTTTTGGAATAGGGAGAGAGAGGGAGATATAGAGGGGTAAGGAGATGGAGATAGAGAGGAAGATAGAGATAGATATGAAGACGGAGATGGAGACGGGTATAGAGAGAAGGAGATAGAGAGATTAAAAAAAAGAGAGAGAGGGATATATAGAGATTGAAAAGATACATATGTAGAGAGAGGGAGAGAGGTAAATAATGATTGCAGGAGAGATAAAAAGATAAATATAGAGATAGGAAATGATATATAGAGGTAGAGATATAATGGTAGAGAGAGATGGAGAGATAATGAGATAGAGGGAGAGATGAAAGAAGAAATATGGAGATATAGAGATAGAGAGCCAAATAGATATAGATATAGAGGTATAGGAAGAGAGAAAGATGGAGAGAGAGAGATGGATGGATAGAGAGAGGGAGACATGTCTAGAGATAGAGGGGTAGAAAGGAAGATAGAGGTAGAGATGAAGATAAAGCAAGAGAGGAAGGGGGAGACAAATAAATAGAGAGATAAAGAGAGGTATAGGGAGAGATAAAGAGAGAGAGATAGGAAGATAGAGAGGGAGAGATAGAAAGTAAGAGATAGAGATATATAGAGGGAGATGGAAAGGGAGATAGAGAGATATATAGATGGTGAGATAGAGTGATAGAGAGATATAAATATAAGGAGATATAGAGGGGGAGAGGGAGAGAGAAAAATAGAGAGAAGTAGAGATAGAAAAATAGAAATGGAGAGAGGGAGAGAGAAATAGGGGGAGATAGAGGGAGATATAGAGATACATGGGAAGAGAAAGATAGAGATAAAGATATATGGGAAGAGAAAGGGAGAGAGAGGTAGAGATAAATAAATAGATTTGGGGATAAGGAAGGAGTGAGGGAGGGAGAGATGGGGAGAGAAATAGAGGAGAGAAGATAAGTAGAGAGATATAGAAAGAGGGAGTGATTGGGAGAGAGGGAGAGGGAGGAAGATAAAGGGATAGAAAGAGGTAGAGATGTGAAGATAGAGATATCTAGGAGGCAAGAGTGAGAGAAAGGAGATGATAGAGACAAGTAATAAAGAGAGAGGGATAGAGAGATAGAGAGAAGAGGAGACATAGAGATAGGGAGGGGGAAACTAGGAGTGCACATGTGTGTGTGAGTGAGAGAGATATAGAGATAGAGATAGGGAGGAGGAAATATGTAGTGTGTGTGAGAGTGAGAGAGATATATGAAGATAGAGATAGAGAGGGATAGAAATAAAGAGAAGATAGAGAAGTAGTGAGATATAGGAAGAGGGAGTGATAGGGAAAGAGAGAGAGAGAGGGAGAGAGTGATAAAAAGAGGGAGAGATAGAGAGACACATTTATGGGGAAGATAAGGGGAATAGAAAGATAGAGAGATGCATGAAAAGGTAAGGAGATAGAGATAGGAGAGAGAGATAGAGAGGAAGATAGAGATAGAGATAAATATATAGAGAGGGAATGAGAGAGAGAGATGGAAGGATAGAAAAAGAGGGAGAGGGTTAAATAGAGATAGAAAGAGGGAGAGAGAGAGAGTTATATATAGAGGTTGAGAGATAATGAGAAACATAAAGATAGAGAGGGAGACAAAGATATAAAGAGCTCTCTCTCTTTCTATTCCCATCTCTCTATATCCCTATCTCTACCTCTTTCTCTCTCTCTCTCTCTCTCTATATATATATATATATATATCTTCCTTTCTTTCTCTTTTTTTTCCCTTTGCCTCTCTATATCTTGTCTCTATCTCCCTCTCCCTTGTATCTTCCTCTCTCTTTTCTCTCTTTCTCTCTCTATCTATTTTCCTCAAGTGTGCAAGGGGTACACTAAAGAGGTCTTAAAGGTAAATTATCATGTAGTGCCTACTTATTCATATATGTTGAGATGTTAGATGATCACACTTTGGTATTATTATTCTATGTCTTGATTCATGTTTCCTTCATGGTTATTTTATTGTTATTCTTGATGTAATTGACACTGAAGTGCATGTGTGATATGATGCGAAGTCCCTTGAAAGGTGATGGATGTATTTCATTTTGGAGGTATTCTCAGGATGCATGCATGATGCAAGCTTGCTTGAGTGATTATTATCATGTTTTGGTTCTTGAATATAAGCATTAATATAGATGTTGTAATTAAATGTTATCATGAACTATATCATTTACATGTAATGAAATTATGGATACGATGTTGTACACTGTTGGGTATGTTGGAAGTTTGTGCATTTTTTGTTGTCATTGATGTCAACATATCTTTGTTGTTGCATTGATTTCAACCTATGGAGTTGCTTTGATTTGTTGCATTATGTTGTCATTACTAGTCTCATTGGTGTCAACCTCTAGTGTTGCCTTGATAAGCATGTTTGGTTGAGTTTCTGTATTGCAATTGGTTTGGTTGTAATGAGGAGTGTTGCAGATGATGAAATGGTGTTTGTGGTGCTTGGTTTTCAAGTGCTTTTGAGAAAATTTGAATAGAAAAGGAAACAGTGTGGTAAAGAGCGTTTAGTATAGCAGAGTAGTGTTTTGGTTTTTGCTCCGCATTTCTTCTGTAGTGAAGATCTACTTATGTACTTTGAATATGTTGATCAAAGGTGTTCAAAGGTGTTATATCCAAAGTTTCTTGTCTTGGATCACTGTGAAGAGAAATTTGTGTTCACCAGTGTATGAACTGTATTGCAGTGTTGTCACAGAGAAATGGTTTTGCTCTACATTTCTTCGCGTTGTGGTTTTTGGTTTTTTGGGTCAAAGGGCATGCTTACATTGCTCATATCTATCTCTAGTCTAAGTTTTTTGAAGTTTAGTGCTCCACATTGTTGGATTAATGTGTTACAGTATGTGGAAATTTAACCAGGTGTACATGATGAGTGTGTTCTTCTGGTGAAAGTTGTTGCGAAGGAATTTGTTGGATTTTAGGGTGTTTATGGGATATTCTAGATTGTGTTTGAGTGTTGTGTCTGGTTTGCAAGTCATCTTTGGATAAAAGAAAGCATGTGCTTAAATGTTCAATGGTGTTTACATAGGTTCGATCGACCTTGGGTGTTTACACTAATTGTGAATTTTCTTTGGTGTTTGTGGAAGCATGGTGTGGCATGTATGAGTGGATTTAGGTCCGAGTTAAAGTGTGATGTGGTCCACCTTCATTCCTCTCCAGCGTGGGAATTTTTTGGTGCCGACCTAATTTGAATTTGCATGGTTGAGGTGCAAATTTGGCCTTGTAGATTGTATTCAAGGTTGTAATGGTTATATATGTGTGTTGAGTTGATGGAGGATGCATGCATGAAGTGTGTGTGATGCAAGTTATGATGTGATGTGTGAAAGTATGAAGTGCAGTGCGAGCCTTAATGACTAAGACTACTAGAAGCAGTGAGCAGAAGGTGTCTACATTCTACAAAGAGAGTATGAATGTATTGGTGGTGTAGTGGTGGAACTTTTTTGTTGCTTTGAGATGGATTTATCATTGAAACAATCTTCTTTATTCTTTTTTGTAATCTAGTATTGAGCCATTGGTAGTGATCCCTTCTTCTGTCTTTTGGGTAGTGAGCCCTTCGGTAGTGAGACTATTGTATTCAATGTTGCAATTATTTTATCTTGTGAGCTAGTCCTCATTGTGGTTTTTCTCTTCTTGGGTTTTCCATGTAAATCTAGTGTTCTCATGTGTATGGATGTGTTTGCATTATTGTTTCTCATGTTTATATTAAACTAATGCATGATAAGGGTTTAAGGATTAATGCAGATCTGAATGTTAATGAGGGTTTGATGTTTTAATATACAATTGATTCACCCCCCTCTTAGTTGTCTTGTGCATTCAACAGGGTATTTATGCGATGCTTCAACTATTTATATATATGGAGCATGTATGCTTGATGTGTGCGTTGAGTGGTTAGAGGTACTATGTATTTCTCCACCTGGGTCCACAGGTTTGAGTATTACCTGATGGTGGTTATATGGATATGTCACATTGACCATTTATTGTTTTGCCTTACCCCTCGTACTTGATCCAAGTGCGAATTCTAGTTATTTTACCCACGTGTTGACCTGAATACTGTTGTTGGTATGATTTCAGATACCATAACTCTTTGTGGATGTCCCATGAATGTGTGATAGATGTCTTGTTAAATTTCCTATTTTTCATAATTTAATTCAGTTAAATGTTTATATGGATTTAATAGTGAGATTATATGCTCAATGATAATTGGGGAGTGAATTTAATCAATTGTTGAGATTTGGGGTTAATTGTGGGAGTTTCAAGTTTAAGAATGGAAGTATAATTTACATTAATTTTATTTTGATTTGAATTCTACTAAATCTGCAACTAATGTTAAAATATGGTTATATAGATTTAAATCGTAAATTGAGTGTGGAATAGAAAATTGTCTTATATTTAAGTGTTTTATTTTGGCTAGGGTGAAATCAGGGATAAATGTGATTAATTGGAAAATGAAATATATTATTTTATTTTGAAAAGGAAAAAGGGTTAAAAGGAAAAAGGCATTTCATTTTTATTTCATGTTATATTTTTGTGAGGAATTTGGAGAGGAAAAACCTTCTTTTCCACAAATTCTTGGTTTTGTGATTGGGAGAGAAAATGGAGGGAAATTTTGATGAGGTTTGAAGCATCTGGATATGAATTGGTAGGAGAACATGCTCATGCATGGATTCATGCATCCGTGGGGTGTGTTTAAAGTTCTTCTCTTTTCAAATTTTGCTAAATTAAGAGGTAAGTTTTCAATATCCCCTCAAATGCTTATTGTTTTCATTTCTAAAGGTTGCAAATGGATTGGTGGGGTGTTAGAACCTCCCAATGATTTTTATTTCATAGAATTAGGGGGTCTATCAATTATTGTATGCAAATTTTATGAATTTTCCCTCAAAACATCGTTATTATGCCCAATTTTTTAGGAATTGTGCAAAATGATTGTTTTATGGCTTAAAAGGGGTGTTGGGAACTTTTTGAAAATTCAATTTTGATGAAATTTTAATGGCAATTTGTAAAATTCTCGATTTTTGGCATTGAAGGAAACTAAGAATATTTGAAATTTTAAGGTGAATTTGGATGAATTGGAATGGGATATTTGAAGTCTCCTTCATGAAATCTTGTTATAAGTCATTTAAGATCATGTTCAAAATTTTCATTGAGTCAAATTTATTGTATTGGTTTTCATGCCACAATTTGAGCTCAGTGAATGTGTTGATCCTAGGACTTAGTCCCTTTAGCATTGTTATTCATGATGATTTTTTCCATTGGTGAATGTGCCCAATGTGAGTGTTTGGATATGCCATTGTGTTCATGCCAATAGGTTATGTGATTTGGACCATCTTGAGATGATTGATTGTTCTTTCTTTTCTTGTATGATTTGTATTATGATGTTTATCCGTGATTGACGTGAGTGTATACCCTTCTCCCAAGTGTCTTATTTGAGTGTTTTTGGGCCATGTGACAATATTCTAGCATAGTGGGAGTGGACCTTTTTGATTTCACCTGGTAGGGTGGCGTGGAAACCACCATTGGGGTTCAAAGGTTCAAGAAGTGAAAGCAACATTGGTATCTTCTTCCTTTTTTGTTATTTCACTTTGTAGATAGTCAATGCAATGTAATTTGAAGTTGGAAGGACATTTGAGTCCTCTCCCTATGTAATTATAATATAATTTGTAAAAGAACCTCTCTTTGAGATAAATTATAATTTGATTGTAAATGTTAGTAGATTAGCCCTAATTACGTGTCTTGGTGTTGGTGTCAGGCACGATCGTAAAAGTATGATGTCTTTATTCCTTGAAAGTTAAAATGAACTTATGAACATTTATTTTCGGTTTAAAATGAACATTAGTGTCTTCTAGTGAGTTTGGGTGGTCTAGTGTTGCATATAGGTGGCCTAGTCTACTTAGGAGTCTCCAAACTCACTAGAATGTTCCTCTCTATTTGGCCAACCCTTAGTAGTGGGGCAACTTGGTACCATAGTGGGGTGGTTTGGTTGACATGGTTGACAGTGGGGTACCCTGGTTTTGAGGGTTGAAAAACTTAAAATTACCTCTTTGTTTGGGCGGCTTGGTCCTATGTTTGGGCAACCTCATTCCCATACAAAAATAATAATGCTAACCCTCTTAACCATGGTTAGATAGGGGTTCTCTAAGCCTAATTCCATTGTTGGATAATTTTTATGTCCTGTATCTTGCTTGTGACAATTGTTTTTGTCAACTAGACCTTTGACAACTTAGTCAAGTTATCTCTCTCTCTTAGGACTTGTTTGTTTCTCTAGGATTTAGGACCTTGTATGGGTAAGCCATATAAAAAAAACTTGTTCATCATGGTCCTAGAGGTCTAGTGGTGTTCGGAGCTTGTCTTTTAGTGTCTTGGTTGAAGACTTGTGGTTTCTCTTGCATTATTTTGTGTGCACTCTTTTGAAGTTTCTCGGTTGGAAAACCTAAGGTTAGGGAGATTGTGCACCTTGTCTTATGAAGTCTTGGAAGGTTGTAAACCTTCATGGTTGGTCTTGTTAGTGTTCTCAACATTCCTCATTGGTCTTGAGTTGTTGTGTTGTAGTATGCTTCCCTTTGTGTGATGTCACATTGCAACGAGATGTCTTGGGAAGTGGACATGACCCGTTGTCATTCTAGATAGTGGAGAGTTGTGTCTCCTGGTTTGACATCCTCTAGTGAAGGTTTTCCCTTATTTAGAATTGTTAAGTGAGTTGGGGTATGGATTGGAGGTTGATGATTCCCTCATCCTATCTTGTAGTTATGTTGTGAGAGAATGTGATCGTAAGTTGTAATCAATCATCATGTAAGTGTTGTTTCCTTTCTCTTGTATGTTCTTTGTGGTGGATTTATCCCATGTGTTGTTAGTCTTTCATTTTTTCCACCTTGCTTATGTAATGGTGAGGTCATCTTATGGTTATTGTCTTTGTGTCCTTATGTTCATGCAACACTTGTCTGCATGTTGTTGTACAAGTGTGACATGTTGATGTTGTATCTTCAGTGTTGTGGTTGTTGTGTTTTAAAAAAATAGTTGTTTGATCAAGTTTTGCCTTATGCTTTGGGTAGGGCATTACATATCATATCATTAATCAAATGACATGCTATCTTGAGCATATCTCCCGAGGGACACATGCTATTCTTGGATCGTTGGCACAAAACTAATCAAAAGTTGGTTTCTCTCTCTCACACTCTATTACTTTTAATTTATATTTTAAGTTTGGAATTTATTTTATTATATAAATTAAAATAAAATTCCAAATATAATTATTCTACAATAATTAAAATTTTAATAAGACAAATAAATATAAAATTAAATTAATTTTAATAACTTTTTATTTTATTTTTGTAATTTTATAAGAAGACATAAATAATTAAAACAAATTTAAAACTTAAATCTAAATTAAAAATGAAAATAGAATAAATTAAATGCAAAACCAAAATATATCAAAATATAAATATTAATAAAATAATAATTTAAAATAGTATACATATTAAGTTAATAAATAATTAAATAAAAAAGTAAAACTAATTTTAAATTTATTAGAATTAAAATATTAATAAAATATAATTCTATTTTCATTTCAATTTTATAACTTCTTTTTTTTTCTTTGTTTTTAAAACAAAAAACCATACTTTTAAATTGTTAAATCATATTAAAAATAAAAATAGATAGGAAAAAAATGATAAATGACATTTTTTTCCTCAATTCTTAACTATTGATTTTAAAAAGTAGATTGTCCATTTCATATAAGAAATGTCTTCCACGTAGAAATCTATAAAACCGACTAACTTCCGATTTTTTAGTATCGCTAGAAAATCCATTTGACCACCTCACTATTGAAAAATATCTTTAAATCTCACCACCTACTATTGAAAAATATCTTAACTCTCACCACCTACTATTGAAATGTTCAATTCTTCCACATAAAAGATCTATAAAACCAACTAACTTCATGTAGAAAATCCATTAAGTAGGTTGTCCATTTCATATAAAGCAACCCTTCCACGTAAAAATCTATAAAACCAACTTAACTTCCTATTTTTAATACAGAAAAAAAATCCATTGAAACACTTGCCTATTGAAAAATATTTTTTTTTAACTCCCACCACCACCTACTACTGAAATATCTTCTTTCAATTCTTCCACATAAAAGATCTATAAAACCAACTAACTTCATGTAGAAAATCTATTAAGTAGATTGTCCATTTCATATAAAGCAAGCCTTCCACATAAAAATCTATAAAACCAACTTAACTTCCTATTTTTAATACAGAAAAAAAATCCATTGAAACACCTGCCTATTGAAAAATATATTTTTTTGAACTCCCACCACCTGGCTATTGAAATATCTTTAACTGTCAATTTAATTTGTCTGATTTCCTTAGGAGTAGGACATACTCGGGGAGATTACATATCCACGTCATTCTTAGGAAGATGTGACATATGATTCTCTCCAACTAGAAGTACAGCCAGTGAGCATCAGCAGAAACTCAGTTGTAACAGTTTCAGTCATGGCATCCCTTCTTGGAGCGTCATCCGCCTGCCATTTCTCAAACTTGCTGTCTCGCAACACCGATTCGAATTTCGTGAAAGGAGCCCCTCTCGCTGCTTATGATTTCTCCGTTAGGGCACGTTACTTACCACAAATTGTGAATGCTGTGCCAAAATTACAACTGTTTAGCCACACATTCTCCCTTAAATCGTCTAAAGCGTCGGCACTCGTTCTCAAAAGCATTAGATTTCCAGGCATTGTGTTTGCGGCAGCAGTGACAGAGAAAAGTTTTCACGATTTTACCGTCAAGGTTGTTCTAATCCATTTCGTTTTTCCTGCCATTGGAAATTCTCACTGTGATGTTCTTAGTGATCTTATTTCAACATTATAAAATTGTTAGTGGGAGGTCTGCTGTTCACCACCTGGCTTCCGTCTATCCTCTTTCAAACGGATGGTTATAGGGGCAGCTCCCAACCGTTTACCGATAGTAGACAATTAAGAGATTTTCATTTGGATATGGTGTTTAACCTAATTTGAACATTTAGAATTTTCTTGGTTTTTAATTTTTAATTTTGGTAATTCGCTCCCTACTCGTCCAGTTCTAGAGTGGGCCTCGTCTTATATTTCACACATTCAAGCTGGGGTGCAGCCCTTGCTTGCTGGGGTTTTTGAGCTTTGGGGGAAAGCTTCAAAGCTCTTAATTCTGTATAAGGAATCCAGCTATACCAGAGCCCCACCTATTCTTCTAGAATTTGAACATTAGACTCCATATGAAGGCCCGACACTTTTACCAGTTGAATTAACTACAATTAATGTGAACACAGTATTGTTATTTTGGGATATTTTAATAGATTTTATATAACATAAATAACATGGTATGTGGGGAATTTGACTGCAGGATATTGATGGGAGTGAGGTTACTCTGAGCAATTACAAGGGAAAGGTTCTCTTGGCTGTTAACGTCGCTTCTCAATGGTAATCTACCAGAAATTCAGTTATCTCCAAATCTGTTAGCAGATCAAAATAAGCGTTTTTTAATAAATTTTTTCATATATTTGTTCTCATATCTCACTTGGGGCAACTTCTTTTCTGTTGGACCTAGTTTGAAGAATTACTGTTTAGATAATTAAAACTTCGGCAATCTGTAATAGTTATTAGAAGCAAGCTTCACAAAAGAAATTGATGTTTCAGGCTACTATGTAACCCACCAGCAATCAGCACGACGAGTGATATAGATTTCAAATTAGAGGTCCTCGTGTAATTAACTTCGCTTTGTCTTCCTTATCGTTAGCGCTGATGGTGTGTCACAGAGAATGGCCTGAAACATTGATTTAATCCTTTATGTTCATAAAATTTTCCTAAAGCTCGTTTTTGATAAATTGTTCTTTGATCAAGTTTTTTAAGGTTAGGATCCCACTGACGTCATTTGCTTGAAAGGAGTTATTTATTTAAGGAACTATAAAACTGTAATTTTTAATTTATTATTCATTTTAAAGATGGGTGATCTGAAATTTGATTCTTAAAATTTTTGTAATCCATTTCTTAAAAAGAATTACGGACTGGCTAAGTTTGAAGCTTTTTACAATATAAGCTTATTTGCTAGCACGATTGTTTTCTTCAACAATTTATCGATAGTAGAAGATTGAAATCAAAAAAATATTTATTTTTTTATATCAATTGTTTTCTTCAACAATTTATGTACTGTGGATACTTGAAGTCTCGAAGAAAATAAGTCTATTTGTTATCCCATTTGTTTACTTCAACAATTTATTGACCATGGAGCTTAAAGTCTTTAGTAATATAAACTTATTTATTGGCCCAGCTGTAATTAACTCATGACTTGCATAAGGCAAGTTACTAGAATTGATTTGGGTTTATATTTAAAGGCAATTGAACTTTTGTTGCAATTTCGGTACCACAAAAAGGTCTTTTGGGTAAATTGAATAAAATACTTGTGGTATCGATTTATATAAGTTAAGCAATTTGCATGATGTAATTTTTGAGTTCCTGGGATTTCAGAGAATTTTAGCTAGACGTAATTTCCACTGATGAGCTTAACACATTTGAATGCAATACAATATTTAAAAGATAATTAAGGTTTCAGTTTATTCTCTATTTTATTCTTGTACCTGTTGAAAGTGGCTTCTCATCTTCAACTCCTGAGCTTTAAAAATGGTTACAGCCTGCTTAACTACTTGAAACTAACAGTGGTCTGTGTATATTGTGCAGCGGTTTAGCTAGTTCGAATTACACAGAGCTATCACATCTCTATGAGAAGTACAAAACCCAAGGTATTTCCAAACCTGAATTTGGGTTCAAAAATTCATAGAATTACATAATCAAGGTGTAAAGGATGAATCATGGCTAGTAAATCTTTATAGACTATTATTAGCACAGATCCATACAAACCTTTCCATTGGGCATCTGGCAGTGCAGTGATTATGTTGATTGATGATAAATCACGTCCTCCTTCCTCTCCTCAAAATAGATTAGCCTATGGGAGCATTCATAGCCTGATGTTCTTTTGGTAATTAGGCGGTACTTCCAAATTTCCCATGTTTTTGCTTCTGTTTCACTTGCATGTTTTTATAATATCCGTCACCTTTATATATAACAAATGGTATATGCCCATAATATTAGCATTCCGCAGCATTTGTTGGGCTTCAAATCACAGGTCTTGGGCTCTTAAAGATAACATTGCTTATATAAGTTGTACTCACTTTAAGCTTTAAACTGCAAACCTTTCTGTTAATATTCTATGATTTTTCTAGAACTAGTATGATCGAGCTATGTGAGGTCCCACCTTAGTAGGAATTTGCAAAATATTATCAAACAGAAGAAACATGTGAAAAATAACAGGATGCTTGCAAAGTAGCTGTGAATATGCTTAAATTCATGAATCTGGAACAAGTATTTCTAACCTCTTTGAGGGGGCAACCTCCTTAAGAGGAGGGCACCAATACAAAATATGATTCCAAGATGATCTTCACTTCATTACAACACCAGTATATAAGCATCACAAGATGCAATTTGTGAGGTATAAGTTAGAACCCATGTGCGATAAATCCACACATTTATCATGAGCTCATTACACTGTTACAACTTCATGTGAGGCATGTGGGATAAATCCACGCAATGTACTATTGACTAAATAACTAAACTATGATTATTACATTGCTCATAACAATAATAGAAGGTTAGGATGCAAAGGTCCTAATATGCCCTCTCCCTTGCGAAAGCCTTCCCTCTCCCTTGCAAAAGCCTTGTCCTCAAGACTTGAACTGTGGAAACTGTGATTGATGCTGGTGGAGAAGTTCCCAAGTTGCATCTTTTGGTCACAGCCATTGCCACTGGACCTAAACATCGATGATGGTGCAATTGTAGAGTTGGTGCAAATGATGGCTTATAAAAGCTTTAGGTTTGAGGACAATGAAACCTTTGTCGTCCAATTTGGGAAGTGGGAACTGAATGTGAATGTGATGTCCAAAGACCACCTTCAAATAGGTTACATTGAAAACATGATGCATCTTGGGGGATGGAGGGACACCTAACTTGTAGGTGACTTCAACAATCAGCTGTAGTATTTGGAAAGGTCCATAGAATTTGGGCGGTAACTTTTGTTTTCTTGTGAGCATTAGGGTTGATTGAAGTCACAAAAGAACTAAGTCCCCTTTGATGAATGTATACTTGGAACAGTGTTGATTTTCTTGCTGTTTCATATGGTTATAAGCTAGGGCCAAAATGTCCTTGAGAGTTTGGAGGAGATATTCCTGGCTGCTTGGAGTTGAATTGATAACTTGTACCTTGAAACTGCCTGGTAGGATGTGAGAGATAGTGGAGTTTAGCGATACAGAACTTCATATAGTGTCATCTTGGTGAAAGAATTCTTAGAGGTGTTGTCATTTCACCAGGGGTAGCCATTTAGCTGAGTGAGTTTGTTGTTCTGAAGCAAAGCAACATAAATAAGTCTTGTATCATTCATTTACTATCTTTGTTTGACCATCAATTTGCAGGTGGAATGCAGAGCTCATTTTTATTTACATTCCTTGCAGCTTGAATAGTTCTTTCCAAAAGTTACTTTGAAGGTGGGGTTATAGTCACAAACAATGGAAGTGGGCATACCATGTAGGCGGAAGATATAGTCAAGTAAGACATGGGCAACAATAGAGGCTTTACAAGGATGGGCTAATGACAAGAAATGGGCATACTTAGAGAATCAATCAACCATCACAAGAATGACTGATTTGCCACTTAACTTAGGTAGTGCCTTAAAAAAATCCATGGAAATGTTTGTCTCTACTGCATTCAGAATTGACAATAGCTATAGAGTGTTCAGATTCCTGATAATTTCTCCTTTTTTGTGTTGGCATGTATCACATTCCGTAACAAGTTTTTTGATATCAGTTTTCATATCAGCCTAGAAGGAGGTTCATTTTGTTCTTTCAAATGTCTTCAAGAACCTGAATGCCTTGCAGAAGACGATGCATGTAGATTTTGTAACAATTTGTTCTGAAGAGTAGAATTCCTAGAAAACACAATTTACCCTTTGTAACACGAGTACTGGCCATCCAAAGTGTATTCAGGCTTAGTTGTGGGATTGGTTGCTAGCTTATGAATAAGCTATTGAACCTATGTATCTTGCCGTTACTCTTGTTGGACCTCTTGTAACTGATTTGGAGTTGGTAGGATAAAGCACATAATGTTGCCTGCTCTTCAAATTTCCAACATAGGGCACTTGCCATCACATTCTCCTTGCCATTTTTGTAAGTAATTTCATACTCAAAGCCTAATAATCTGGTGATCCGTTTTTGTTATTCTGGCAGAGAAAGTCATTGCTTTAGGAAGTAGTTTAAGGCTTATGATGGTCTATCTTAATGTTGAATTGTGGCCCCAAAAGATATGTGGCTAATATTTCCTTCTCATAGGTAGATTTAACCAAATTTCTACTTGCAAGTGCCTTGCTTGTGAATGCCAGAGGTTTTCCTTCTTGCATCAACACTGCCCTAATGCCAACCCTTGAGGCCTCACTTTCAATTATTGGTGTTGGTAAGTGTTGGTGCTCAATGTTGTAGTTCGACAAATCCTAAAGGCAACACCAAAACCTAAGTCCGGGGAGGTTATCATAGGATGATGAGTTGGAATTATGATATGACAATGGCAACAACAGACCAATGTATAAGAGCGGGCAAACCGCTTTTTCTTCTTTAGGTTCTGCTAGGCGAAGGGCGATATTCACTGAGGTTGAACACAAGATGAGTGAAGAAGAATAGCACTAAATCACTTTTGAGAATGAACCATGTCCTAATGGATTACCAAATATGCCAAATTGCCAAAATTGTCTCCTTGTGCTTTCTTCCCAATTCTTCACTTTATATTTACTTTGAACTTCATTTCCTAAATGTTCTCTTTTTTTCCTTTAAAGATTCATTGCATTCAGTGTCACAAATCTCTCTTTTCATGGGTCAAAGAATAGCCAGGTTTTGCAGCAGAATTTAGTACAATAAAAAAAAAATGTCATAAAATTACTATTAGTCATATCTTTAGCAGGTAAGTCAAGCTTTGGTTACAATGGTTGTAAGGAAAAAAGTAAAGAAGATAATTTGTGGAGATATTGTACAAAATATTTCACTGCATAAAAATGATTTAGTAGACAAAACGTTGGGGAGATAAACAAGTAGAGAAGATAATTTGTGGAGATATTGTACAAAATATTTCTCTGCATAAAATTGATTTACTTGACAAAACGTTGGGGAGATTCAAATTCTACTGCTATGTAAGTTGGAACTTTAGTGCTATTTGTACACATCTTCAAAATATCAAAGCAAAAGTATGTTAAATGTATGCATCCCTATAATTGGTAATCGTGTTGGCATTAGACTTGAGTTTATTGGAAAATTATGATATGCAGGGTTTGAAATCTTAGCATTTCCTTCCAATCAATTTGGACAAGAACCTGGTAAGAACACAGAGATAAAGGAGTCTGCAAGCACCCGTTTCAAAGCAGAATTCCCCATATTTGACAAGGTATCATCACAATTGAATCTATGATGGTTTGACTAGGGTCTTGGCAATATCACTTTTATGCTGCTCTGTTACGAGTTTATCATGGATTTGATAAACTACTATTTTCAGGTTGACGTGAATGGCCCAAATACAGCTCCAGTTTACAATTTTTTGAAATCAAATAAGGGAGGGTTTTTAGGTGATCTTATAAAGTGGAACTTTGAGAAATTCTTGATAGACAGGAATGGGGAGGTTGTCGAGAGATATCCTCCAACAACTTCTCCATTTCAAATTGAGGTCAGTATGCTCTCTTCACTGTTGGCTTGTTGGCTTCATGCATAAAATGGGCTGTCAAGCTGTTCAGCAATATTTCATTTTATTTATAATTCAGACCATCTTTAAGTTTAGCAGTTAATAATAAGCAATCATCTTGATACAGAAGGACATTCAGAAGCTGCTTGCTGCATGATCTTAATATTATCAGGTGCCAGCTGTTCCAAGATTCATCAAGTTTGTTTGTATCAACAGGAAGTTAATTTCTGCTAGTGAAAGTATAATTGTTGAAGGAATATCAAATCAAGTATTTGACTTTGAGTATCAGAGAAAGAGGTTCTCTGAACATTCACTTGAACCTTTAAATGCATACACTTGTTAGGTAATGATTATCAAATTAATATGAATCAAAGTTTTTATGTGTATACTAAATTTATAACCATTGGTATAAAGTGTATAACAGTGAGGTCTGGTAAATTCAATACAAATGAAATAATAGCAAGCAATTTTTTTATTTGATTCTCTTTCCCTCCTCTGTCTGAATAAGTAAGTCTCCAATCATGTGATATCTGAGTTTCTCCCTATTTTTAATTTTCTTAGTTTAATAGCATGCATATCAGCTGCAGAATGAGAATAAATTTACTTCTGGGGAGAAAATATTTATATAAATACTGAAAAAATTACAGTGTACACCATAGGAATGATAGGATACGTAGAGGATGTCTAGAGGAATTTTTAACCATGCATCAGACCAAGGTTGTGGATAGATAGCCATTAAATCCCTCAGGTGAATATCAAAACTGGGCTTCATGAAGGTATTGTCTCTACCCTAATTTTGAGCACTCAAGAATCGATATTGTTGCCAGTTGCTAACGTATTATCAGTTGTAATAAATGACTCAAGCAAGGTATCATAGAAAGGGACAAAGATCATGCTCATTAAGACTATAATCTACAAGAAGCAGGTTTACGGCAAATAGCAAGTAGTGAGAACCTGAATTCTATGGTAAAGAGGAGAAAAACAGACACGTAGATAAAACTTTCAATAGCTTATATCATATGAGAGCAATTGGGAAGGGGAGAACTTCATTTTCTATTTTATATGCAAGTACATACAACATAGATGGGTACCAAATGTTTGGCTTCTAACAGGATGCATGCTAAAGTTCAACATAATGTATAGTTGTATTCCAACAATCTCCCAACAACTAAGATCCACCCATTTTATGAATCCCCTACAATGAACATGCTACAACATTACTTAATTCTCCACTACAAACCACATGATGCTGTTACCGTGCCTGCCATCTCTTCCCTATTATGGAAGACAGTTGTAGTTTGGCAAAATCTGAACGCCTAAGAAAAGTTTAAGAAATGTGGTCTCATGGTGATGGAATGCCATGATGAATGCTATCGGAACAAGGTCCAGCTAAAAACTTGTGAAGACAGTGCACATCCAAATTAAAAATTATCCCTCTGTAAAAATCTCATATGAGGAGGTACAAATTAGGTGCTAAAAATTGGTAGGTTTTTTTTTTTTTTTTCGCATAGTAGGGGAGAGGGGTCTATAGCGGAGCGGGTTCCAATAGTGGGGATAGAAGTAGTCCTCAGTGGGCCTCATAGTGGAGCATCTTAATATCCAATTGCAAAACACTTTTTATCCATAAGTACACAAACTGACAAATCATGTAATGCCACATCGGCTAACCAATAAAACATGACTTAGTGCACCACTATCGGTCTCACTTTTTTTTTGAGTATTTTTTAATACCTTAACAAAAAGCATGCTGATGTGGCATCATATTTGATGATGTGACCCTAAAATTAATTTTTTTAAGCAGGTGAGTTGCCAAATAAACTGCTGTACAAAACTGGGACTGATTTGAAATTCCATGTAAGATTTTGAAAAACACAAAGTTAGGGTGCTCAACTATGGGCCCCTCTCCCCTATGTAAAAATACCTTTATTCAAATCCAAAAATCCATGATTTTTATTTTATGAATAAAATATTAGATTATTTTTTTATAGAGTTAATTTAAAAAAAACTTTGAAAATTTTGTAAAAAAGAGAGAAAATAAGGTAGGCTTCAATTTTAAGGGTTACTACCCTATATGTAATAATTAAACACATATTAACATAATTTTGAAGACTATTTAATGTTTCCCATTAATTGATTCTTTTAACATCAAACATACATGTTGTCATTATAAATAATACTAGCAATTGCATTTTGGTGTGCAATGGGTAATGTGGATAGTTTTTTTTGTTAATTTAGAATTTGTATGGATAGAGCGTAATTGTGAAATGCTTTGAACTAAGAAGAAAAACAATTTAAAATAAATGCTTCTTTTGTGTAGAAAAATGGAATAAAAGTGCTTATTAATGATGGTATTTCTTTCTTTGTATAAAGTGCAATGATTAATTAGATAAGGTAAATTCAATGTAGTAAAATACTTTTTGTAAAATATAATAATTATGGTTTTTTTGTTTTTTTTTGTTTTTCTAGTAGAAATGTAGAAAAAATGTTTGATTCTTTGCTTTCTTTGTATAAAGTGTTTTATTTTTTAATATTATTTTAATTTATTTTATATTGGATTCATCAAACGGTCAGATCTTTTTCAATGTCAACTATCATTCTACCACATTCTCAATCGTTGATCATTAAAGTCAACCGGTTGACGTAATTAGAATTTGAAGAGTCATTGATTTGTTTGATTGAAACATGTAGACTAGTTGAATAATACTTGTTGAATTCTCTTTCCTTTATCCTTTTTCAAAATTATTCTCCTCTACCCTCATCACACCACCTCTTTTCTAGGTAATTTTATATTTAGTATCCATACCCCATAATTCTTCTTCCCTTATTTTTTTCATTGTTTTTTTCAACTTGTTTGACTTGTAAATTGTGTATCTAATCACCCCTGCTCCCCCATCCTTTATAACCGTCTATCATGCTTAAAGATGTGAGCTCCATGTTTTCTTAATTAAGATATGGTTGGTTGAAATATTCCCCATCATAGTCCTTATATCTCACATTAAAATCTCCAAATAAATTTATTACTTTGAAAATATTATTAACTAAATAACATAAAAGTTATTTAATGTTTGATTCAATGTATTGATTAAATTTGAGGATATAATTAAATCTAATATTAAAAATATTATATTTCCATAATTCATGATAATGATTGAGAGTATTTTTGGATGGAGTTGTGTGGTATATTTTAGCATTAATGTTTCAAATCACATTTCTTGATCCATTATTAAAATGACAAAAAAATTAAGTTAGAACAATTTGACGGGTTTTCTATGGAGGCCTCATTATCTCTGTCATTTCCAACCTTTACATGAAGCATTTTGGAGAGAGACCTCAATACATTCCCCCTCAAACTAAGATGGTTGAAATGCTATGTTGATTATACGAACATATTTTGTCTCTATGGCCCTAAAAAATTAGAAGATTTCCACTCACTTAAAAAGTATTGTTGAGTGCGTCAAGTTTATCATAAGAGTTGGAAACAACAATTAACTCTTGTTCCTTGATATATTTCTCATAAAAAGATAAAGTTCTTTAACCTACAAGTCTTAAGAAAAGCTAACCATATTGACCTCTACTTCTGTATGTCCTCTCATAACCACCTTGCCCCAAAAGTTGACATCTTAAAGACTTTGGCTACCAAGGGCCTTTTATATTTGCGATGCAACACATTGACATTGAGCTTTCCTACATGATCAAACTTTTAAAATTGAATTGGTACTGTGGAGGGGTTAGAAATTATCACCAAAAGCATAAAAACATAAGGAAATAAGCATAAAAACCAAATAGAGTGTTATAACTTTAATGACCCTCCTTGATTGAGCTCAAGATTGCACCCTAATCTTGTTTGATTTGCTCCAGGTTTGGATGTGGATTGCTCACAATTACACTAGCATAATATTAGCACAATTCAAGATGGAGAAATGAGGGGATGAAGGCCCAATTTATAGAAAATTAGGGGGTAAAATGGAGGGTCAAGATTGAAAGTTGATGGAGGGCTAGGATTGCTTGAGAATGTGATACATGGATCAAGAGGTGTGGCTCATTAGCATTAATTGAGTGTGAGAGGGGAGATGAAGTGTGCTCACACATGTATGAGCACACCTTGGAATGACACCTCATTTAATTTTGGAGGCTAGGTGTAAGATAGTGGAGGTAGGTGAGATTTGTGGCATTAATGAGACAAGATTAGGGGGTTGAGGGTGAATTTTAAATTAGAAAATAATGGTAATAATAGGGGTTAGAATAGTTAATTAGGGATTAATTAGCATAATAGGTGGGTGAAGTTAAAAGTTGAAGAATGGGATGATGGAGGTTAGTAGGTTAATTAACCAAGGATTAATTAAAATAATTATATTTTAGAGGAAAAGGGGATTTGATGGAAGATTATTTAATTGATTGAAAGAACTGTAGTTTTAGAAGGTGATATAATAAATTAAATAAAAATATTTAATTAATTATAAGAGGAAAATGGATTAATTAATTAAAAGGGGATGAATAGGTAAATTAATTAAATAAAGCTATTTAATTAATTAAGAGGAAATGATGTCAAATTTAGGGTGACTACAGGTATCATGAAAAACACACCATGACAAACACATTGCTAGAGTGTTTAGGCAAGACAAACCTCATCACAATCCTAAACCAAAGGATGTTGACTTTAACATTGTCCTTGTTGCCACCCTTACCTATATTGAAGACATCTCCAATAGGATCTCCAAAATTTGTTGTAGAAAGGGCCTTAAGTATGCCTTCAAACTCCAAAATTCTAGTAGAAGTCTCATCCCTTCAACCAAAGATCCAAGTGACCTCCATCTTAATTATGGAGTCTATAAGATTGATTATTCTTGCGAGACACTCTATTAGTGAGATTGATCATCCTATCTATATGAAAAATTAAGGAGCACAATGCCAACATTATACATTGTAGGTTCTTAAATTCGCCCTTACAGTATACTCCAATTCCAAACAACAAATTTACTTGGAGGAGGATCGAGTCTTGATTGAAGAAGATAAATATTTTTAGAAAAAACTCAAGGAAGTATTGAAATAAACAACCACCCTACTAATCTCAAATGACAAGGGGTGAACCTTGAATTTGACTTGACCACCAGTATTTAATTGCCTTCGAACCCATTCTTTATCTTCTTGACATTTGTATCTTCTATTCCTCTATCCCAACCCTCCTTTCTCTATGTTCCTTTGCAATGCCCTACCCCATGACCTCTTGGTTCCTTTCTTTCCTCGGTTTACCTCTCCCTCCCTCTTTCTTCTATTTAGTGCATCATGGTCTTCCTCCTCTTACTTAGTTGGTGTGTGGTTTGTTTGTGTTATTTTCCTCCTTATTATTGCATCCTAGATTTCTTATGTTCCTTGGTCGTTACCCTTCATTTTTTTGAAGGATTTGATTATCTTTAGCATTATGTTTAGTCTTATTCTTCTGCTATTTTATGCCATTGGTTTAGTATTATATAATTATTTTTTATTTCCTTTTAGAATAATCATTATTGTTTTGGCTAATATTATAGAAGATTATATTACCACAATACTATTTATATAATGTTATAATGAGATATTAAGAATAATAATAATTTAATTTAATATTAGTAAAATAATAATAACACATGAATATTATATCAACTATAATAATATTATGTTGAAAATTATAATAGGGGAGAGGGGCCAATAGTTGTGCACCCTAACTTCACACTTCTAATTATCTTACGTGGAAATTTCAAATCACTCCCAATTTTTTACAACAGCTTACTTGGCAAGTCCCCTGCTTATAACTAAGGTTTCAGGGCCACATCATCAAATATGATGCCACATCAGCATGTTTTTTGTCAAGGTGTCCAAAAAGACCCCAAAAATAAGTGAGACCAATACTCGTGCATTCACATCATTAGTAGTTGAGCGCTCATGTGGCATCACATGATTAGTTACTTTTCAGATCAAAGGAGTACATTTTGTTTAATTATGGGTAGTCAAATCACAACTATTGAACATTATATAAACAACTACTAGGTATTATAGTCACAATTAACTGCACGACTATTGGACCCTGCACAACAATTAGCCCCTCTCCCTTATTATTATATTAATTTAGAATATTTGATAATTCTAATATGAACAATTATAATAATGATCAATATGACAATCATCATATTAATATTATAAACATAAAATAAAAATAACTCTTAAATAAATAAAATAATTCTTAATTTTATTTGTGAAAGCATGGAGATCATTACATTTTATTTGTGAAAGCATGGAGATCATTACATACCTCATGGGATGTCCGAAATAGCCACAATGCTTCCTTTTGGGCGGATTCATGGGACGACCATTCGAAGCTCTACAATATCCCTAACCTGGAAGACCTTAGAAGGGAAACCATCAGAGTCTAGGGGAAGGTCTGTAATTTTGGATATGTCGCCTCGGATAATGTCACCTAAAGATGGGTGTGGAAATCGTTTAGTGAGATCAATGCCCCTCAAGATCAGAAGAATACACTAACTAATATTCTCAAAGAAAGGATTATTCCAGTCTCAGAACTAGAAGATGAACTCAGATGGTGTGCCTCCTCGGATGGGGAGTATAAGGTTAAGATTGGCTGCAGAGATCAACTGTCAATGGCCAAAAGATCTCCTTTGGGGAAAACATGTCCTCCCCAAAGCTGGGGTCTTCTCATGGTTGGCAATACAAAACAGAATCCTCACTCAAGATCGACTGGAAAAGATTGGTATTAGGGGTCTAGCAGATGTATCCTTTGCAAAGGCAATTTGGAAACTGCGGATCACCTTCTGCTTTCCTGTCCGTATGCAGAGTATTGTTGGAAATTCTTCACTTCAAAACTAAATTTCCAGACACCCTTTCCTCTGCAGCTACATGTTTGGTTTAGCTTGTGGCCAAGTAGGATCGCTAAAGGTGTCTTCAGTAGCATCTGGCAAATAATCCCCTCCGTGGTATGCTGGGAACTATGGAAGGAGAGAAACCAGAGGATATTTAAAGACCAGGCTATGCCATTGGTCACAAAAATAGAAACCTCAATTATTGAACTAGTCAATTCGGCAGCTAAAAGAAAGTCAATTAAAGGGAATGTCTTCACGAGCAGGGACAATGAGCTCCTCAAGAAATTAAGCGGACTGGTTATCCCCAAATTAGCGGGTCCCCAAGAAATGAACAAGCCCGCCGCACTCCGAAGGAGCACAACCTGGATCGCACCAGAAAGAGGGTGGGTTAAGATAAATTTCGATGGTGCATCGTTGGGTAACCTAGGACCAGCAGGCATTGCATGTGTTGGTCGTGATGATACCGGCATGGTATTAGATAAAAAATCAGAGTTTATTGGGGAGGCAACTAACAATATGGCCGAATTCAGAGCAGCCTTAATCGGGCTGGAATTGGGAAAAAGGTTAGGAGCGGTGCAATTCCACCTTGAAGGTGAATCTCTCATCACTGTCAATGCTATTAGGAATAGTTCGGCTCCAAATTGGATACTTCGAAGGTGGCTGGAGTCCATTTCGAAATTAATAAACAGTTTGATCGATTTCTATGTAAGCCATATCTACCGCAAAGGGAATAATCTTACAGATGAAATCGCGAAGAAGGCAGCCGATGGAGAAATCATGCTGCTGGGGAGATTAGGCGGCACTGTATTGTCCTGGAGGCGTGGAGACCATATTATGTATGTTTTGCGGGAAGGATATGATAAATACCTGTTTCAAGCTCATTCTGGTACCTTCCTCGACAGTTGGTGGCTATTGAGAGCTTTCTTATCTTTGCATCAAACCAGATGTAGTCATATCCACATTTTCCTGTATAGGGGATTATGATGGGGAATTTAGTAGACTTCCCCTGTTTTTGTTAACGATCTCCAAAGTATAAGGGTTTCGTCTAGTCGACGTGGACTGTGTTGCTTTGCTAAGACCTAGCAGTTAGTGTTGGAGTCTGTGTGATAATTTATCCCACCCCATTTGTCTTATCACTAGATATTCAGAAGGTCTTGTAATACATCAGATACTGTAATTTCTCTTATTTATTTACTACGATAGCAGATATACTTCGGCAATTTATTGAAAGGCAGGGGTAAAAATCACAAGAAAATGTAAATTTGAATCAAATATTCCCCACAAGTATAATGCATGCATTTAATTTTTAATTAACTATAATATAAGTGTAGCTTTATGCATCACTATATACTAAAGTAAAAAGTAGTAAGCATGTCCAATCACCTTATCTAAAAACCGCAATCAAATGGATAGTCAATAAAGCAGTGTGAACACTAAGATGATTTAAATTGTTTTGCATTTCTTCTAGAACCATCAAACAAGATGATTTAAATCGTTTTGCTCAAACAAGATGATTTAAATCGTTTTGCATCTTTTCTAGAACCATCGAACACGCAAGATGATTTAAATAGTTTTTGCATCTCTTTTAGAACAAATGGAGATGATGATCTATAAATCAGTTTGATTCACTTCAAAAAGGGAACAACTTCCATGTAATAATTAAAGAACCCTTTCAAGTGCTAAAAGTCAATTTCGATAGGACTTTGCAAGGGCGAAAACGAATATAAAGATTATATGTAGATATAAATAGATGGCTCTTGGTGTAAAAGTCATATAAATAAACTATAAATTTGATTTTCATTACTATAATATAAGGACACTTTCAAGTGTTAGTGTTTGTAGTTTAGGGAGATATTTTCTCCTAAGTAAAAATTTAAATAATAAATAATTAAGGCAAGTTGACCTTAATCACAAATTATATTATTTCTTAAAAAGGAGGCCGACCTAAGTGAAGAGTCACCTTGTTTTGTATATATACAAGGTGGAGACCATTCAATCAATCAATCAAGTCATTCTTATTTTCACATTCTTTCAAGAAGGAGCAGAAGACCATCTTGTAGCAGCAAATCGACTTTAAGAAGAAACATATTTATCTTTGCATCAAAGGATAGGTGCTATTAATTCATTGAATCAATTCACCCTTGAGAAGGGTCTGGTTGTAAAGCAGTATTCTGCACTTTTATATGATATATATGAGAGATTATTTGATGGGTTTTTCTCCCTCGAGTAGGAGGGTTTTTTCAGGGTAAACTGTTGTGTTCTTTGGCTCGTGTATTGTATTTTCTGATTGCTTAAATTTTTTATCCTAAAACTAACATCAAGAAACAAAACCAATTCAAATAGAGATCTAACAATGAACAGGTGATGGTTGCAACACTTCTGTTTATCATTCCGAGTAGGAAATCTACGGGTGAAAAGTTGATGGATTGGAATAAGTGCAAGAAGTTGTTGTGGAACATCATTATGCTCCTTGGTGTAGGTACAACTCTTGTTGCCACTTCAATAATACTCCCTTCTTCTGCAACTATTTATCCTAGCTTTTAATTAAGAAAGCCACAAGTGTCGGTTTTATGTTGGGAGTGGTTTATGTTGTAAACAGCCTGCATGCTGACCTACAATTTCATTATCCAGTGGCCACTACTTTGAAAGATTCTCTTTATATTTTTTACTAAAAAGGTTAGCATAGCATACCAATTTAAATAAAGTTACATTTGTTCATTTTTAAATCTTCTCGCATCCCATCATCAATTGACTTTTGCTATAAATAGTTAGTCTTAAGAAAAACAATTTACATTTTCCTGTGATTTATACCCCTGCCCTTAAATATATTGCCAGAGTATATCCTGCTATCGACGTAACCATTGCACCTCGTTGAACTGCAAGCGCTAGTAAATAAATCTATTAGAACTAACACACAAGAGGGGAAGTAGGATGCATAACAAAAAAAATGAACTAAGCCATTACAACTAACCCAGTACCATCACTATCATAGACTCTAATGAAGGAATAATCCATTCAATTAACTTTTGATGTAGGAGCATCAAAGCAAACGGGCAATCCACAAACCCAAAAACATTTCAGTTTAGTTTTGTTGTTTTGATTTTGATTTCGATTTCCAAGAGCAACTAATTTAGATTTGTGGTCAGTTAGACAGAGCAGAGTGACTTTGTTGTCATTCCATTGATAAAATGTCATATTTCGGTATGTAATTTGAAGCTTCATTGTCCATTAAATTAAATTTCATTTGGTTCTTGAATATCGACTTTGGCAATGGGATAACCATTTATTCATTCAATTTGTTGAGTGTGACTTCTCCGCCTTGTTTTCAACTGCCAAATCAATTTTAGTTGAAATGATGAGTCGCTGGCCTGTTGAGAAAAATGGGTTGATTCATTTTCAGGTTTAAAAAATGGAGAAAGAGGGGCCGTGCATGGAGAATGGAGGGGGACCCGCGCTTATAGAAGATGAAGAGACAGCAATAGAAAATGGAGGAGTATGGTGCATGAGGAAAAGAAGAGTTCAATGCAGCCAAAGTGTAGTGTAAGTTGACAGGTAAGAAAAAAAGGAAAAGCCACACAAATTTGCTTAGAGGAGGGTCGCGCCACAGAGAGGATAAGAAAAACCAAGAGGCAGCTTATAAATTAATTAAAATATGAAAGCAAAGGAAGGATAGGAATCGATGCAGAGGAAGAAAGAAGTTGCACAGAGGGGTAAGGAGGTATAGAGAGGTGAAGATCAGAGATTCAAATAAGAACAAATTGCAGATTGAAAGGGGTGCGTAGCAGGGGAATTCAGTAGTTGGAAAAATAAATTTTGAAACTTGCAGATTGTATAATGTTTGTTGCCTGTGAAATGTGAAATTAAATACAAATCATTGAATTACCTCTAAGTTTGTGGTGTCATTTAAAATTGAGTGGAAGTTGAGGTTGTGTTAGCTGCTTATTTTATTGGTCTGATAAGACTCTTGAAATTTGAACTGTATTAACTCTATGTTCTCCAAAGTTGTAGGAGGACTCAGAGCATATTGGATGAACTTATTATAGAGGTCAAAAATCGAAAGCTCAAAGAATATCATTTCACTCAATGGAACCATAAACTTCCATCTTGGATGGACCTCGACCTCAACAATAAAAGTTTATAATTTACAATGCAGCATGTAGTTGAAACTAACATAACAGAAACAAATTAACAATTATTTCATCCCTAAAAATCTATCCTTTCAAGATGCTAGAGAACATTGAACATTCTCATGTGAACTTATTGTGGCAGCATTTTTTATAGTTTACAATGTGGGGGTGAAGCATGAATTGCACTTCTATCACAATGTGTTACCTTAATTTCTATGCCACTGAAAGAATATGGATATGCAAAATGCAATATCACCAAGAGCTTGGAAAATACGCCTAACTTATTCCTCATAGGTTTTCATAAAATTGTCTGTGATCTGCCATTTCACCAACGATTTGAATCTTAGAAAAACTCAGAAAATTTTTGCAGATAGATTTTCTGCCTTACGCAGTTAACCTGACTAAAATCGGAGTGACTGAAATAAAATTTGAACTTATCCTAATAAGATTTGCTCTATGCAGATCCTAAAAACTAAAAGTGGAGGTTAATCAAACATCACCAATTAATATTGCAATGCCCAATCCCAATCGTATGGTTGAATAGGAAAGGGACATTACTGCTGCAACTAAGGAAAGCTGCCAAATATGGTCAAATTTTGGAATTTGAGGTAAGATAGTGTGCTATTCCAAAGAAGATCATAAAAGTGTAATCTAAATAATTGCATGGGAAGTCATGTCAATATTTGTGCCAACAAGTAGATTTGTTGATTGCTCTGCAACATACAAAACAGGTAAGGATTTGAAAGTTTCGATCAATACCTGGTACATAATAAGCCAGAATGAAAATATCTGACATGATATCTGTACTCAAAGGGGTTTCCATTTTAATACTATTTACAATAGCAGTATGGACACATTCCTAAGTTTAGCACATTATAATAGACCATAATCTATATCAGATTAGAAGGCCTTTTGGAGAAAAATTAAAAAACTGAATAAATATACAGAGAATTCCCTACAGAAATTAAGTCTTTAAATTTGGTAGAAATTGAAAAGCAAGAAATTTTTGAAGTATATCAAACAATTTTCCTACTGTATTGGTTTGCAGAATCTAAAATTTCAGAAACAGTAGAAGATTATAAAAATATAGAAATTTAAATTCATGCATATATATAGTTTAAGCTTCAGTGATCTGAGTATTTAGATGTTATAATAGATATTTTAATAATTTAAAATATGAGTGCACTATGATTCAATCAAGTACATGAATGTTAAACTTAAGTTTAAGGTCTGATTAGGCAAGTTACTCGAGCTGAAGGATTTTGTATAAAAGAATACAAATTTTGAATGGTTATCAAACGCATATAATTATAACTCTCTGTGTATCTTGGAGTAATGATACATTTTTTAATTTCTTGTTAAGAAAATGTGAGGTCTGTGGACTGAATTTTCATCACTTATAATTCTGAATCTTTGTATGTTTTAGAGACAAATCCTAAGCCAACATTTGCAAATTCCAATAATTGAGACTGATGAGCTCATGCTTCTCAGAGATCTCTCACCTTTTGTATATCTTTCAATTTATTTATATGGATGCACACCATAACATGTTCACAGAAACTCTTTCTGATTGCATGTAAGATAAACTGACTGAGTAGTCTGAAATCCCAAATTCTTGAAAACTTTGTGTGTGCTTGGCCTGGAATAGTCACCACTCATGCCGGGATATCCACGAAAAAGATCTCCCCATCCTGAAAAATCGTCTGTAATGCTCTTGGTCATCCACAATATTATCAGAACCTGCTTATCCGGTGACACCACCCACATCAAAATCATGCACACAAGTTTATCCTCCACCACAAAATTTAGAAATTTCAGACATCAAAATATAACCAGAACTCACGGAGAAGAGAGAGAGTACCATCGTTTCCGCAAAAGTAAAAGCTTAAACTAAAAACAGAGAAAAACGCAGCATGCAAACTGCAGTAAAAGCTGTTGTTTTATTAAAACAGAAAACTAAATAAAACATAAAACTACTTTATCTCCATCGTGCACATCGATCTTATCTTCAGTTTCACATAGCAAAAATGCCCATCGTTTTTAGCCCGGAAAAAAAGTCATCCCGCCACGGGCATCAGACAATAGACAATTCTGGTGGGATTTTCCACCCAAAATAGCCTATCGGCTAAATATAGGGGAGCTGGCCCTAATCAATGATTTATTGATCAAAAAATAAAAATAAAAATCCTTTAAGTAAATAACATAACTCTGTTGTGAAAAGGAGATGGAAAAAGAAGTGCAATTTGGACTATGAGAAGAAAATTGTGAAATGATGGCGCGCGTTCGTGGACTGGTTTGGTTGCGGGGTGCCTGCGGCCTATGAGGCCCGACCTGCATGCCCAACTCCTTCTTTGCATGCGTTCCTTTCCTTGTGGATCGGCTGAGGGAAGACTTTTGTTTGTGTGGGGGTGTTTTTTGTTGTCAGGGGGGTGTTCTTTCATTTGTCTGCGTTTTCCATTGTCTTGGCTGTGATCGGTGGTGTTATATGGTGGAGTTTGGTGCGGGGTTACCTCTTAAAGACCTCTGGTGTGTGGATGCCCAGTTGGAGTGGCAGTGATTCTCTAATACTGGGGTGCTTTCGAGCTTTTTGTGAGGATTTGGAGTTTGAAGCAGCGGGCTCTGGTGTGGTGCCGGGGTTTGATTGTGGTGTATTGGCGTGGGTCTCATGGCCTTGCAGGATGGATTGGAGGAGATGAAGGGAGATGATATGCTGACGGAAGCTGGGAATGGGTCTTTCAATCCTTCTTCTTCTGGCATGGGGCTGACGAAGATCAATGGCTTTAAAGTGCAAAAGGTAAATGGTTGTCTAGAAAGGGCCCATGTGCGTCCAGTGGTGGTAATTCAGAAGGAAGCGGTGGTAGATGACTTAGAATATTCCAACAAGCATGTTCTAATTTGCAAGTTTTTGGGAATGAGAGTCTCCTTACCCTTCCTCGACCCTTGGATTCGGAAAACATGGAATCCGGAGGGGGATTTCGAGATCCTGCTCGCTGCAAACAATTTTTTCTTGATGGACTTTTCATGCATATCAGATAGAAATAGGGCTTTTGAGGGTGGACCGTACTTTTATAATCAGGTCGGCTTGTTCATTAAACCATGGCATGCGGGCTTCATTTCTACAGAGGAGTTGCCGACCAAAGTACTGGTGTGGGTGCGTCTTCCTCGGTTACCACTCGAATGCTGGAGGAGTGATATTCTTCAGTCTATTGCAATGGCATTGGGGAAGCCGATCGGTCCTTCTCAGCAAACTCTGGAAAAGAGGATTTTTTCTTATGCCCATGTTTGTGTGGAGATTGACTTAAGCCAACCCTTACCCGACTCAATCGATTTGACAGTGGGATCTAGTTCGTGGACGCAACCACTTGATTATGAGACTTTGTCGTTTTGATGTCGCCTATGCCGTGACTATGGGCATCTAGTGTCCGCGTGCTTCTAGAGAGGGTAAATCAAGAACCGGGATGGCCACAACAACTTTAGGATCTGAAAAGGGTTCTGGACCCAGGCAAGAGGAGATCCTGGATAAAGATGGGTTTGTGCCTGTTAGACCACAAAATAAAGGCCATGGGCACAAGAGGACCTTCCAAGACCGTCAGGGAGAAGGGGGATTTAACAAGTTTGATGCACTGAATGATTTAGTTCACAAGGAAGGGGTATTTCCTGACTTGCATGTCGAGGTTGCTCCTGCTACTTTTCCTAATCCTGAGTCGGAGACTCTAAGGCCTTTGGCTACTGGATCAATGGAGACCTCAAGGGTAGTAAAGGAATCTTCTGCTATTCCCCCTGAAGATGGGCTTGGAGACCCGTGTATGGTGGTCGGTACTTCTGTGGCTCCAGTTGATGTTGGTGCTTGCTCTGCTAGCGATTCGGGTACTGGAGGCTCTTGCAAGAACAAAGCTCCTACTAGTTCCCATATTTTGGGTGTGCATCAAAAGCCCCTGAAAAAGGATGCCCCTGATAAGCCCCAGAAGGTGGGTAGGAAGAAGGATCAGGAGAAAGTCAAATTGGCTGGTGAGACATTGGTTGAATCTGGGTTGGTGAGGACTTTGGAATGTCACTTCTCTCAACCTGCACGATGATTGTGCTCTCATGGAATGTGAGGGGTATGAATAGCATCCCTAGACAAAAGGCTATTCGGGACCTGATACGTGCTCATTCTCCGGATCTGGTTTTTCTCTAGGAAACGAAGTTATCTGTTGAAGGCATGATGCAGAGTGCTTCTAAGATTTGGAATAGAGGTTTATGTCAGTGTGTAGGGGCGCAGGGGAGCTCTGGAGGCCTCGCTTGCTTTTGGGATCCGCGACGAATCTCTCCTATGTGGTGGTTCTCTAGTAGGTTTTCCATCTCTCTTGTTGCGTCGAGTCTTGAGACAGGGGAGAGAGTCTTTCTATCCAATATTTATGCACCAACGAATGTTCCTGGTAAGCTTCTTTTGTGGTCTAATATAATTTTTTTGCGATCTTTGGACCCCTTTCTTCCCTGGATTATGGCAGGTGATTTCAATGCAATTGCTTCTCTTGAGGAGAAAAGGGGGGGGATGCCTCGTCTGATCTTCTTAGGGAGAATTTGGCCCATCTTAGACTTGTGGATGTCAAACCTTTGAATGGCATTTTTACTTGGAATAATAAAAGGATTGGGGATGAAGCTATTTCTGAAAGACTTGACAAGTTTCTTATGTCCAGTTTTTGGGTTGGCAACAACTAGATGACAAGCTCTGAGATATTAGACTGGCGGGGATCAGATCATTGGCCGATCAAACTCTCTGCCCGACTGGCTAGGGGCTTTAAGAAACAGACTTTTAAATTTCAGCTTATGTGGCTCAGGGAGGAGGGGCTTTTTGACTTAGTTGCTAAATGGTGCGCTGAAGGTCGACCAAATTTTGGTATGGCTATGTACACTTTTATGAAGAGGCTTCAATTTGTGAAGTATAAACTAAGGCAATGGAATAAGTATCAGTTTGGCAACATGTTTCAACAAAAAAGGGTTGCTCAGGATCACTTGAATTCTATAACTAGGAAAATTAGAGAACACGAGTTTGATGCAGTCTTGAGCAGGTTAGAAGATGGTGCAGTCAAGGATCTTGAGGAATGGGAGCTCCAGGAGGAAATCTTTTGGAAACAAAAGGCTCGTATTGACTGGCTACAGGAAGGGGACAAGAATACCTCATTCTTCCATAACTCAGTGAAGGCTAGAAGACAGGGCAATATTATCTCTTCTCTTCGCTCTCATGAGGGTTCTATTCTCTCTTCTTCTTTGGAGATTTCTAATGAGGCAGTCCGCTTCTTCTCAACCCTCTTTTCTGAAGATACCCCACCTGCCAATGAGGAGGCGAGCTCTATATTGGCTTGCATTCCCTCACTTGTTACTATGGAGATGAATACCTCTCTTCTTCAACCTATTTCTTTGAAGGAGTTAGAGGATGTGGTCTTCCAGCTAAAAAAGGGGAAGGCCCCTGGTCCAGATGGGTTTCCTGCTGAATTCTTTCAGGAGTTTTGGGGTGTGATCAACCTTGACTTGTTGGAGGTTGTGCAAGAGTCCCTAAGGAATAAGCAAATGTTGAGAGCCATGAATGCCACGTTCCTTACTCTCATTCCAAAACGTGAGGGGGCCAATTCTTTGGATCTCTTTCATCCAATTTCCTTGTGTAATGTGGTGTATAAAATCATTATGAAACTTATTGCAGAGCGCCTGAAGCCCTACTTAGATAAGCTAATCTCAGAGGAACAAGGGGGTTTTGTAGCTGGCAGACAGATTTTGGATGGAGTTGTCATTGCGGCAGAGACTATTCATTCCATGGCCTCTTCAAGGGAAAAAGCTATGTTCATCAAGTTGGACATGGCCAAAGCTTATGACAGGGTTAAATGGAGTTTTCTCGTTAAAATTCTTGGAGCTTTTGGGTTCAGTAGTGAGTGGATTGATTGGGTCATGAGTTGTGTGATGATGCCCTCCTTTTCCGTCCTTATAAATGGAGAGTCCTCTGAGCTGTTTGGTGCCTCGTGAGGTCTCAGACAGGGGGATCCCTTATCTCCATATCTGTTCATTTTGATGGCCGAGGGTTTGGGGAGGTTCATTAAATCCCAGGTTGTTGCTGGGCACATTCAGGGTTGGAAATGGAATAATTCCCTTTCTCCTCAAACCCATCTTCAGTTTGTTGATGATTCTGCCTTGATGGGTGTTGCTAATGTGGCTGAAGCGGTTGCTCTCCGTCAAACTTTGGATTGCTACCTGGCTGCCTCTGGACAAAGCATTAATGAAAGGAAGTCATGCATTTATTTCTTTAATACCCCCAAGCTTGTACAACATCATATTGCCAGGATCTTAAGGTTTCAGGTGGGACAACTTCCCTTTACTTATTTGGGTATCCCTTTGGATGTGCGCCCACCTCCCAGGCAGTTTTGGCAGGAGGTGATTGATAAATTCTGAGGTCTAGTCTGTCATTGGACCTATCGCTGGTTATCTACAGCTGGAAGAATCACTTTGTTGAAGTCTGTTGTGCAGGCTCTACCAATTTACAGATGTTTTGTGATGACAACACCCTACAGTTTCATCAAGGATTTTGAGGGGTTGTGTAGGAAATTTCTTTGGTCAGGTAATTTCCTCTCGAGGAAGTGGAGCCTAGTTAAGTGGGAAGTTGTTTGTCAGTCGAAACAGGATGGTGGGCTGGGTTTGCGTAGAGCGGATTGGAATGGGCAAGCTCTAGCTGCTAAGTTATACTAGAGATGGTGTTCGCACCAACATCAAACCTGGGCGAAGATCCTTACTTTTAAGTATCTTGGGGAGGTGGATGGCACTGAGGTTCCTCACTTTAGCCTTATGGGGACTGGCTCTATGATCTGGGAAACTCTCAAGAGGGGAGCTCCGTTGGTTAAACAAGGGTTGTTTTGGATTTGCAATAGAGGCTCTAATGCTCTTTTTTGGCAAGACTCTTGGGATGGTTTTCTGCCTATCCTCTCTTCACATCCTCAATTGGAGGATTTAAGTTAGATTTTTGTTCAGGCTGGGTGGAGCAGAGTGATGGACTTCAAGGCCCCTCAAGGGGTGGGACAAACTTTTGTTTATCAGTGGAAGGATATGCAGGAGTGGCCCATGGGTGGATCTATGGAGGATAGGAGGGAGTTGTCCTCCATTTTAGCTAATAGAGTGTGCAACTCTCTTCCAGAGAGGGATGTGCTGGGTTGGAGTCCGGATACTAAAGGGAAAATACTCTGTGGCTTCAGGGTATCGGGTTTTGGGAAGACAGGCTTTAGGCAATGCTAAGGTTCCCTAGTGGAAAAACATTTGGAATAAGTTCTCCTAGCCAAAATGCAATTTTTTCTCTTGGCTAGTGATGTATGGCAGGTGTTTGCCCTGGGACAACCTTTGCAAGAGGGGTTTCCAAGGTCCCTCATTATGTGTCCTTTGTCGCAAGGATGTTGAAACCGTCTCCCATCTTTTCTTTCAATGCCCCTTTGCTAGGAATATTTGGCATTTTTGGTGGGGGGCATGGAATATTCAATGCAGACATCCATTTTCCCTTGGTGAGCTTTGGCAGAATATTGGACCTAATCCGGCAAAGACTTCCTTTTTGCACACTGTCTGGTCTATTGGCCCCAATTTAATTATTTGGCAGATTTGGTTGGAGCGCAATCGAAGGATCTTTCTTGACAGGAAGCTTCTGGTGGGCCAAGTTTGGGATCGTATTCTTGGGGTTCTATAGGAAACTTTGTATGCAAAATGTGACTTGTCGGTACCGGTGGACCCTGGGGACACTAGGGTTATCCATAATTTGGGGATTTCTGTTGGTAGTACTGGGAGGCTCAAGGTTGGGCGAGGCAGATACTCCAGAGGGAAGGTATTCAGGGGAGGGCATTGGATGCTTCCCCCCACTGGGGTCTTGAAAATCAACACTGATGGGTCTACTAGGGGAAATCCTGGGCACGCTGGTGTTGGTGGGGTGGGCAGAGACAGTTCTGGGGTGGTTGTTTTCTTTTTCTCAGAGTATATGGGGCAACACTCTAATAACCTCATGGAGGCCTTAGCAATTCTCTTGGCTTTGAGGAAGGCATATGCTCTTGGCTGGAAACAAATTACTTGTGAATCTGATTCTTAGGTAGTGATTGACTTGATTAATAACTGACATCTTGATGATGTTAACTGGCAACTTGCAGTGGTGGTTAAACAAATCACCCATTTTGGAGATTTACTTGATTCTATCACCTTCTCCCATATCCCTCGGGAATGGAATAAGGTGGCTGACGGGTTGGCTAAATGGGCATCTGCGAAGAATGAGACTTGGTTGGTGGATGACTGGAACAATTTACCGAGTGACTTGGCCCAGGACTTGGAGGGCTGGGTTACTGAGGATGTGAAATGTTGCATTATCAATTCTTAATCTCTTGTTTGTAGTTTCTTGGCCCTTTCAGGTCTTCTTCTGCTCTATGCCTTGTACTTTCCTTGTTGATTAATAAAAGTTTTTACCCCCTTTTTTATAAAAAAAAAACATAACTCTGTTGTAAATAAAATAGTTTGAAATTGATAGATTTTGGGATATTTTAGAAAGGTATTTTTGAATGGGGGAAGATGTTTAAAGGAGTCTTTGCAATCCTATGAATACTCTAAAAATTAATTGTGTTGAGAGGCTTCTACAATGATAGTAGGACACAAAATCTCATGGTCTAACTATATATTTAAAAGTCAAAGCACAACCAACATATATTAAAAACTAAACTATAAAATAAATATATAATTGACAATTAAATGTAGAAATAAAACATAAATATAAAACAAAACAAGTATATCACTATCACTAATTATATTATTTTTATTTTTTATTTTTTGATAAAAGGCACTTAGGCCTAAAATATTTTATTAATCTATAATGTCTAACCAGTTGCATAATATTATCCCAGTTGATAAATGTAGAGCTAGGATAAATAGCCATGGAGGGACATCATGATATAGCCACGCAGGGCCCAATCGAGCCAAAAGGAAGCCACATAGGATAGGTTGAAACACATTATAACATCATATTATAAATTATTTAACTTTATTATAGTAATTATAATATTAGGATCACTAATTTTATAATTCCTATAACATTTGTTATAATATTAACACCATAATAATAATTAGCCGATAGGCTTTTATTGTGGACTTGCCAGTCCACAAGCCATCGGGATACTTGTCTCATGCATCCCATAAACTTGTTCGCCGTGCCAGAAAACAATTTTGAGGTTGTTAAAACATATTTAGGGAAGAGGTAGGTTTATTAGACTTCAAACATTTATTGACCCTGGCACGCATTCAATGACATTTTAGCTAGCAAATCAAATGAGATTTTTCATAGATATTTTTAGATCCACTTTTCATTTCCAAATACTGTGAATAGATTTGGTTGAAGCAACAACTATAAGGAGATATTGCTATGGTAATATTTCATAATTTTTTTTTGCAAACTTCGCCCATTTTTTCTCAGCGAAATCGTTAACAGTAGGACACAATTTA
Source organism: Sequoia sempervirens (assembly GCA_007258455.2). NCBI lineage: Eukaryota > Viridiplantae > Streptophyta > Pinopsida > Cupressales > Cupressaceae > Sequoia > Sequoia sempervirens. Next base: position 452,852,151 of record VDFB02000017.1, read on the forward strand.
CACAAAATCCTGAGGTAAGTCACTTGTCATGGTTTCAATGGGTTTTATTGTTTGGAAGCTATATGTAGCTTGATTTACGCAAAATCTTAAGGTAATTAAATAGACGGCAAGGAAATCTACAAGAGGGAAGGCTCCTCGAAAGCAACTGGCAACCAAGGTGGCGAGAAAAGCACACTAGCAACAGGAGGAGTGAAGAAGCCCCATCATTTCAGGCTTGGTACAGTTGGCCTTCGTGAGATCCACAAATATCAGAAGAGCACAGAGCTGTTGATCAGGAAGTTTCCTTTCCAATGGCTGGTAAGGGAGATAGCACAGGACTTCAAGACCAATCTATGCTTTCAAAGCTTTGTCATGGCCTCTGTACAAGAAGCAGTTGAGGCTTATTTGGTTGGATTGTTCGAAGACACCAACCTCTGCACCATCCATGCAAAGAGAGTCACCATTATGCCCGAAGATATCCAACTCGCTCGCCACATTAGAGGCGAGAGGGCATAGATCTTCTCCCCTATGCTCTCCCTAGAGTGTGTTTTCACACTACCACTCTTCTTTGGAAATCTTTTCTCAACCCTTAGTGTTTATCCAATGTTTGGGATCATGTATTCCTTGAATGCCAATGAGTTGCATGCTATGCTCAATTATTAGTTGCAGAGGAGTATTTCCTCCAAAATTACAACTCTATTCCCTGTAAAATATCAAACCACTTCTTGATGGCAGGCCTCTCAAAAAATCCATCTTAGAGGCGGTCTTCTTCTACTTTTCTCCAAACATATCATTCCTTTCCTTTCCAAGATTCTACATTTCTTGTAGAACCCATATGAATTGGGTATATGTCTATTTGAACCGGTTTTGATGATTTTTATTTTTAATTTTTTTTTGTTGTGTTAGGGTTTTGTAAATTCTTCTTGCAAACTCTAGTCATTTTTTCTCAAAATCTTGAGGTAAGTTGCTTGCCATGGTTGTAGTGAGTTTTATTTTTTGGAATCTGTACAAGGCTAGATCTTTCATTTTCTTTGTTTTATTGCAACACTAGATATGGTCATGTGGGTGTGATAATGAAACAGAAAGCCTGGATGCAAAGGTGAAATAATGCAACGTTTTAGCTGTGTGTCATGTGGGTGTGATAGTGAATCAGAAAGCGTGGATGCTAAGGTGAAATAATGCAACATTTTAGATATGTTAGTATGTAGTTTTATTAATGAAAGGGAAGGGTTGTGTAAAAGAGATGTTTATTTTTTTGTAGGATGAAAATTTGTATATAAGAATATATTATTGTGAGATAATATTTTATGGGTACTGATGGATTTGAAATTTTCACAGTGATGTCAATGGTGTTCTCTGGATCATGCTTATATGAGGATTAAGTTGTAAATTTACCCTACTTATTTTATGCTAAGTTTGTCCAGGGGCTTAAAGTGAGGAAAATATTGTTACAAGCTTTTGTTTCCTTGACAAAGGTAAGTTATCATGTATGGCGTAATATCAGTGGGTGCACTTTTTTGTGGGTTGAACTGTTATTGTTAATAGCTCCAGTTCTTATTGATCCTCATTATTCTTTTATGTCTTGATGTATTTGAAATAGGACTTAACCATAGTGATTTTTTTGGTTGGTTTATTTGACAATTCCATCATAATTAAAACCCTGATTTTGATGCAGACTTGAGAGCCTTAGAAGGCAGAGTTCTGGTGCAAGATCCAAGCTTTTGCGGTAAGAAGCCCATTAACAATGAAAACCCCAGCAAAATTATTGGTACTAATTTACATTTTGTTTATATTGTATTAGATATAGGAATATGGATTCAATGTTTCATATATAACATACATTGTTTTGGATATGGGAAAATGTTTCGAAGTACAACATCATAATTTCTTGAACTTTGTGGACAAGAGGTCAAGACATGAAAATCCAATTACTGTTTTCATAGACCCTTCCTTCCACACGTAACCACTATATGTTTCTTTACTCTTGCAAGGAAAAAAATAATCATAGAAGTAAATAGCCACCAAGAACATTGTAAACTATATTTTTTATGTTTTATGTGCAAGAGAGTTAGAATAATGTGAGTGCAAAAAATTGATTTACCTTTGTATCAAATGAAGGAAACAATAGACCATGGTTCAAAAACTCAGATTCAACAAAAAGTGGGCAGGCCTGATATTTGGTTTGAACTTGGGACTTCAAAAAAAAAGTTGCCATAATCACTAAGCATTAAAAGCACATAAATTTTAAAATAATCTTTAAAAATACTACTTAAAATTGAATTTACCGAAGTTATCATGTAGTTTTTCCTTCATTTATAGATCAGGTAGTAGGTCCCCATGGAGTCAAGAGGTAGTGCCTTTGGTGTGATAGAGGGTGAGATGGATGGAAGAAGTCCCAAGCCCAAATTTAGGTGAATGAATTGGTCCTCTATCATATTTTAATATTTTTTTTTGCTAAGACATCAATATAATTTTCATGTTTGGAATTCAAGACATTTCTTTGGAGCTTAGAAATTTGATTAATATTTACCATATTTCCATGGTCCATAAAATTGTACACAAGTTATTCCCAAAAGGCTTTTTCTAAAAAAATTGAGTATTATCATATTTAGGAAAATTGTAGTGGTTAGTTAGTCACAGAGGGAAGATTAAGAAATATACTCAAAATATAACAATCTATTAGGAAACTATGAAGAAAGATGGTATCCATTAGATGAGAAAGTGGCTCACCTAAAGATGTTTCTACATGGAGATTTCTTTAATGGCTTAAGATGAAAACTGTAGTTTGAGCATTGAAATATATACCTTTTAACTCCACAAATTTTAAAATACTTAAATGATTATTAATAAATTCTTAATACTAATGGGATATAATGAACTTGAAACTTCTAGAATAAAGGGGGTGGACAGTAGTCACGATTTCCATCACGCTTAAGATTTTCATCAATTTGTCTACTCTAAGCAAGAAAATTGCTATAAAAAATGGGTTAGATAAAATCACTTTCATGGTATCTTGTGGATGGACAATATGCACCTAAGTCTGAAATGGGTTCTTTAGAAAGTTGGAGGCTAATTTAGAGTTTGAAAATGTATGAACATTCAAATTAAAATTTTCAATGTAGATGGAAAAACCTAATTGTCAAACATGAATAGGATTGGGGAATGTGTTACGTTCCTGGATAATGTTTTACATGATGGAAATTCTCTTGCATCAATTCTAATAGGTTTTTAGCATAGTTGAGACAAGAAATGAAATCTGGTAAATACTCTACATGTTTCTCAAAAGAGATGAAATGTGGCATATGGGGTGTGAACTATCTTTATATAGATTTAAATGATGAATGTATACCAGAAATAACACTCAGAAGGTAGATCAGTATGCCACCTTCCTACCAAATCATACACCAAGTAAATGATGAATGTATACTAGAAGTGACTAGATATTAAAAACATATCCAACAAACATATTTCATTGTTTATAAAAAACATATCCAACAAAAGAATATACCTATTTATATTATACAATGCATACATCTATATAGGTATATTTTAATACAACTGACTACGTATTGTTACAATTCATTGATGATTTTTCTTTAATTTCCTATCAGTGTCTCCCTTGAACCTCCTATAGGTGCAAGTGCTAGTATTTTACTATAATCTAAATTTTACCTATTATGATTTTTTGGCATTCATAATATTTATTATCAAAGAAATGACTAATATTTGATAATGCTAAATTTTAACATAATTATGTTACCATAACTTTATAATACTATGACTTGGTATTACTATGTTTTGATTAGGGGTAAAAAATGGGTTTTGAAGGGGCCCAAAACCTTGTACAAAAGAAGACAACTGAAACACAAGATAACAATAGTAAGCATAAATCAGCCTAGCAACAACAAGCTGCTAAAGAAGATAACACACATACCACCAGTAGCCCAACAACAACCACAACTAGATAATCAAGACATCACAGGCTACAAAAAACATCCAAGCAAGGGCCCGAAGCCCAGATACAACCTGGTTTTATCCAGGACCAGAAACCCCACCCAAGAATTGACTATAATAAAAAACCACCTGAAGCAATCAGGCAACAAACCAACACAACAACAACCAAACATCTACTCAGAAACAACATACCATAACCCAACAAAAGAAAAGGAAATTTAATGGTATAGGTCACCATTAAACCCAACCTCCTAATCAAAACCACCAACACACAAGAGGAGAGACATCCCTTGAAGCTCCCAAGCACCCCACAGACCAACTCCAAATCCACCTCAAGAGGATTGAGCTCCCCTCTAAAGGAGAGGATACTGTGAAAATCCAAAAAACCAAGAGCACACTTCTTCAGCAACCTCGACCTCCACCTAGATAGGAGAAAACTTCCACCTCAATAGGAACACCACCAGAGGAAACCAAAAAAGAGGACAACCATCCACATCCAACACACCCACCTCCAACTCAATAGGAAATGACTCCTGACCATCAAGAGCAGTCTTCGCCTCAACATAAGACATAGTGCACAAGAAATTGAAGAGAGTCAAAGCTCCAAAAGAATGGAGAGCCACACCATCCTTTGGCTGAGCATGCAGGAGATCTAAGAGAGAGATCACACCCAAACCAATAGGAAACTCCAAGGGGACAAGAGGGAAAGGCATTCCACTCCACCAGCTCCCAGCAGGCACCACCGAAACACCATCATCAACAACACTTTCCTCAGTAGAGAGAACCCACAAAGGGTACCCACAAGCTCTGAAAGAGAGCCCAACAAGTAAAAACAGACTCCAAGAGCCTTGCAGCACAAGCATGTGCCGCACCTTCATCAACAAAGGCTTAACCCAAATATCCAACGCAGCCAAACAAAGCCAAAACTCAGTATGAGAAAGAAAGGGCTTCTCCAACCCAAGAGCAGATCCAACCCTTCCCAACTCATCACCAAAATCCCTAAGAGGAAAAGGGCCTCCTCCCAACATGGCAAGGAAAACATCAACCACTCCCAGCCAAACAAAGGGGAGAGTCATAGAATGCACATCAGGGCAGCAAGCGTTCACACCAACAACCATAGCCAGGGACGTCCTAAAGCATCTCCCACCCACGCTCACCATAACTACGCCAAAAAACACATGGGAACCCTTGGAGTCAAGGAAAGCATCACTCCAGACAGAAGTAACCAACACCCAAAGAAATCCAGACACTATCCAAGGAAGGACAAGCTGCATCCCACAACAGCTAGGGTAAAGACCCCTCCAATAAGGTCGACGCCAACATCATCTTCATCTCTCAGCAAAACCATAGACACCTCCGCAGGAGACCAAAAGTCAAGACCAACATCCAAAATCGATCCACAACACCACCCACAGAATGGCCACTGAACAAGGCAAAAAACAAGCAAGGATCCAATAGGGTTGTTGGAAACTAGGCCCCCAAAACCAACCGAAACACCTATGTTCTAGCTCCTTTCAAAGAAAACCAAACAGGCGGCACTCCAAGCCATACCCAGAGCACCACGATCCAAAGGAAACCAGAGCCCCAAACCCACCGAAACAACCACAACGTCCTCAGCCATGGATGCCTCCACAGAGCCTCCATCCCCATATTTCAAACCAAGGGTAGAAAAAACCAAAAGGACAACAACCACAGTTCCATCCAAAGCACAGACCTCAAAGAGCACAGGCGCCTCAAGCTTAAGCGCCCATCCTTCAGCTCCATCATTCGCTTCAAGGTCTCCATCCTCCCCACCTTCTGCCACATTCAAATTGCAACTCCCACCGCTACCTCCACTCTCTCTCACCATTTTTTTGGGAATCACTTGGTATTACTATGTTAATATTATATAAAGTATGATATTTTTTTATTATGGGTAAACAAAGGTTTATGAAAGGGTTCCAAATTTTTATCTTATGATTAAAAACTCCATAGAATGACTAAAAAAATCAAATAAGAAATATGTGATCCATAATAAGACATGTGTAGTTGGCAAAATGCATTAAGTAAATAATATTGTGATCATCAAAAGTAAATAAGTCATCTTGTAATTAGTCCTCGACCATTGGTAGTTACCAACTGTTAGCCTTCTCAACCAATGTCGGCTTGCTATATATTTCCTCACTATACTCATAGTCGGGGACCACATGCATATGTATCCTATAATTATTGCATATATGATGAATGAATGAATGAATACATGACATATCTTCTATGCATTATTATGAGTAATTGTTATATTATGTCATGTTATTTTTGTTTACTCTTTGTTAATCATTCAAGTAGAATTACCGAGTAAACATTTGGCATCCTTATTGATATGAATCCTACCAATGTCTAATGCATAGACGGGAATCATGGCTATGTAATGGGACAAGTAGTCAAAGAACCTATGCAAGCAAACGACGAAAGGGAAGAGGAGCTAACACAAGACTTGGTAAACCTGTGGGAAATCTTGTTAAAAGAACACATACAAATGGAAGCTCCCAAGAGAGAGGTCCCTCAAGCTGCTATCTAGGACAACCTAATTGTTAATCTAGAGGTTGATCATCTTCTCAACAGATTGCCAAGAATTATTGCACACCATTTCATCATCTTGCAAGATCTTCGAGATGAGAGAGACCAAGAACAATGTAGGCAACAAATACTACAACGGTATGAAGAACGAAACAAAAGGGAAGAAGATGAACACAATACTGACTGTTGACATACACCAAAGAATTAGTGCCCTTGACTTTGAATAAAAATGAGAAACTAATACAAAGCGGTCACAAATCAATAGAACAAAAAATCAAAAGGTCCTTAAGAATAAAAGAATAAAGAGAACAAAGAGAACAATGATGACGATTGAGGGGTGAAGTTGAAGAAGGAAAAGGGTTTCTGAGGGAAATCCTGAGTCCACCCAAGAGTAGAAGCCAAAGTATAAGTAGAAGCCATTGTCAAAAGAAAAAGAGAACTTTCACAATAAGAGAACACATGAAGGGAGAGTGGTAGAAATAGCCCAACAGTTACCACTTCCCAACGAGACAAACACTAACCTTATCGACCAAGCCAAATATCCTTTTGTACCATCAATGTCGAATGAAGGGGAAAGTGAAGAAGAAAACACTAACCTCACTAGAGAACCATGTAGATCATCCCTATCGAAGAAAAAAGGTTCATCATCAGGTGACAAAAGAGGCTCATTATCGAGCAAAAGGCAAGACAAGGAAGAAACCACCAATTTGACCGTTGAAGAACAATTTGTACCAATAAAACCACCCAAAGGGGAAGGCTAGAGAGAACCTACTAATGGTTTGATAGAGACCATATGCTAGATTGAATACTTGACATTAACGAAAGAATCAAACATTGGAAGGTTGGAGCCGATAACATGAAGATGAAGGGAGCATCAAAAGGACCTCAAAGGAAATCTGAGGGTGATGAATGCTAAAGAGGGACAAGTGAAGGATTACGACATGTCCAAGAGTGCAGGGAAAGCACCGTAACATACAAATCAAAACTCTCCAAACAGGTTACCATCATAGAGGTCGCAACAAGGAGGCAAGATGGTGACTCCCCCAACAATTCTAAATGTAAAACAACATAAACTTCCAAAGTTCATTGGAAATAGGTTGGATGACTTGTAAGGCATTGTAAGACACGTGAGACAATTTGGGTAGAAAACGGTCAAGATTACAAAATATATTAGTTGTGAGCATTTCCAACAACTCTTAGAGGGATAGCCATAGATTGGTACATAGAATTGGAAGCAACACACAAAAATACATGGGATGCATTGAAAAGAGCATTCCAAGAGGAATTCAAACTCTTGATAGATGATAGTGAAATTGTGGCAAAGATCTACAATACCAAACAAGGAAAGCATGAGAATGTTTGAGCCTATAATTGTAGGCTCGAGGAATTATTGGTTAAATTAGAAAACTAATCAGTTGATGGACTAAAGAAAATATGGTTCATTAAGGGATTGATTCCTTCGTCAAGGAAGAGAATGAAAGTGGTTCCTCCATCATACGTTGATGCCTATAATCGAGCGATTGATATAGGAAGTGAAGATGAGACATCTTCTTAGGGGAAGAGAAGGATAGACGATGATGAGAGCACTGATGACAACATCGATAGTGAATTGAAGATGACTCAATATTTATGAAAAGACATTATGAGAATGATGAAGGAGCTCAAAGCTGAGAAAGAATGTACAAAGGAAAGAAAGGAATTATGACGCATCAAGTGCAAGGTTGAAAGTCACACCAAAGAAAATTACTTGAAAAAATTATTCTGTGACATCTACCAAGTGATGGGACATTCCATCAAGAAATGCCCATACAACTTGAAGACAAGAAGCACACAAGTGCTCTTCACTCAAGGAGAACAATCGACTCCTCTGACCACACCTCCAAAATCACAAAGCAATAACACTAATGCATCTCCTAATAGATACTACAATAGATGCGGGAATAATAATCGGTTCAATAACAATGGACCAAGAAGCATAATTTAGTATGACGCCACTTGGGAAGACCAATGTTCTAGTGCCAAAAATGAAATGAATGGGGTCACTTCACCAAATAATGCCAAAAAAATAAAAATAAAATGGGAATGTTGTGCAAATGATGTGGACCGAGTGATCATGAAGACACCGACTTCCTGAATAAAAAAGGAATTAACATGTTGGAAGTAGGGGAGTAAGATGAGGCAATTTTGACAATCACCAGAGCACAAACAAAGAATGCAATATATCTAGACCCTCATATGGAAAAGGAATGACTTTGAGAAGTCAAATTTGAAGTAGAACAAGTTATGGAAAAAAAAAGAACATCTAATGGAACTGAAAGTACCTCACTACGGTCAGAGTCAGAAAAGAACATAGTACAATAGTTAATACAAACAACCATACCAATCAAGGTGACATACCTCCAAACCATGCCACAACTAAGAGTGGAAATCACAAACATGGTCAGTGATGATCAAACTCCACAACAAGAAGGCCAAAGAGAAAGCATGATAGTAGAGTCACCACTTGAGGGCGAACAAGTCATCAACCCAATATTGCTGACGATGAACATAGGAAAGAAATCAATTGTTGTCTAAATGATAATGGGGAAAAACTTGAAAAACACTATCGTTGATGGAGTATTGGGAGTGAATGTACTGCCCAAAGATACATGGAAGTGCCTGGGAAAGCCAAACCTCTAGCTACCAATATTCCAATTAGTTGGTGGTGACCAACACAGTATCAAGTCATTAGGAATGTTGATGGCACAAAAGGTGACAATTAGGACCCAGTTGTTCATATTGAACTTTGTGGTCATTTTGTTACAAAAGAAAGTGCATGACACATTGCTTGGGAGGGGATAGCTTATTGCACCCAAGACAAATCATAATTAGAAATAAAACACCCTCTCCATAGAAAATAATGGGAGGAAGAATGTTATTGACTTGAGGAATCAAGTGGTGAGCGAAGAGATGGCATCTTCTAATTTGGAGTTAGAAGGAGGATCAGGAACACAAGAAGAAAGAAGATTTATTGAATTGAATGATGAATGAGTCCTTGACCTTTAACATGGATTGGAGGATGAAACAAGCTTGATCAATGGACTTTTTCATTGGAAAATGGAAGATTACAAAGTGTTCCAAAATGATTGCAACATGTTGCAAGTCAAGGAGATTGAAGAAGAAGAAGATGAGAAAGCTACAACAAGTTAGAAATTTCCTCCAAAGTATGAAGAATATGAGGAGGGAGTAGCTAGGTTGGATGACATGCCAACCCATATTTTTGAATGAGACAAAGTGATCAATTACGAGGAGCCAAGAATGAAGAAGGTGAACTTAGGGGAGGAGAGTAATCACTAAATGATCCTAGTTGGAGATGACTAGAATCTCATATTGAAGGCGACAACGTTTAAGATTTTTCATAGAATACAAGGACGCCTTCTCATGGACGTACAAAGACTTGAAAAGGATACCTCCAAAATTACGTGTACAATAAATTCCTCTCATACCGGGACCACAACCCATATGAAAACAATCCTATAGGATGAGCATGAATTATGTTGCAAAACTACAAGAGAGAAAAAATATTAGAAGCCAAAATAATATTTAAGGTCAAAGTTAGTGACTATGTCTCTTTGATAGTCATATCATTGAAGAAGGAATCTAAACAAATACAGATATGTGTGGACTTCAAAAGTTTGAATGCAATTACATAAAAAAGATCCATTTCCAATCCCATTCACTAAATCAATATTGGAAGAGGTTGTTGGTCATGAAATTTACTCATTCATAGATAGATGTTTTGGGTACAACCAAATAAGCATAGCTGAGGAGGACAAGTTGAAGTCTATGTTTGTCATAGAAGACATAGAGTATGCATACAACTAGATGTCATTTGGCTTGTGCAATGCTCTACTAAATTTTCAAAGGATCATCTTGCACATCTTCGATAAAATGTCAGTTAGAAACTTTAAGGAATTTCTAGACTATTGGTCGATCTATAATGACCAAGAAACACATCTGAAAGCTCTCTGTGAATGCATGGAATGATGCATATCAACACAATTAGCATTGAATCCAAAGTAGTGTCATTTCATGGTACCTTAGGGAAGACCGCTTAGACACATAGTTTGTAAAGCTAGACTGAAGATCAAGCCAAACAAAATATGGGTGATCATATAGATGGAAGCACCTCACAACATCACCAAGGTAAAATAATTCTCAGGTTATATCGGCTATTATAGAAAATTTATAAAAAAATTGCTCATATATTCTACCCACTCGACACACTCAAAAGGAAGGCCCAACCGTTCACATGGACTGAAGACTAGGAGAAGGCCTTCAATGAACTAAAGATACGATTAATAGTTTCACCAATTCTTGCATACCTGAACTGGAGTAAGGAGTTTCACGAACACGTCGACACATCAAACAATGCAATCAGAGCAACACTAGAACAAGTGGGAACCCAAGGGTTGGATCATCCAATCTTCTTCACTAATCGGTTGTTGTCAAACATAGAGAAGATCTACAACACGAAGAAGAGGGAAGCATTGGGGATGGTCTACTCGGTGCAGAAGTTCAAAAATTACTTGATTGCAACATTATTCACATTCTACATTGATCACCAAGCCCTTATGTATTTGGTAAACAAGCCAATGATCCAAGGTTGAGCGAGTAGGTGGATTTTTCTATTGCAAGAATTTATATTCACTTTATTGTCCAACTAGGGAAAATCCATGACATTGCCGACCAACTATCCAAGATCAAGTTATTAGGTGAACCACCTGAGGGATTAAATGAATACTTTGCAAATGCCCACTTATTTTAGATTACAACACTACCTCCATGGTACGAGAGTGTCAGCGAATACCTTTCCACTTCTACATTCCCAAAGGAAATGCCACCAAGAGAGGGAAGGAAACTAGTATTGAAGAGTAAAACTTCCTAGCTCATCAATAAATTGTTATATAAAATGGGGTCTGAACACATCCTACGGTGATCTGTCATGGAGGAAATATCATGAGTACTTAAAGAAACACATGCAATGCTTGTTAGAGGACATATGGGACTAGACGCTACAACTTGAAAAATCTTGTGGTGAGTCTATGGTGGATGACATTGCACATCGATGCCCAAGAATGGGTGGTGGGATGTGACACTTTCCAGAGAGTTGGAAAACCATTGAAGTGAGACTACATGTTGTTCCCATCACAACCCCAAGAATTATTTGAGAGATGGGGACTTGATTTCATCGGTTCACTTAAAATTAGCCAACTACACTGATGCAGATACATTTTTGTAGCTACATAGCACCTAACAAAATAGGAAAAATCTAGAGAACTCCTAGACAACATAGTAGATGGTACAACAAGACTCATCTATGAGAAAATTATCACTAGGTACAACATTCCAATATAGATTACTAGTGATAGTGGAGGACACTTAATGAACCACGACATTCATCTGATGATGATGGAGTTCTATATTTTTCATAACATATCAAGCCCATACTACTTGAGATTGAATGGGCAAGAAAAATCTACAAACAAAGTACTTGTCTTCATAATCCACAAGTTGTGTGGCATCAAAGAAGCAGACTAGTAAGAGAAAATGCTAGCCATATTATGGGCATATCGAATGACATACAAGGTGACCACATGACACACATGATTCCACTTGATGTATGACAAGAAGCCATAGTCCCTATCAAATACATGGTACCAAGCCTAAGGATTTTCGTTGAGAACTAACTAGGTGACACAAAAAGTTTGAAAGAGCGACTATTCTAGTTGAACAAACTTGATGAATGAAGGGTGCTCAAATAATGAGAAACAAAGGTGATGGAAAAAAGAAGGAAATACTGGCATGAAAAACATATTTGACGAGTAAACTTCCAGCTTGGACAGTTGGTTCTAAAGTATAACAGTCGTAACAAATTAAAACCAAGAAAGTTCAAAGTGAGATTACTGGGTCCCTTTAAAATCCTATATGTCTATGATAACAGAGCAATCAAGTTAGAGAATCTAGATGACACTATATAAAAAGACATTATTAACAGATCAAAACTAAAACCATACAAGGAGAGAACAATTGTAATCAACATGGTAGACTAGATGGCAAATGAGAGTGATGCAAGAACCGAGACCAGAAGGAGCAGCAACAAAATCTATTGTGAGAGAACCAGAAGGACTAGAAGGTGTAATGGTAAAACCTATTTTGTAAGAGTCAAAAGGAGTAGCAGTACCAAGAATCCATTAACACTTAACAAATACATTTGTTTGGACAACTTGCTAAATGAATCAAGTGGCATGGCGTATGGCATCAAAAAGCACCATATTCAAGATAAATGATAGGATGTATTAGCTATGAATTGGATGAAGACCAAAAAAGAGGAAGACCATAGAAGAATGACACAACTCTATAGGGGAATAGTCAAAAGAGTTAGAGGAAGGACCTAGACTATTACCAGTGCTAATGGCCAAAAAATACTTTGTAGTAGAATGTTCTGGATATAATGAAGACATCATCCAATGGGCAATAGATCATAACATGAATCCACCTTTGCTACCAACTTCCAACAGGCTATGGAAAGTAGTACATGATCTAGCAAAACCCTCCATAGTAAAAAGGAGATAAAGTTAGGTGGTATCAATAAAGAGATGAAATGTGTATCGATGACTGTCAAAAGGCTAAATGTATGCAAAATCAACCTTTACATTTTTTTTTTGATTTTTGAATATGTCAGAATGTGCTATGAGTATGAATGCTACAAAAGATCATGAAAAATTTGTATGTGACCCCAAGCCTCAAAAATAAAATTAAAAGCAAGTCTAGTAGATAAGATGGAAAAGAAAAAAGAAAACAAAGAAGAAAATAAAAAGAAGAGGAAAAAATTGATTAAATTTCTGGAGTTGAAAAATATTAAAATATGGAAGTTGGAAAATATAAAAAATAAGAAAGGAAAATATTAAAATATTCAAGTTGTCAAATTCAAAAATAGTGAAGTGGAAAAAAGTTAAAGTTTCAAAATTGAAAAATATTAAAATAGTGCCACTTAAAAAATATGAAGTACGAGTAGATAATGAAAAATGGTACAAACTCAAGTTACATTTTATAAAGTATGGATTAGGAGGAACCATACCATACAACAACAACAAGATACCATACTGTAAGTGTACAACTTATGAAGACATTTGTATCCAGTATGAGAGCAACTTGAAGGTGGATAATCTAAATGAGCTCTTTAAAGAGGCAAGGCTCCTCAAGACGGCCAGCTTCCTGATCAAGATTCATAATAGGAGAGCGGGCTTGGAAAGGAACCTGAAAATGGTTAAAGATCAAACTCTAGGTCCCATAGGTTGATGGTCTCATGGACTATATTAAAATCATTGATTCATTCATTCAAAAGAGATACTACGAAAAAGGTTAAATAGTCACATGACATGACCAAGGCTAAATAGTCATAGAGTATGACAAAGATTAGCCATCACATGGTACATGCAACTTATCTCCACCACTGTACGATCTGTAAGAGGGTATACATGTTTAAATCCAACCGTACAACCAACATTCCATACCAACATAATATGCATAAGATCCTTGAATGTACATCCTTAGTCGATACGACAATGAAGGACAATCATCATATGACCTATTGCTGCAGTCAATATACGATAGGGACATACTTCATCGTACAATACAGTAAGGCACATTCCAGTTTGCACAATTCCAAAGTTTAACTTAGTATGACATCCATCCCTCCATGGAGCAAGCTATCCAACCTACAAAAGCCATGCCCATGTGCATGTTGCATCTGATGCCAATGGGCCCGTGCAACCCATTAGCGTCAGAAGCCGTATTTTCTGTATTTAGTGCATATAATAATTATGTGTTGTTGTTAATAACTGTTGCGTTAAATTGTTTAATCTAATATTTACTTTTAAGTATATTATTTATAATTAAAATTGTATAAGTGGTTATTATTAAGTGTAGATATAAAATAAATATTTATATTTATCATTAAATATTATTAAATATTTATATTTATCATTAAATATTATTAAATATTTATATTTATCATTAAATATTATTAAATATTTATATTTTATTAAATTTATGTTTTGTTTTAATAAAATAAAAATTTAAAAATAATTTTGATTAATTTGATTAGTAATGTATTTTACTTTTTATTATTTTTATGTAAATGGAAAGAAACTTAGGTAAAATTAATTAAAATTCAAAGAATACTTTCAATTAAGAATAGAGTAGAATGTTTGATAATAAAAATTTAAGAATTAAATTTTCATCATGGATAAATTGACAAGTCCATCTATAATCTCAAGTATTTAATCTTATTAAATATTAAATTTCTAACAAGAAATTGCATCTTATATCTTACAATATTTTTTATAATACAATGAACACAACACCACATAATGTATAAGATAAATTGTAAGGTATCAAGTTCCCATGTAAAAATTATCAAATTAATAAGATTAATAAGATTAAATACTTGGTGGCTATAGATCCACTTGTCCATTTATCTATGTGATGAATATTTAATTCCTTGACATTTTATGATCAAACACTCTATTCATGATTAATGATATTCTTTGAACCTTTTTACATAAGAATTTTATCTAATTTTCTTTCAATTAAATTAATTAACCAACTTATAGACACTGAGTTAAATAACATAATCTAAATACTCTTTTATTTATAGACTAACAAATATTTCTTATAATTTTCTAATAATTAACCATAAAAAAATTAAATTTGCAATCTAAAATTCTCCTTCACTTAAGAGTTAAATAACACAATTTAAATTTTATTTTATTTATTTATTTTAAATATTTCTTATAATTTTTTAATAATTAAATATAAAATTTTAAAATTTCAATCTAAATTTCTTCAAATCTTTTTTTCATAGTATCCTATCTTTTTTATAAAAATACACTTAAAGAAGGATAAAACAACTAACTATAGATGTTTTCTATTTTTTTGTGGTTAAAATATGTATTGCATTAATCTTATTGAACAATTTCAAGTGCATTGATTTTACTATATGTTAGTGGGGTTTGATGGCCTAGATATTTATCTTATACATTATGTGGTGCTGTGTTCATTGTATTATAAAAAAATATTGTAAGATATAAGATGCAATTTCTTGTTAGAAATTTAATATTTAATAAGATTAAATACTTGAGGTTATAGATGGACTTGTCAATTTATCTATGATGAAAATTTAATTCTTAAATTTTTATTATCAAACACTATACTTTATTCATAATTGAAAATATTCTTTGAATCCTAATTAATTTTACCTAAGTTTCTTTCCATTTACATAAAAATAATAAAAAAGTAAAATACATTACTAATCAAATTAATCAAAATTATTTCTAAAATTTTATTTTATTAAAACAAGACATAAATTTTATAAAATATAAATATTTATTTTATATCTACACTTAATGATAACCACTTATACAATTTTAATTATAAATAATATACTTAAAAGTAAATATTAGATTAAACAATTTAACGCAAGTGCATAGACAGTTATTAACGGCAGTACATAATTATTATATGCACATAAATACAAAAAATACGGCTTCTGACGCTAATGGATTGCACGGGCCCATTGGCATCGGATGCAACATGCGCATGGGCATGGCTTTCTTTTTTTCTGAAGAAATGTACTTCGCGGCGAACCCCCACGCACACCCCCCAGTAAGTCGAGGAATGGGCGCGGAGTAAACCGTCAGCACCACTACGAGAAATGGGCATGGCTTTCACACCTATAGACGAAAAAAAATAGAGAAAATTTTACAATCAAATCCAGTACTACATTGTGCGACCAAGAAGTTACAACAGTAAAATGTACATGGTATTTAAATTGAGGAGTGCGATTCATAGATTTTAGTTTCAAGAAAAAATGGATGCTAGTGGTATCATCAAGGGCAAACGAGTAATTTACAGGCCAAATATTCCATCAATGTCGAGGAAAATGGACAAAGGAAAATTCAACTCCATGACATGGGAAAGTCTTATGAGGAGTGAATGCAGATCATGGTTACAAGACAACGACAAAGACCATCCAATAAAAATCACACTCTAGCATGCCCAAGTAGGAGAGGCCACAATTGCCTTTTTTTTAATTCACATGAGTTTGAATCATATTTAAAACCAATGATGCTAAATTGTAATCAAGATGCCCATAAGTATGTCATTAAATACATGGGTTGTTTAGTATATATCATTTTAATCGAATCATTTTAAGTATGTCATTAAATACATGGGTTGTTTAGTATATATCATTTTAATCGAATGATTTTAGAAGAGATTTTGGGATACCATCATTAGGAACTATTATTGCTAAACCTATGGGAAATAAAACACCAAAACAAAAGTAGATTTCTATTAAAATAATATGTAGGATGAATTTAGCCTAGAAAGAAAAGGATACTATCTGGTATGCCAACAATAGAGGATTGCATAAGCAAATGATAGTAAACGGAAAAATGGAAGTGCCTCATGGATATACTTAAATATAGATTGATAGGATCCAATTGAGCATCTGACATAGTCATCTGGATGGTGGACTACATGATCAACCGCACTTTAGGAAAAATCTAAAACTAGGCATAATACTTGTTAGAGTGTATAAGAGAATTTATAATGTGTAAACATGGCATTTTACATGACCCAACACAATTTATTTATTTTGGATGCCACATATACCCAAGTTCTTGCTACCAAATTGGGAAAATTCTAGTTGATTGTTGATTATGACACATCATGGACCATAACATTATGTTAGACTATGTTGGACACACATGCAACTTCAAGGGAAGAAAGAAAATTAGGAAAGAAAAAAAGAAACAAAAATAAATATTAGGTGAAGGTGAGGATAACAATGAATAATATGAGCAGATTGTGATAACCTCTTCTATTGCTATCACCACACACATAAACACTCACTTAGCTAAAGTAGTATTTTCAAATCCTAAGACAACCCATAGTCCCAGTAGTTCTAGTTTCAATGAACGGTTAATTTATAAAGAAAAAATACCAAACAATGGTTTCTTGCCAAAAAAACTAACACACAAGCAAAAAAAATTAAAGATCAAAGGCATAAAATTGTCAAAATGTGAAAAAATTTATATCATTAGATAGCTAAAAGAGAGCCTAACATTACCCAAGTTTTCGATTTACTCAACCTTGAAACACGTGCAAACTTGACGGTTAACACAGATGAGATTATGTGAAATTTTGTAGAATATGCAAAAACACATCTTTGGATGTTGGGAAGGCCCTCCAAGCCTTTGGGTTGGAAATCCAAAGCAAATCCAAGCCAAAGTCTTGGGGATTCCCAAAGCAAGACAAAAGGTGAGCGTGCTATAACGTGCTCGCGTTTTGGTCTACATTGAAATTTTTTTCTTCTATTTTTTTCCTCTTTCTTTTTGTTATCTTTAAGGGAAACTATATACATGAAATAAGCATTTAAAGTATAAGTTGACATTTACATATGGATATTTACTTTCTTATACTTTAAGTTATATTTCATTTATATAGTTTCAGGATGTTTAAGAGTGGTTTTGGATCTCTAGGAGTTATAATGCAAATTCTAGTTTCTTGAAGATCTTAAAAATTTTCAGACTTAGTCAAATTTTAGTAATCAGCATGTCAAATTTCAATAATCAGGAGGTCAAATTTCAGCAATCAACAAGTTGTATTATTTCTCTCTCTATCTCACTCATTTTTAATCCCTTACACTCTAGACCTCTCTCTCACTATCTTCATCCCTTTATCTAACTCTCTCTCCCTTTAGCTCAAGAACTCTCTCTCTCTCCAACCCCCATCTCCCTCCCTCCTTCCCTCTCTACTTCTCTCTATCTCCCCTCTCCCTCTCTCTACCTACCGCTCCCTCCATCACTCCCTACCACTCTCTTTATTTCTCTCTATCTCACCTATATCTCACCTCCCTCTCTCTCCCTCTCTTCTTCCCTATCTACTCTCTATCTCCCAATCCCTCTCTCTACCTACCTTTGCATCCATCACACCCTACCACTCTCTCTCTCTCTACACCTCTCTATCTCACCTTTCTCTCCCTCCCTCATTCCCTCTCTACTTCTCTCTATCTCTCCTCTCTCCACCTCTCCTTCCCTCTCTACTTATCTTTATCTCCTCTCTCCCTCTCTCTACCTACCTCTCCCTCCATCCCTCTCTCCATTTCTATCTATCTCACCTCTCTCTCCCTCACAACCTCTCCCTCCCTCCCTAGTTATCTATATCTCCCTTCTCCCTCTCTACCTACTTCTCCATCCATCACTACCTACCACTCTCTCTAATGCTCTCTGTCTCACCTTTGTCTCACCTCCCACCCTCTCCATCCATACCTCTCCCTCTCCTTGCCTCTCTACTTTCTATCTCCCTAATCCCTATCTACCTAACACTCCATCTATCACTCCCTACCACTCTCTATACACCTCTCTATCTCACTTCTCTCCCTCTCTCCCTCATTCCCTCTCTACTCTCTATCTCTCTACCTCTACTTCCCTCTCTAATTATCTATATCTCCCCTCTCTCTCTCTCCATCCCTCCCTCCATCCTTCCCTCTCTACTTCTCTCTATCTCCCCTCTACCTCTCTCTACCTACCTCTCCCTCCATCACTCCCTACCACTCTCTATTTCTCTCTATCTCACCTCTCTCTCACCTCCCTCTCTCTCTCCCTTTATACTTCTCTCTCCCTCTCTTCTTCCCTATCTACTCTCCATCTCCCAATCCCTCTCTCTACCTACCTCTCCATCCATCACACCCTACCACTCTCTTTCTACACATCTCTATCTCACCTTTCTCTCCCTTCATACCTCTCCCTCCCTTCCTCATTCCCTCTCTACTTCTCTCTATCTCTCCTCTCTCTCTACCTCTCCTTCCATCTCTACTTATCTTTATCTTCTCTCTTCCTCTCTCTACCTACCTCTCCATCCACCACTCTCTATTTCTCTCTATCTCACCTCTCTCCCTCACTACATCTCACTCCCTCTCTCCTACCTCTCTATTTATCTATATCTCCCCTCTCCCTCTCTACCTACCTCTCCATCTATCACTTCCTACCACTATCTCTCTACTGCACTCTCTCACCTCTCTCTCACCTCCCACTCTCTCCATCCATACCTCTCCCTCTCCTACCCTCTTTACTCTCTATCTCCCTAATCCCTCTCTACCTAACTCTCCATGCAATACTCCCTACCACTCTCTACACCTCTCTATCTTACTTCTCTCCCTCCCTCCCTCATTCCCTCTCTCTCTCTCTCTCTCTCTCTCTCTCTCTCTCTCTCTCTCTCTCTCTCTCTCTCTCTCTCTCTCTCTCTCCTCCCTCCTCTCTTCCCTCTCTAATTATCTTTATCTCCCCTCTCCCTCTCTCTATCTACCTCTCCCTCCATCACTCTCTCTATCGGTCTATTTGTCTCTCTTTCTCTCTCTCTCTATCTCACCTGTCTCCCTCCCTATCGTTTCCCCTATCTACTCTTTATCTCTCCTCTCCCTCCCTCTACCTCTTTCTCTCACTCTCTCCCTCATCCCTCACCCTATTTCTCTCCCACTCTCTCCTCTCTATCTCACCATTCTCTCTTTCCCTCTTTGTAACTCTCTCCTATGTATCTCACCATTCTCTCTCTACTTATCTCATCTCACCTATCCCTCTTTACCTCTCCCTTCCTCCCCTCTCTCTCCAACCCTCCCTCCTTCCTTATATATCTATATCTTCCTACTTCTCTCTATCTCACCTATCTTTCTCTACTTTCCTCTCCCTCCATCACTCCCTACCACACTCTCACTATTGCTCTTTATCTCACCTCTCTATCACCTACCTCTCTCTCCCTCCATACCTCTCCCTCCCTCTATCCTTCCTTATCTACTCTTTATATCTCCTCTCTCTACCTCTCCTTCCCTCTCTACTTATCTTTATCTCCCCTTTCCCTCCCTCCCTCTCTTTCTCTCTCTCTCCCCAATCCCTCCCTCCCCCTCTTTCTCTCTCCCCCTATGAGGGTTGAGGGTGTAAGGTTCAGTGTTTAAGGTATAGGGTTGAGGTTATAGGGTTAAGTTTATAGGGTATAGGGATTAGGGTTTAGGATATTAGGTATAAAGTTGATGATATAGGGTATAGGGATGAGGGTTTAGGGTCTAAGATATAGGGTTGAGGGTTGAGGGTATAAGGTTAAGTTTACAGGGTGTATTGATTAGGGTTTAGGATATTGGGTATAGGGTTGAGGGTATTGGGTTGAGGGTATTATGTTTAGGGTACAAGGTTGAATGTAGAGTTTAGGGTTTAAATATAAGGTTGAGGGTTGAGGTATTATGTTCAGGGTTGAGGATATAAGGTTAAGTGTATAGGGTATAGGGATTAGGGTTTAGGATATTGTATATAGGGTTTAGGGTATATGGTTTAAGGTATAAGGTATAGGGTTAAGGGTTAAGAGTGAAGGGTTTACTGTTTAAGTATAGGGTTGAGGGATAATGTTCAAGGTTTAGGTTATAAGGTACATGGATGAGAGTTGAGGGTGAAGGGTTTAGGGTTTAAGGTATAGGGTTGAGGGATGGTGCTCAAGGTTGAGGGTATAGGGCTAAGTGTATAGGGTATAGGGATTAGTGTTTAGAATATTAGGTATAGGGTTGAGGGTATTGGGTTTAGGATTAAGGTTTAGGTACAAGGTTGAAAGTAGGGTTTAGGGTTTAAGTTAGGGTTTAGGTTATAAGGTTGAGGGTACATAGGGTATAGGGATGAGGGTTGAAGGTTTAGGGTTTAGGGTTTAAGGTATATGGTTGAGGGTTGAGGGATAGTGTTCAAGGTTGAGGGTATAGGGTTAAGTGTATAGGGTATAGGGATTAGGGTTTAGGATATTAGATATAGGGTTGAGGGTATTAGATTTAGGGTTGAGAGTTGATGGTTTAGGGTTCAGGGTTTAGGGTTCAAGGTTTAGGGTACAAGATTTAATGTAGATTTTAGGGTTTAATTATAGGGTTAAGGGTTGAGGGTTGAGGGATAATGTTTAGGGTATAGGGTATAAGCTTGAGGTATAGGGTATAGGGATGAGGGTTGAGAGTATAGGGTTTATGGTTTAAGGTGTAAGGTTGAGGGTTGAGGGATAGTGTTCAGGGTTTCAATGGTATAAGGTTAAGTGCATAAGGTATAGGGATTAGGGTTTAGGATATTGGTTATAGGGTATTAGGTTTAGGGATTAGGTTGTAGGATACAAGGTTGAATGTAAGGTTTAGGGATTAAGCATAGGGTTGAGGGATAATTTTTAGGGTTGAGGGTATAAGTTTGAGGGTATAGGTTATAGGGATGAGGTATGAGGGATGAGGGTTTAGGGTTTAAGGTATAGGGTTGAGAGTTGAGGGATAATGTTCAGGGTTGAAGGTATAGAGTATAGGGATTAGGGTTTAAGATATTCGGTATAGGGTTGAGGGTATTGGTTTAGGGTTGTGGGTTGAGGTTACAAGTTTGAATGTAGGATTGAGGGTTTAAGTGTAGGGTCGAGGGTTGAGGGTTGAGCGTATAAGGTTAAGTGTATAGGGTATAAGGATTAGGGTTTAGGTTATTGGGTATAGGATTTAGGGTTTAGGGTTTAGGGTATAAGGTATAGGGTTAATGTTTGAGAGCATAGGGTTTAGGGTTTAAGCATAGGGTTAAGGGATACTTTTTCAAGGTTTAGGGTATAAGGTTAAGGGTGTAGGGTATAGGGATTAAGGTTGAGGGTGTAGGTTTTAGGGTTTAAGGTATTAGTTTGGGGGTTGAGTGATAGTGTTCAAGGTTGAGGGTATAGGGTTAAGTATATAGGGTATAGACATTAGGGTTTAGGATATTAGGTATAGGGTATATGGATTATGGTTTAGGATATTTTGTATAGGGTTGAAGGTTGAGGGTATAAGGTTAAGTGTATAGGGTACATGCATTAGGGTTTAGGATATTAGGGATAGGGCTTCAGGTTTAGGGTTTAGTGTATAAGGTATAGGCTTAAGGGTTGAGAGTGTAGGGTTTAGGTTTTAAGTATAGGTTTGAGGGATAATGTTCAAGGTTTAGGGTATAAGGTTGAGTGTATAGGGTATAGGAATGAGGGTTGAGGGTGTAGGGTTTAAGGTATAAGGTTGAGGGTTGAGGAATAATGTTCAAGGTTGAGGGTATAGGGTTAAGTGCATTGGGTATAAGGATTAGGGTTTAGAATATTGGGTATAGGGTTGAGGGTATTGGGTTTAGGATTGAGGGTTTATGGTTTAGAGTACAAAAAGGTTGAATATAGGGTTTATAATTTAAGCTTAGGGTTGAGGGATAATGTTTAGGGTTTAGGTTATAAGCTTGAGGGTATAGGGTATAGTGGTGAGTGTTGAGGGTGTATGGTTTAGGGTTTAAGGTATAGGGTTGAGAAAGGAAGAAGGAGAGGGGGAGACAGAGAAAATTAGAAGGGGAAGGAGGGAGGGAGGGAGAGCGAAAGAGAGGTGGGATAGAGAGAGAGGAGGGAGGGAGGAAGAGAGAGAGAGATCGGTACTTGATAGAGAGTAGAAAGGGAAGGAGAGAGTGAGAAATATGGGAGAGAGAGAGAGAGTAGAGAGGAATGGGGTTAAGTGTATAGGATATAATGATTAGGGTGTAGGAGATTAGGTATATGGTTCTAGGTTTAGGGTATAGGGTTGAGAGTATAAGGTATAGGGTTAAGGTTTGAGAGTGTAGGGTTTAGGGTTTAAGTATAGGGTTGAAGGTATAGAGTTGAGGGATAGTGTTTAGGGTTTAGAGTATAAGGTTGAGGGTATAAGGTAAATGGATGAGGGTTGAGAGTACAATATTTAGGGTTTAAGGTATAGGGTTGAAGGTTGAGGGATAGTGTTCATGGTTGAGGGTATAGGGTTAAGTGTATAGGGTATAGGGATTAGCGTTTAGAATATTTGATATATGGTTGAGGATATTAGGTTTAGGATTAAGGGTTTAAGGTTTAGGGTTTAGGATAAAAGGTTGAATGTAGGGTTTAGGGTTTAAGTATAGGGTCGTGGGATAATGTTTAGTGTTCATGTTATAAGGTTGAGGGTATAGGTTATAGGGATGAGGGTTGATGATGTAGGGTTTAGGGTTTCAAGTATAGGGTTGAGGGATAGTGTTCAAGGTTGAGGGTATAGGGTTAAATGTATAGGGTATAGGTATTAGGGTTTAGGATATTGGGTATAGGGTTGAGGGTATTGGGTTTAGGGTTGAGGGTTTAGGGATAATCTTCAGGATTTAGGGTATTAGCTTGAGGTATAGGGTATAGGGATGAGGTTTGAGGGTTTAGGGTTTAAGGTATAGGGTTGAGGGTTGCGGGTTAGTGTTTAGGGTTTCAAGGGGATAAGGTTAAGTGCATAGGGTATAGGGATTAGGGTTTAGGATATTATTTATAGGGTTGAGGGTATTGGATATAAGGTTTAGGGTGTGGGTATAAGGTTGAATGTAGGGTTTAGGGTTTAATTATAGGTTTGAGGGATAATGTTTAAGGTTTAGCATATAAGGTTGAGGGTATAGGTTATAGGGATGAGGGTTGAGGGTTTAGGGTTTAAGGTATAGGGTTGAGGGTTGAGGGATAGTGTTTAGGGTTGAGGGTATATGGTTTAAGATATTTGTTATAGGGTCTGGGAGATTGAGATAGAGGGAGAGATAATGGTGAGATAGAGAGTAGAGAAGGAAGGAGAGAGTGAGAGAAATATAAAGGGAAGGATTAAGCTTGGGAGATTGAGAGAGAGGGAGAGAGGAAGAGAGAGGGAGAGAGAGGGAGGGAGAGACGAAGAGAGAGGGAGAGGGAGAGGAAGAGAAAGATGGGGGAGAGCGAGAGGGGGATAGAGGGAAAGAGGGAGGGAGGGAGAGGTAGAGATGGAGAGAGATAGAGAGAAGTATATAGGGAAGGAGAGATCAAGAGGGGGAGGAGGGAGGGAGAAGTAGAGAAAGAGGTGATATATAAAAAGAGAGAATGAGGGAGGGAAGGAAGGAGGGAGGGAGGGAGAGAGAAGTGAGGTAGAGAGGAATATGTTAAATAGAGCGAGGTAGAGAGAGAAGGTGGGTGGGAGGAAGGAAGAGAGAGAGTGAGAACTAGGGAGGGAGAGAGAGGTGAGATAGAAAGAGAAAGGTGATTTGAGAAAAGTATAGAGGGAAGGGGAGAGAGAGAGGAAGGTGGGGAGATTGAGAGATAGGAGGGAGCTAGATAGAAAGGTAGATAGGGATAGGTTAGAGAGTAGAGAGTGTGGGAGGATGGAAGAGAGATATATAGATAGGGATGAGAGTTGAGGGTGCAAGGTTTAAGGTTTAAGGTATAGAGTTGAGGATTGAGGGGATAGTGTTTAGGATTCAAGGTATAGGGTTATGGTTTAGGTTATTGGGTATATGGTTGAGGGTATTGGGTTTAGGGTTGAGGTTTGAAGGTTTAGAGATGAGGCACAAGGTTGAATATAGGGTTTAGGGTTAAAGTATAGGGTTTAGGCTTGTGGGTTTACAGTTGAGGGATAATTTTTAGGGTTGAGGGTCAAGGTTAAGTGTATAGGGTATATGGATTAGGGTTTAGGATATTGGGTATAGGTTATAGGGTTGAGGGTTGAGGGTATACGGTATAGGGTTAAGGGTTGAGAGTATAGAGTTTATGGTTTAAGTATAGGGTTGAGGGTATAGAGTTGAGGGATAATATTTAGGGTTTCGGTTATAAGGTTGAGGATATAGGGTATAGGGATGAGTGTTGAGTGTGTAGGGTTTAGGGTTTAAGGTATAAGGTTGAGGGTTGAGGTATAGTGTTTAAGGTTGAGGGTACAAGGTTAAGTTTATAGGGTTAAGGGTATTGGGTTTAGGATTGAGGGTTTAGGGTACAAGATTGAATGTAGGGTTTAGGGTTTAATTTTATGGTTGAGGGATAATGTTCAGGGTTTAGCCTATAAGGTTAAGGGTATATGGTATAGGGATGAGGGTTGAGGGTGTAGGGTATAGGGATTATGATTTACTATATTTGGTATAGGGTTTGGGATATTGAGAGAGGGTGAAAGGGAGAGAGAGAGGGAGAAGTAGAGAGGGAAGGAGAGAGAAAGAGGTAATAGAGAGAGAAGTAGAGTGTGAAGGAGGAAGGTGGAGATATTGAGAGAGAGAGGAGGGAGGGAGAGAGAGGTAGATATGGATAGGTTAGATAGAGAGAAGTAGAGAGGGAAGGTGGGTGGGAGGAAGGAAGAAAGAGAAAGGGGAGATAGATAATATTAGAGAGGGGAGGAGGGAGGGAGGGAGGGAGGGAGGGAGGGAGAGAGGTGGGACCCCATTTCTTTGAGGCATTTTTTCATACAACAAGAACTACCTTTTCAATGCTACCACATTTATGCATTGACAAGGTAGTGAGCTTAGTGCTCATTGTATGAAAAATTACCTCAAAGAAATGGGGTCTCACAGTGATGTACATCACCATGAGATCCCATTTCTTTGAGAAATTTTTTCATACAACGAGCACTACCTTGTCAATGTGTCCATATTGATGAGCATTGACACATTGACAAGGTAGTGCTTGTTGTATGAGAACATGCCTCAAACAAATGGGGTCTCACGGTGATGTACATCACCCTGAGATCCCATTTATTTGAGGCATTTTTTCATACAACGAGCACTACCTTGTCAATGCTACTGCATTGAGGCATTGAAACATTGAGAAGGTAGTGAGCTTAGTGCTCATTGTATGAAAAAATGCCTCAAAGAAATGGGGTCTCACGGTGATGTAGATCACTGCGAGACCCCATTTCTTTGAGGATTTTTTTCATACAACGGGCACTACCTTGTCAATGTGTTTACATTGACGCATTGACAAGGTAGTGCTTGTTGTATGAAAAAATGCCTCAAAAAATGGGGTCTCACGTACATCACTATGAGACCCCATTTTTGAGACATTTTTTTATACAACAAGCACTACCTTGTGAATGCTACTGCATTGATGCACTGAACTGGGAGTGAGCTTAGTGCTCATTGGATGAAAAAATGCATCAAATAAATGGGGTCTCACGATGATGTACATCACCGTGAGACCCCATTTCTTTGAGGCATTTTTTCATACAATGAGCATTACCTTGTCAATGTGTACTATAAAAAATGGATCTTTGGACATTTTCATGGTCATTTAGGTCTTTTTCTATGATTCTTGGTCTATTATGCTTTGATTTAATGTTGTAATGTAACTTTTACATTCACATTAGGTCTTGAATATTCAAGTTATTGAGACTTTATGATGTCTTATGAAGGTGTTGTGAAGTGTTGTAACACATTTATGCACTTTTCTAGACTCTTCTTATTATGATTCATCTAAACATTCCCTTTTTATCCCTTACCAAGTCCTATTCTAAAGTGTTGTAAAGTCTTGTAACAAAATTTCATGCTTTTCTAGGCTTGTCACCACTAATTACACCTTTCTTATGCTTTATTTGGCCCCTTTATGCACTTATAGGCCTTAATTAAGTGTGTTTTTTAATACAAACCCGAAAAACAACATTAAAGACAACTTAATTCCCGACACCCACTTGCATGTATTGAGTGGGACCTATTCACCATGGGTGGCGAATGAGTCCCTCTTGGCACAAAATTCAAAATAAATTCAAATTTCTTTTGGGTTTTTATTCATTAAGACCTTAGGTCGGCCTGTGATGTATTTTTGGGAAATTAGGGCATAAATGTGTATAAATAAGTGTTTTTCCATCCATTTTAACCCACATTCATCTTGTTCACTTATTCATCTCATACACTCAAGCATTCAAACATTTTTCATTCAATCGAGCAATTATCAAGCATCTTGGAGTAGCCATTAACATATCTTTAGACTTCAACAATAAGGATTTGGAAATTTTATGACACTTGCATGTTGTTTTTTCATCATTCTTTCTTGTTTTTATTTAATTTCTTTATCAAGGGTTTGATTACCAAAGTGGGATTTGACCAAGGAAAATCCCTATACTCTAACCCTTAACCATTTTCCCCCTCTTTGCATGTGTGTTTGCAAGTCTTGTAGGTAAATTTGTCAAAGAAATAGGTGTTTAAAATGGGTGAACAAGTCATCAAAGCTATTCAAGTCAACAAAACCCTAATTCAAGTTTGGAGATGTCACCATTCAACCCATTTTCTGTAGATTTGGTTCTATCAACCCAATAAGACAAGTGCAGATTTGGACCCACAAAGTTGACTTCTGAATTTACAAATTTCTATAGGTGGAATGATTTGCCATTAGTGGCGAATGAGTCCCACTATTAGGATGGAAAAGGTGATTCATCAAAGTTCAGTTCCCGACACTTAGAAACCAGTTTCATCAAAGTTTACTAGAAGTAGGACTGATTCACCATAAGTGGAAAATGAGTCCCACTGGTCATCAACAATGAATTTTACAACATTATAAAACCTTCTTAGATCTACATTCAGCCTCTAGGTGCACTCCATTCAATCTCATTCAATTCTATTTGCATTTTTTTATGTTTCTAGTCCATTTCTGCATATCACACTGTGTTTTCCAACACTTCATATTTCTTAGGTTTAGCATAAATAATCAATCAATTTCATTAGTTTTATGCATCTAAATCATTGTATTTAGGCATAATTCCATCATACATACATTAATTTTAGCGAACCACCTATATTTTGGTGTGAGATCTATCTCTTTCCTTTAGGTGAAAAACCCTAATTGAGCAAAAGAGTCATAGCATTTCACCTCCCCAAAATATTTGGTTCATTTTGGTGAACCTGTATATTGAACATTATCTTTCTAATTTGCATTGCATTTACATCCTAGGACTCAATTGCATTAGCTTTTGCATTATTTTGCATCCTAGGGTTTTCAACATTGCATTAGTGAATATCTCATATAGATTTCATTTTGGCATTTCAAAACATTACAAAAACTAAAGTTCTGCATTTGCATCCTAGTTTTGCATCAGAAAAGCATAAAAATCATTTTAAATTTTCTGAGAAACAAAAAAACATTCATCCCTGGACTCATTCGCCACCCTGGGCAAATCAGTCTAGTTGCACTTTTTGCACAACATTTTCTATCATTTTCACAGTAATTTCTACACTTTTGTTTTCTGGTATTGCATTCCCATTTTAGTTTATATAATTTTTGTTATTTGCATTTTATTATTCCTAGTTTGCATTGTATTTCCATACACCCCACCTTTTGTGGTATTTGTATGAGTGTTTGGTTCCCTATTGATAATACTTTAGTGAGGTGAAGTT
The DNA here is from genome assembly GCA_007258455.2 of Sequoia sempervirens. Lineage (NCBI taxonomy): Eukaryota > Viridiplantae > Streptophyta > Pinopsida > Cupressales > Cupressaceae > Sequoia > Sequoia sempervirens. Next base: position 452,880,869 of record VDFB02000017.1, read on the forward strand.
CCCGACTCATGACTTCCTGCGATAGCATATTCATTGTGGACCTTGGGTTATCCAGAGCTCCTACTCTTGGTATTGAAAATGGTGCATTAGGCATGGATACTACCAATAGTACACCTTTTCCTTCCCCTACAATGCATGTTGACACACACATTAATTCCATCTTGCAAGACAAAGTAGTTAACATTCATGAGGACTTAGCACATATCCAACATCACTTGTGTCTTGAAAACATTTCAACCACTGCAATTCCTGCTATAGACAACATCCATCACTTGATTGAAAGTGATGAAGGTTTAAATGTTATGAAACAAATTGCTGAAATATACAACAAACATGCTCCTTACATCTCTAGTACATCTCCATCAGCAAACACTATGGTTAGCCAAGGAGGATCTCATATTCCTCCTCCTCAACTGTAGCATCCATACCCACTTATACCACCCCTCAAGTTACAACAACAATTCAATAGGTTAGTCATGTGACTCCTTTCCCTATTCCAACTAGCATTCCTAGTTCTTTTGTGGCATTGAATGTTCCATCCTCCACCACCTTCACCCCTCTTAGTGTCCCCTTCACTTGTCCTAACACTACCTACACTCCATCACCATTCTCTCTTTCACCTCATACCACTTACACTAACCCTCTCATCACACAAATTTTCCACACTATTTCTTCCATGCAACAACAAATATCCACCATAAACCAAAGCCAAAATGCACCACCCACCTATTATGTCCATAGTAGCCCACTCTCTTTGGAAATATTAAGAACACCGATGCCACAATGACTTGAGATGCCTAGGTTTGAGAAGTATGGAGGGAAAGGAGACCCTACTAATCATGTCAATACCTATATCACCTTATGCAGTGATTTTGTCCTTGACAATAAACTGCTAGCTAAACTGTTTCCTAGGACTTTAAAGGATACTGCTTTGGAGTGGCTTTCTTCTTTACCCAATCATTCAATTCGTTCATTTAATGAGCTTGTTGATGCCTTTATTAGTCATTTCCAGGTCCATATGACTCCCAAAAAGAAAATGGCTAATTTGATGAGGTGTAAACAAAATGTGGATGAAAGAGTAATTGATTTCATTTCACGCTATTAGTCATTGTATGCTCAAATAGATGTCAAGGTTCCTGATTCACATCTCCAAAAGATGCTTATTGAAAAATTGCAAACTCACATTTAGGATAAATTGACCATGATGAAATTTCCTTCTTTCATGCATTTATGCACAACTCTTTGTGACTATCACAACTCGATTACTAGTCGTGATACCAAATCCACTTCTAGTTGAGTTGAGAAGTCTGAACAAAGAAACCGAAACTAATAAAACTTCAGAAAACCAAACAAAGGCTTATTATAGTTTAATCCCCCTCCTCCACAATCAACTCAACCCATTCATAATCAAATGGAAGTCACTAAAGCAGCCATGCTCTTTACCTATGGCGACCCGAAGAAACAATTTACCCCTTTACCTGATACCCTCCAAAACATAATGAATCAACTGATACAACAAAAAATGATCACTTTTCCTACAGTCAAACCACTTGATCCTACCAAGCCTTTACCACCCACCTTTAAACCAAATGCTTATTGTCATTTTCATCACCAAAATGGACATGAAACAGAACAATGCAAGCATCTCAAACACATAGTGCAAGACCTCATTGATTCTAGTCGCCTATCCATTGCGGGTGTCAATGATTAGGGCAATAAGTTTGTCACCCATCCCAACCAGAATTTGCAAATTTTTACCAACCCAATGCCTAAATACAATGTTTCATTTGTCAAAGCCAGTGAACCTTCAAACAATGATGTGATGAATGTCTGTACAAATGATGAAAAATATGTTATTACTCCAAATGTTACACATGTTAATCCTATTGATGAAATGGTGGGAATGATAGATGTTATCCCTTGTAAGGGCCAACCTAACAAATCTCTTGATATTACTTTTTCTTCTCATGATATACTTAAAAACCTTCCTGATGGTCCTCTTTACATAGCTGGTCGCATCTATGATAAATCCACCAATGGGATATTAATAGATCCCGCCTGTGGTGAGAACGCGATCACGAAATATTTTTTGGCATTACATGATCTTTATCAAGATGATTATGACAAACCAACATTATGGATTAAAACAAATAATGGTTTCGCATGCCCTACGATTGGATCGATTGCACTCCCATTACAGATAGGACCTAAAACATTGGATGTAACATTCTCTATCATTCCACAATTAGATCATTTTCGTTTGTGGCTAGGTCATCCTTGGCTTCGCTCGATGAAAGTTGTTCCTTCAATTGTTCACAAATGTTTGAATTTTCCACTTAAAAATGAGATATTTACTGTACACCATAGTGTCTTTAATCCATTGTCTTCTAAAGGTAATTTTTCCTTGGAAGCCTTTTGGCCTGAACGTATGGAGCCCATCACCCCTCGCAAAGACTTCTTTTTCATTGCCTATCAAAATTTGAAAGCCAAATGAATAGCTGAATTGTCTCTTCACCACATGTCCCCGTCCACTTCCGCCACTCCTATCCTAGATGAGACAATGCTTCAACCTGAATCCGAACCTGAAAAAATATTACAACCTTCATATCAACCAACATTAAACACTTCACCCTCCTCATCTAAACGTCTAAGAGATAATGAAACCAACCTCGTTATGCCTCCTTGCATTAAAAAAGTTTATAAAGAGAAAGAGAAAGTGATTGACCCACCTTCTGTTCCTCCCCCTAGGGAAGAAAAGAATCCTATCATGGATCAACCCTCTCTTACTCCTACACAACTCCAAAATAGAATTAAAAGAAACCAAGGTGCTAGAGCATGTAGGTGTCGTTGTCGTCTTTTGGCTCATCAGTTACATGCTGAAGAAAACATAAAATAAAAATCCGCATTCGACAGAAGCAGTCCCTGACCACCTTCCTCCTCTTGACCCACCACAACATAGTCCAACACAACCATCACAACAAAATGATTTGATACAACAACCACAACTTTTGATACACCCTTCATTAGAAATTACCATTCATCCTCCTGTTGTGATCAACTTAGATGACGATGAGGAAACAACAAAAATTGATGACGAGATACATGATGAATTAAACACATTGTTTTCCTCATCTATGAGCTTCAACAAGATATCTCCTATCCAAAGTGATGACCTTGGCACTTCCCCTAGTTCGGCCCTTACAATTGTCCCCTTAGACAATCAACCGCCCTCACAATACACTGAACATGATTGGGAGGTAGATGACTTGTTAGAAGGTTGACTTGCATTTTCCTTACTAGCCTTTCATTTTCCCTTTTCCTTTTTCTTTTTCTTTGATTGCATGTACGTATTGTGCTCTCTTGTATTGTGTGTTTAATGTTATCTCTTTTTGTGCACTTTCTCTATTTGTACCTCCATTCTTCTATATGTTGTACATTTCTTTCACTTTTTCACTTTTGTTTTGTGTTTTCCTTTTGGGGATGATGTAAAGCATTGTGACACCATATGTCTCTTCCATGTTGACCCAAACAATCCCTTTTTCTTTTAATTTGTCTTTTCTTGTGTTTTCCTTTTGGAGGTGATGCAAGGCATTGAGACTGAAATGTCTCCTTCATTTGACCCTAAATATTTTCCTTTTCTTTCACCTTTTCATTTTTCTTTTCTTGTGTTTTCCTTTTGGGGATGATGCAAAGTGTTGAGACTGCAATGTCTCTTCCATGTTGACCCAAAACATATCTTATTTTCCTTCTATTTTCGCTCTCTTTGTGTCATTCTTCCAGTTCTATGTATTTGGGGAATGATGATAGTTCCAAGCTCTTTAATAACAACATTGCAGCAAAGAACATACTGACCCCAAATCCATAGATCCCTTATGTGTTTGGTGCGTTCCTTTTTGGGGGCAACCCCTCTTTCTTTTGTTCCTTTTTCCTTCACATGATGCAACCTTACTCAAAAATGTATGACTTGGCATAGGGGATTTCCAAGTTGGCTCTCATGTCTTGTTTCTTTTTGCATTTTTCATTTTCTACTTTAAAGTAATTGCTCACAAAACGATGTGTAGCAATTCCTTTAAAGTGGGGGAATACATTGGCATTATTCATTTGCATTTTTCTTTTTTGATTCTTAGTGTAGCCTTGTTACTTCATATGATGTGTTTTTCACTTTGTGGATGACATTGGGTGTGATTTCCTTCATAAGTGTGATCTATCTCAACATATTACATTCCTCTTAGTGGCTTGATGCGACACACTACATCCCCTAAGCTGTGAATATTCTATCCTTTGATCGGTCCTCTCTTGGAGACATTAGACACAATGTTCCCTAAGTTATAGACCTCACATGAACTAAACAAGAATTCTTTGAACATTTTTTCATTTTACATTTTGCATTTATGGCCACCTTGCATAACACAGCTTGCATGCATGTGGTGCCATCCTATTTGTCCATGAGTTCTAAGCATACAAAGCTTTTCTTGTCTCATGAAGCACAAACTGAAATTTTCCTTTGTGGCACTATATTAAAGTTATCAGGAGGTATAAATTTGGTATAGTTGAGTGTGAAGCACATTTCGAGGCATGACTTTCCCCATAGCCACCTGTGTATTTGTGAGTACATACCAGCCGAGCGTATGTTTCTCACCTTTTGGTCCTTCTCACCCGGCGGACAACCATGAGTTTCATTTCCCTAGAGTGAGTATGCATTCTCTTTTTTAGACAAATAGCCTAGGTCTGATCCACAACTAGCTAGAAAAACGATTGAAGCTTGATTCGACTTTTCCTCCCTCTTTTCTTCTTCTCTTTCACATATGTGTTCCTTTGTTCTTATGTTTAGTTTGTCATGGGATCTTCATCCTGAGGCTTGATCATCCCTCTCGATCGTTATTGTCTCATCTTGCTAGCATAAGTGCATTTGGATCCCTCTTGATGTGCATGAATACTTTAGTGCGAGTTTGAAGCAAGTTCATCCTCTCACTAAAGTGGGGGCTAAATGTACGATAGAAAAATAGATCTTTGGACATTTTCATGGTCATTTAGGTCTTTTTCTTGTGATAATTGGTCTATTCTACTTTGATTTAATGTTGTAATGTAACTTATACATTCACATCAAGTCTTGAATATTCAAATTATTGAGACTTTATGATGTCTTATGAAGGTGTTGTGAAGTGTTGTAACACATTTCTACACTTTTCTAGAGTCTTCTTATTATAATTCATCTAAACATTCCCTTTTTATCCCTTACCAAGTCCTATTCTAAAGTGTTGTAAAGTCTTGTAACAAAATTTCACACTTTTCTAGGCTTGTCACCACTAATTACACCTTTCTTCTGCTTTATTTGGCCCCTTTATGCACTTCTAGGCCTTAATTAAGTGTGTTTTTTAATACAAACCCGACAAACAACATTAAAGACAACTTAATTCCCGACACCCACTTGCATGCCTTGAGTGGGACCCATTCACCATGGGTGGAAAATGAGTCCCTCTTGGCACAAAATTCAAAATAAATTCAAATTTCTTTCGAGTTTTTATTCATTAAGACCTTAGGTCGTTCCGTGATGTATTTTTGGGAAATTAGGGCATAAATGTGTATAAATAAGTGTTTTTCCATCCATTTTAACCCCCATTCATCTTTTTCACTTAATCATCTCATACACTCAAGCATTTGAGAATTTTTCATTCAATCAAGCAATTATCAAGCATCTTGGAGCAACCATTGACATATCTTCAGACTTCAACAATAAGGATTTGGTGAGTTTATGACACTTGCATGTTGTTTGTCCATCATTCTTTCTTTTTTTCATTTCATTTCTTTATCAAGGGTTTTATTACCAAAGTGGGATTTGACCAAGGCAAATCCCTATACTCTAACCCTTAACCATTTTCCCCCTCTTTGCATGTGTGTTTGCAAGTCTTGTAGGTAGATTTGTCAAAGAAATAGGTGTTGAAAAGTGGTCAAAAAGTCATCAAAGCTATTCAAGTCAACCTAACCCTAATTCAAGCTTGGAGACAACATTCAACCCATTTTCTATAGATTTGGTTCCATCAACCCGATAAGAAGACAAGTGCAGATCTGGACCCACAGAGTTGACTTCTGAATTTGTAGATTTCTGTAGGTGGAATGATTCGTCATCAGTGCTGAACGAGTCCCACTGTCAAGTGGAAAAGGCGATTTCATCATAATTCAATTCCCAACACTCAGAAACCAGTTTCAACAAAGTTTACCAGAAGAAGGACTGATTCACCATCAGTGGCAAATGAGTCCAGTGGTCATCAACAATGAATTTCACAACATTCCAGAACCTTCTCAGATCTACATTCAGCCTCCAGGTGCACTCCATTCAATCTCATTCAATTTTGTCTGCATTTGTTTATGTTTCTAGTCCATTTCTGCATATCACATTGTGTTTTTCAACACTTCATATTTCTTAGGTTTAGCATAAATGATCAATCAATTTCATTAGTTTTTTACATCTAGATCATTTCATTTAGGCATAATTTCATCATACATACATTAATTTGAGTGAACCACCTAGATTTTAGTGTGAGATCTATCTCTTTCCTTTAGGTGAAAAACCCTAATTGAACAAAAGAGTCATAACATTTCACCTCCCCGAAAATCTTTGGTTCATAATGCTATTGTGTTGACACATTGACAAGGTAGTGCTCATATGAAAAATTCCTCAAAGAAATGGGGTCTCATAGTGATGTTTTATCATACAATGAGCACTCCCTTGTCAATGCTACTACATTGACTTATTGACAAGGTAGTGCTTGTTATATGAAAAATGCCTCAAAGAAATGGTCGTGAGACCCCATTTCTTTGAGGCATATTTTCATACAATGAGTGCTACCTTGTCAATGCTACCACACTGATGCATTGAAAAGGTAGTGAGATTAGTGCTCATTGTATGAACAAATGCCTCAAAGAAATGGGGTCTCACGGTGATGTACATTATCGTGAGACCCCATTTCTTTGAGGCATTTTTTCATACAACAAGCACTACCTTGTCAATGCTATCACATTGACGCATTGACGAGGTAGTGCTCATTGTATGAAAAATTCCTCAAAGAAATGAGGTCTCATGGTGATGTATGAAACCCCATGGAGACCCCATCACCACAAGACCCCATTTCTTTGAGGAATTTTTTCATACAATGATTACTACCTTGTTAATGCATCACCATGAGACCCCATTTCTTTGAGGCATTTTTTATACAATGAGCACTACCTTGTCAATGCTACCATATTGATGCATTGACAAGGTAGTGAGCTTAGTGCTCATTGTATGAAAAGATGCCTCAAAGAAATGAGGTCTCATGGTGATGTACATCCTTGTGAGACCCCATTTCATTGAGGAATTTTTTCATACAACAAGCACTACCTTGTCAATGCTACCATATTGACGTATTGACAAGGTAGTGCTCATTCTATGAAAAAATGCCTCAAAGAAATGGGGTCTCACTGTTATGTACATCACCGTGAGACCCCATTTCTTTGAGGTATTTTTTCATACAAAGTGATCTCGTTGTATAAAAAAATTCCTCAAAGAAATGGGGTCTCACGGTGATGCTTTTTCATACAATGAGCACTACCTTGTCAATGCTACCACATTGACACATTGACAAGGTGTGCTTGTTGTATGAAAAAATTCCTCAATGAAATGGGGTCTCATTGTGATTACATCACCATGAGACCCCATTTATTTGAGTCATTTTTTCATACAAGCACTACCTTGTCAATGCTACCGCATTGATGCATTAACAAGGTAGTGCTTGTTGTATGAAAAAATGCCTCAAAGAAATGGGTTCTCACAGTGATGTAGGGTTTAGGGTTTATGCTTATGGTTGAGGGATAATGTTTAGGGTATAGGTTATAAGGTTGAGGGTGTAGGGTTTAGGGTATAGGGATTAGGATTTATGATATTTGATATAGGGTTTTGGAGATTGAGAGAAAGGGTGAGAGGGAGAGAGAGAGAGGGAGAAGTAAAGAGGGAAGGATAGAGAGAGGTGATAGAGAGAGAGAGAGAGAAGTAGAGAGTGAAGGAGGAATGTGGAGAGATTAAGAGAGAGAGGTATATAGGGATAGGTTAGATAGAGAGAAGTAGAGAGGGGAGGTGGGAGGGAGGAAGGAAGAGAGGGAAATGGGGAGATATATAATATTAGAGGGAAGGAGAGATGGAGGGAGAGAGAGGTGAGATAAAGGGAGGAGGGAGGGAAGGAGGGGGAGAATGGTTCTTGATAGAGAGTAGAGAGGGAAGGAGAGAGTGAGGGAGAAAGATAGGAGAGAGAGGAGGAAGGTGGGGAGATTGAGAGAGAGGGAAGAGGGAAGAAGGGAGGGATAGGTAGAGATGGAGAGAGGGATATAAAGATAATTATATAGGGAAGGAGAGATAGTGAGGGAGAAGTATAAAAAGTGAGAATGGTGAGATAGAGAGTAGAGAGGAAAGAAGAGAGTGAGAGAAAGATGGAAAAAGAGAGAGGAGGATGGTTGGGAGATTGAGAGAGAGGGAGAGATTGGGAGAGAGAGGGAGAGTGAGGGGAGGAGGGAGGGAGATGTAGAGATAGAGATAAGTATATATAGGGAAAGAGAGATATGGAAGGGGGAGGGAGGGAGAAGTAGAGAGATAGAGAGAGAGATAGGGAGAGATAGGGAGGCAGAGAGAGGTGATAGAGGAAGGTGATATAGAGAGAGAGGAGGGAGGGAAGTGAGATAGAGAGAATGAGAGATGGAGAGAGGGGGGAATGAGGAAGGTGGAGATATTGAGAGAGAGGAGGGAGGGAGAGAGAGTGAGGAAAAGAGGGATAGGTTATATAGAGAGTAGAGAGGGAATTTGGGTGGGAGGAAGGAAGAGAGAGGTGAGATAGAATTAAAGAGGTAAGGAGGGAGGGAGTGAGAGATATTGGTGAGATAGAGAGAATTATATAGGGAAGGAGAGAGAGAGAGGAGGAAGGCGGGGAGATTGAGAGAGAGGGAGAGATGGAGAGAGAGATAGAGAAGTATATAGGGAGTAAGATAAAGAAGTAGAAGTAGAGAGAGAGGGAGAGAGAGAGAGAGAGAATGATGAGATAGAGAGTAGAGAGGGAAGGAGAGAGAGATACAGATGGGGGAGGGAGAGTGTGTGTGTGAGAGAAACACAAAGAGGAGGAAGGTTGGGAAATTGAGAGAGAGGGAGAGGGGAGGTAGAGATGCGAGAGGGAGAGGTAGAGATGGAGAGAGATCTAGAGAGAATTATATAGGAAAGGAGAGATAGAGAGGGGGAGGGAGGGATGAGTAGAGAGAGAGAGGGAGAGATAGGGAGGGAGAGAGAGGTGAGATAGAGAGAGAGGGATGGAGAGAGACAAAGAGAAGTAGAAAGGGAAGGAGGGAGGGAAAAAGGGAGAGAGAAGTGTGAGATAAAATGAGAGAGAGGGGGGGAAGGAGGAAGGAGGAGAGATTGAGAGAGAGAGGAGGGAGGTTGAGAGATAGGTAGAGAGGGATAGGTTAATAGAGAGAATTAGAGAGGGAAGGTGGGTGGGATGAAGGAAGAGAGAGAGAGAGAGGAAGGAGGAAGGTGGAAAGATTGAGAGAGAGATAGAGGAGGGAGGGAGAGGTAGAGGGATAGGTTAGATAGAGTGAAGTAGAGAGGGAAGGTGGGTGGGAGGAAGGAAGAGAGAGAGGGGGAGATAGAGAAAATTAGAGAGATAAGGAGGGAAGGAGGAATGAAGGGAGGGATGGAGGGAGAGAGAGAGAGGTGAGATAGATATAAGTATAGAGGGAATTGATAGAGTGTGTGAGAGAGGTCTAGAGCATAAGGGATAAACAATGAGTGAGATAGAGCGAAAGAAAGATGATACAACTTGTTGATTACTGAAATTTGACCTTCTGATTACTGATATTTGACATGCTAATTACTAAAATTTGGCTATCTGAAAAATTGTAAGATCTTCCAAAAACTATAATTTGAATTATATTTCCTAGAGATCTTAAACCACTCTCAAACATCCTGAAACTATATACATGAAATATAACTTAAAGTATAAGAAAGTAAATGTCCATATGTAAATGTCAACTTATACTTAAATGTTTATTTCATGTATATAGTTTCTCTGAAAGATAACAATAAGAAAGAGACAAGAAAAAAAGAAGATTTTTTTTTCAATGTAGACCAAAACATGAGCGCATTATAATGTGCTTGCATTTTGGAAATATTTTTTTATTTCAAAAAATGCACGTTTTTTGAATCAAAATATGTGCATTTTTTAAAATTTAAACCATAACGTGTGTTATAAAACAATCACATTTTACTATAACGCACTCACGTTTTCACTATTTTGGGATGAAAAAGTAAATTGGTTACCTTTCCCCCCCCCCCCTATTTTTGCACTTACCCATTGTCTAAGCTCTATGATGTCAACAATATATTAGAACTATCAAGGTTTTAGAGGAAAAAATATTCTTCTTGTTGATTATGCTTATTTTTCAAGCATGGTGTTGAAGAAGCTAAATAAGCCTAGAAATAATATGAAAGCTAACCAACAAGCCAATAAAACAAATAAATTCTTCTAGAATATTATACACTATTGATTTCATATGGAAAATTCTTATAAAATAATAGAATAAATATTTTGAACACTCTTAATTAGATACATGCCATATGGTTATTTTTCTCAATTAACCTCTTCTACAATAATAGTAGGCCACTTTTTGGCATCACCATTAATCTACTTACTAATTGGACTTTACAAACCTTATAGAACCTTGATTAAACTGGTCTATTTTTAGTAACTATTCATACCTATTATGTAATTGAAACAATTCCATGATAATAAGAACAATTAAATTAAGTACATTTACAAACTTCTTACTAGCTCATACTTATATAGAAGCCCATTCTTAAGATAGTGCATATAAAATCATATCTATTAATAGTGCATATACAATCATATGTATTAATAAACTAAAAAAAATGTATGTATTTAAGAACAAGTTTAAAAATATAACTTTTAGATCATCCTCTTGAGAACTTAGTACAAATCATATAATATAGCTCATAGAATATTAGACCAAGAGTAATTTATGAAATATAAAGGTTTGTTACCCTTTGGGATAGATAGTAGAATAAAAATATCATGTAAATTACAAACATTCATGCACACAAAAAAATCATGATTAAATAAAATTCATGAAGGCTTGTAGATCTAGTTATCAAAATGAAATGAAGAAAAAATAGGTGGTGGTGTGTGTTGGGGGTGTAAGGTAAAAAAATGGAATCAAAGGAAGATGATGCACCTATCTTTCTTCTGATTTCATTAGGAAAAGAGATCTTCCAAAGGTAGGATTGACTTTCAACCCTTAGGTGAGTCAACCCTATCAGGGGATCTATTGTTTCCTTTATGACAGAAAATGACAAATATGATTGAAATGCACTTTGGGGAGATAAAAATAAAATGCTTAGTGCACTCAATTGTATGATGTAAAACTTGAAATGCAGATTTAAACGATAAAAAAAATAGAAACTACAACATTCTGGTAGATCTGAGAAGGGGAAATTGATGTGCAGTTGTCACCAAAAGTGGTTGTTGAGTGTCTTGTTGGGAAAAATTCACCCTAGGGAAAATGGGTCTCTGTATAGGGATTCAAAATTTGTTTCACAGTCTATTGGTTTTGGATCTACAGTCTCAATTCCACTAGATTCCACTGTCGGACAGTTGGAAATAAATTCTATAAATGAGTTTTTGTGGCTTGACAACTTTGCAAAATTGCACTTTTGATCAATCTTCAAGCCTTCTTCACCTGCAAATCTACACACAGAAAGAGGGAAAAAATGTTTGTTTTTGGGTGAATAGGGGTTTGCCTTGGTCAAACCCCAATTTGGTAATTAAACCTTGATAATGAAATAATGATAAAATATAAGGAATGATGAATGAACAATGTTATGTCACAACTCACCAAACCCTTAATGGTTTCCCTTAGAGGACTAAAGTCTAACACATCTCTCTAAGGATTGGATCTTGCATGAAATAGCTTGAATGATTGCTTGATTTAATTCTTGAATGCTTGCATGCATGCTTGAAACCTACATTATAATGTTAGCTCCAAAACATAATATGAACACACATAACTTTGACATGATAATATGATCTTGATTGTTGCTATAGATGACTAATAAATCTTCTCTTCAATGCTCTTGACAATAATATTTGCTATAGGATTTCTCTCATAAAGTGTGTTAGATTTGAATTGATAAAATAATCTTGTATTTATAGGTGTTTATCTAATTTCCCAAAAATCAGATTCCATAAGACGACATTTGAAACTTGATTTTGAATCATTAAAATTCTGCCAAAAAAGTACTAAAAATTGGGTCTTGGCACTTAAGGAGGACCCATTCGCCCTTGGGCGAATGGGTCGTGGTACCTAAATCCAAGATACACAATTTCCAAGGTGTTTAAAATAATGTTAGCATTTGTTTAATGCCAGTTTCCCTTTCAGAAAATGGGAATAATAAGGCGTAGGAATGCATAATTTAGGAAATTAGAAGCATAATTAAGTCTAATTAATTAAGGGGACCCAAACATAGTGTGAAAATTTAAACGAGTACATTTTTCTACACTACATTTATCTCCCACTTTAGTGAGAGTATGAGCCCTACACTCAAACTCACACCAAAGTAGACAAATAAGTCAAGAGAGGTCTAATTGTACAATTGTTAGAAAGATGAGATGACAAAGATCAAGAAGGATGATCAAGCCCATAGGATCAAGGATCCCATGGAAAAAAAACAAAGACACAAAGAGACATACAAATGCAACATCAACACAAGATACAACATCACACAATATCAAAATTAATGAAAGCAAAAGATGAACTAGCAAGTTGCATTATGCCAACTCCATCAAACACATTCTCATGGCACCATAGGAAAGAATTTTTTTTTATTCAAGGTGGCCATGAAAACAAACTCACGAGTGCAATTCAATATACACTTGGTGAGCCTAAATAAGTGAGAAATGCACAAGGTCTAGTGCAGTTTGATATACAGGTGTGTACCCACAAAACAAGTGGTGATGGGAAAGTCATACTAGGTCTACATGATCCCATACATCAACCATACCAAAAGTTATACTCCTTGATAACTTTGATAAGGTGCCACATACGATGATCACAAGGCTAGCATATTGCATTATGTTAGACACTCATGAAACAAAGACACCACCAAGAAAGTTGTGTTATGCTTAGTGGCCAAAAGTTTTGGTTTGAGATAATAGGATAATCAAAGGGGTTTTGCTTAGTTCATGAAAGGTCTTAACTTAGGGAACATCACACTCAATGTCACCAAGAGAGGACTAATCGAGGGATAAAAATATTCACACCTTAGGGAATGCCATATGTCAAGAAAGGTCACACTCTTGAAGGAAATCAAACCCAATGTCACCACCACGAAGACATATCACATGAAGTAAGAAGACCACACTTTTCACAAGGTCAATCAAGTAAAAAGAAGTTGGAACAAGGTCAAATCAAGCAAAAAGTGGGATACTGAATTCCCCCCACTTTAAAGAAACTGCTAAACACAATGCTGTGAGCAATTACTTTAAAGTAGAAGAATGATAAATATCAATACATGAGAGCTTTTATTCATAAAGCCCTATGTAAAACATATGCTTCCAAGTAAGGCTATGTCATGAAAAGGATATTTCCCCCATATTCAATCCTAAGATAACATATAAGGGATCCACAGATATGAGGTCAGCGCATGTCTTTGCTACAGTGATATAGTCGAGCTTAGAATTGTCATTGTTCCCCAAATAAATCATAGAAAAAAAAAACACAAAGGAGGAATGAAACAAAAGAGAAAAGACAAAGGATAAGCCTTTTGGGTCAACATGGAAGAGACCTAAATGTCTCGATGCCTTGTGTCATCCCCAAAAGGAAAACACAAGACAAGTGAAAAGATAATGTTTACGAGAGATAGAAGAATGAAGATACAAATAGAAAAATGTCACAAAAAATTATCTTCCTTTGTATCCTTGCACCAATGGAGTGACTAGGGTCATCCGAAGTAGGCTCACAAACATAAAGACATAACAAGAAACAAAGTGTGAGGGATCACATTACACACATGCAATAAAAAAGAACATAAAAAGAAGACATAAAGCTAGTATGACACATGCGATTTGACCTATAGCAAGTCATCCACATCCCAATCTTGTTCATCATATATGAAAGGCAGATGTCTGGCCAAATGGGAAACAATGAGTGACGTACTAGAACAATCACCAGGTTCAACACATGGTGATATGATTTTGTTAGGAGGATCATCATGGTTGTTATCATCTAAGATCATGGAAGAGGAAAATAATAAATTCAACTCATTATGCACTTCCTCATCAATCTTAGCATTCTCTTCATCATCATCCAAGTTAATAACAACAGGTCTAATGATAATATCCATTGAAGTTTCATGTGTTTGTTGTTGTGGGGAATGTGGAGGATCATCATGCTTTGCTTTAGTTAAATTTTGATCTTGGTTTGCTTATTTGTTCTCTTCTTTTAACTTATGAGAAATATCATGACGTCTATGCCTACTCTCTTTATATTTCTATTTCTTTTTGCATAGTTTTCAAGTTGTGAATGTGTAGGAGCAGGTTTATCAACCATAGGTTTCTTTTCTTCTAGCAAGGCAGGAACAAAAGGAACCATCGAGGGTTGGTCGACCACTTTTTCTTTAGGTTTATGAACTTTTTTAATCTTGGGAGGCACAATGGGATTTGTATGGTTGTCTCTTGGTCTCTTATAGGAAATAGGTGGAGGATTTTCCATGGATTTGTCTTGGTTACTTGGAAGAGCTTTTGGTTCAATAATGGTTTCATCAATGATAGGAGACTCAAGCATGGGCTGAGGGATATTGCTAAGAGATAATTCTTCTATGTGCTTTTCTTTGAATTTATGATAAGATTTGAAAACTAAGTCCTCACAAGGATTAATAGGTTCCATAGGTTTGAGCCAAAATAAATCCAATGAGAAATTTCCATGGCAAGACATAGGATTAAAACCACTATGATGCATAGTGAAAATTTCATTACCAAATGGAAATTTTAAGCATTTATGCACTATCGACGAGACAACATCCATGGAGCATAGCCGTGGATAGCCTAGCTTCACACGAAATTGGTCTGATGATGGGATGATAGAGAATGAGACATTCAATTGCTTTAGTCCAACTTTTAAGGGGAGAGTGATCAAACCTATCATAGGGAAAACAAAACCATTATGTGTTTTGATCCATGCTTTCGATTGTTCATAAGAATCTTGATAAAGTTCATGCACAAAAAATAATCCTCAGTGATCACATTCTCTACACACATGAGATCAATTAATATCACATTAGTAGGCTTGTCATTGACTCTTCCAGCTATGTAAAGAGGACCATTAGATGCATGTTTAATTATGTCATTTTATGAGAAAGAAATGTCAAGAGACATTTTGGTTTTCCCCTTACAAGGTTGAATGCCAATGTATCTAATCATAGCATCTATATCATATTCATTATCACTCTTATTGTCATCATTTATAATTTGTATGTTATCAACATTCATCACATCATTCTTGGTGTCACTAGCTTTAAAAAATGAGATGTTATGATTTGGTATTGGATTGGTAAAGATTTGCAAATTTTGGTTGGGTGGAGCAATAGACTTATTTCCTTGAACGTTAACACCACCAATCTAGATGTGATTAGAATCAATGGGGTCTTGCACAATGTTTTTAAAACGCATACATTATTTTGTATTGTGTCCATTTTGTCGGTGATAATGGAAAAAGGAATTTGGATTATAGTTCGGGGGAAAAGGCTTAGTAGGATCAGGGGTTCTAATAGGAGGTAAGGTAATTAATTTCTTCCCCAAGAGTTACAACATGATGGAATGAAGGGAATCGAGTAACGGAGTAAATTGTCTATTCTTGTCCCTAAATTGATATGGATTTGTTGTTTTTATAGCAGCCACTTGAGATTGAACTTGTTGATTCGTTTGAGGTGGATTTATTTGTATAAAGCCCTTATTCTATTTCTTGAATGGTTAGAAATTATTGAGGCATGGGTTCGGATTTTTCAGGATGGTTGGAGGAAGTTTTCACTTCATGATGACTAATTGAATTTTGAGTCACAAAGAGTTATGCACAAGTGAGTGAAAGAAGGGAATCTCATCATCCCAAGCTTATCTTGAATATTAGTTTGCAAGTTTTTAATGAACATTCTTTGAATATTTTCATCAGGAATCTTAATGTTGATTTGTAAGTAGAGCAATTGGTATCGTGTTATGAAATCAGTGACCTTTTCATCCTTATTTTGTTTACATTGCATTAAATTAGGTAAAGCCATATTGGGACCAATGCGCACTTGGAAATGGTTGAGAAAGGAATCAATAAGTTCATTGAATGAACTAATTGAATTATTCAGTGAAGAGAAAAACCATGCCAAGGCTGTGTCTTTGAAGGATCTAGGGAAAATATTAGCCAAGAGATTTTATTTGAAAAGAAAGTCACTATCTAAGGTTGTGTATGCCTAGACATGATTGCTAGGATATTTTTTACCACAATATTTCTCAAATCTAGGAATCTCTATGCCTCATGGTATTTGTACTTTCAATCTCTTCAATGGTAATGGGTTTCATTTGACATGTTGTGAAGGTAGGCCATTTTGATTTTGGTTTAATGTGGAAATTTTTTGTTGGAGGGATGGCACATTTTGAAAAAGTTGGTTAAGGATGAAATCATTGGTTGTGTTTTTGAGATGGAGGTGAATAAGGTGGAGGTGTATATGTGTTAGGAAGACAAGTGAATTGAAAATTTGTGAGAGGTGACAGATTAGGAGATATGATGCTTGAGTTCACAAAGCTAAAAGGATTTCCAATGCACATAGCCAAAGTTGGAATTGACATTGATAGTTGGTTGTCTTGTTGTAGTAACACTTGAATGAGTGTGTGTAGGAATAGAGGCCACAATTGTAGGGGGGGGGGAATTTGATTTCCTCCCTAACTTTGAGTGTATCCCAAAGTTTGAGCATGACTAACTATTGTAGGAACATGGAAATCAATGATATGAGCTAAACTTCACACAATTTCTAGTCCCAATTCATTATCAATCAATCTCCTCATGTTATCTATGATAGGAATCACAGTACCGGTAATATATTCAACACTCACAAGTTTTTGAAGTTTTTCTAAGTCTTTATCCATTTTTTGTAAGTTTTCTTGAGAAACATGAACAATAATTGGTTTCAACATCAACATGATTGGAAATCATAGGACATGTTATTTCAAGTATGGATTCCAACATGGGTTGACTTGTGTCAACACTATGAGTGAAAGAGTTAGAAAACCCAAGATCCACAATGGATATACCGACACAGGATGCCATGAGTCTCAAACTACATTTCACTGAAGTATTAGAAATAGGAAACTAGGTTGTAATACTCATACAACTTTCACCCAACCAAAAGGGTACCCAAAAGCACTAAAAAAATGTAGCAAACATCCAAAAATAGGAAGCAAAATGTAAGAATATAAAAATATATGACAATTTTTAGATTTGACATGCAAGAATTTTCTAATTTTTGAATGCAAGAAATTGAAAATGATTTCTTTTGAATGCAAATTTTATGTTTGAACTATGCACTTGTTTTGAAAAATTAACTTGAATGCAAACAAATTCAAAAAATTGCAACTCCAGAAACTGAAACTGAGATCTGAAAATAGGAAGAGATAAAGCAAACAAAGCTAAATTTATGCCCAAAAATTCAGAAAATGACCTATATAAGGACATTCACCCTAGGACGAATGGGTCCTTGCACAAGGGCTGCAAAGATTAAAATATGGGTTTCTTACTTGATATTTAAGGCCACTGATTTAGGTTTTAAACATATGCTTTTAGTTACAAATTTTCAAAAATTTATGATGAAATGCAAGTGCAATTTGATGACAAACAACAAGCAAAATGACAACTTTCTAGATGAAAATTTGTTTGAATTTTTTGATGTCAATGAATGAAAAACAATAATGTGCAGACTAATATGTGAAATAAATGATTTTTTTTGAATTTTTGAAGCTTTAAACAATACACAATGCAATTTTAAAACCCTAAATGAAATGCAAGTAAATGCAATTTTGAAAACCCTAAATGAGATGCAATGCAACCTAATGTAAAATCCTAGATCTAGGGTTTGAAAAGGCTACCAAATTAGAAAGCTTATAGTACAAGAATGCCAGGTTCACCAAAATGAAATGAAGAAAAAGAAATTTAGGTGGTGTGTGTTAGGGGTGTAAGGTAAAAATATGGAATCAAAGGAAGATGATGGACTTATCTTTCTTCTAATTTCATTAGGAAAAGAGATCTTCCAAAGGTAGTATTGACTTTCAACCCTTAGGTGAGTCAACCCTATTAGGGGATCTACTATTTCCTTTATGAAAAAAATGATAAATATGATTGAATGCACTTTAGGGATATAAAAAATAAAAAATTTAGTGCACTCAATTGTATGATGTAAAACTTGAAATGCATATTTAAAGGATAACACAAATAGAAACTACAACTTTTCGGCAGATATGAGAAGGGGAAATTGATGTGCACCTATCCCCAAAAGTGGTTGTTGAGTGTCCTACTAGGACATATTTTCCCTAGGGAAAATGGGTCACTGTATAGGGATTCAAAATATGATTTTATAGTCTTTTGGTCCCGGATCTGTACTCCCGATTCCATCAGATTCCCCTATCAGAAAGTTGGAAATAAATTATATAAACAAGTTTCCATGGCTTGAAACCTTCGATTAAAACTTTGACAACTTTAAAAAATTGCACTTTTGATCAATCTTCAATCCTTCTTCACCTGCAAATCTGCACACACAAAGAGAGGAAAAAATGTTTTTTTTGGGTGAATAGGGGTTTTCCTTGGTCAAACCCCAATTTGGTAATTAAACCTTGATAATGAAATAATGATAAAATGTAAGGAATGATGAATGAAAAATGCTATGTCACATCTCACCAAACCCTTAATGGTTTCCCTTACAGGACTAAAGTCTAACACATCTCTCTAAGGATTGGATCTTGCATGAAATAGCTTGAATGATTGATTGATTTGATGCTTGAATGCTTGCTTGCATGCTTGAAACCTACATCACAATGTTAGCTCCAAAACATAATATGAACACACATAACTTTGACATTCAATAATATGATCTTGATTGTTGTTGTAGATGATTGATAAATCTTCTCTTCAATGCTCTTGATAATAATATTTTCTATATGTTTTCTCTCATAAAGTGTGTTACATTTGAATTGATAAAATAACCTTGTATTTATAGGTGTTTATCTAATTTCCCAAAAATTAGATTCCATAAGATGATATTTGAAACTTGAATTTGAATCATTAAAATGTTGCAAAAAACATATTAAAAATTGGATCTTGGCACTTAAGGAGGACCTAAATCTAGGACACAATTTCCAAGGTGTTTAAAATAATGTTAGCATTTGTTTAATGTTGGTTTTCCTTTTGGAAAACGAGAATAATAAGGCTTAGGAATGCATAATTTAGGCAAGTAGAAGCTTAATTAAGTCCAATTAATTAAGGGGACCCAAACATAGTGTGAAAATGTAAAGGAGTACATTTTTCTACACAACACAAAATAAATGTCTAAACATTGTTATATAGGTGCACAATGAAATATATAGAATGCAAGGCCATGAGTTCCACAACAAGATTTCCATGAATAAACTATGGACCAATAAATGGAAATTTTATACTCTCTTCACTTGGCTACAATATGAAGCTCTAATCTAGTGATCATCAAACCTCTTTTTTCAATCAAAACTCTTATGATCAAGGTCCAATTGTAGCTCAAGTTGTCAATACAAATAAAAAATAGAAATTATACAAATAAATTCATATAAAATGAATAAATAAATAACAATATTCAAAATTATATATAAATCACACTTACCACAAATTTCTAGTCCTAGGCAATCAACCTCTCACACTCACCACTATCAATAGAGGCAAGTCCATGAACTAAATTTGATACCTTGATAAGTGGCTAATGATAATTTAATGTCACATATTATCGCTTAATAATAATAATTGAGACAATAAATTCAAAATTGGAGATACATTACATATTCATACATTTGTGAGAGAAATAAGAGAATAAATCTTTGAAGTGACCCTAAAATCTACTATTTCTTGAATATAGAGAGAAGTATCGACTAAAGTCATCAAATAAACAAATAGGACTAGTGTTATATGAGAAAATTGTGTACACACAATTTTGTTCACAGTTGAGGAGACTATCACATAATGAGTTTTTTCTTGTGCTAAGGGCTTATGGGGTTAATCGAGCACATGAAAAGCCTCCTCTCTATCTTATGTTGATTCTTTACTTCAAACTCTACAAAAAGTTTAGTCTTATTAAGATCACACATAGTAAAGTTTCCATATGAAATATAATGGGACCTCATATTGAACTACATGGAAGCTAGTTAAATACGATTCACCACATATCTCACAATTTTCTCATCATCTTTGCACACTTGCATTGAAGGATAAGAAATATCTTAAAATTAAGTAGAAGAGGTGCATTTGCTTTAGGATCAATAAAAAGTGCACATATTTTATGTAATACTTCCTTCCATTTCACATCAACATATGACAACCTTGACATTTAAAATTGATGATAAAAATCTATATAGATGGTCCAAGTATCACTTTATCAAGTCGCTAAGCCAACTTAAGTAATCAATGATTCTAATGTGGTTGATAATATTTATGGTGGGGGTTTGAGTCATTTGGTTTTTAAACCAATTACTCAATCCAAGATTTTTTTTCTTGTGTTTTCCCTAGTAAGTTTCCTTATGCTATAAGAGTGTTAATAGGAACTGTGGGAAGGCTTTGCAAGGTTTTAGGGTTTTATTTATAGTTTGCAAGGTCTTAATTTTTGTGTTCTCTATTATTCTTGGGTTGAGGGTCTTTAGATGTTGGTTTGTAAAACTAAAACTAATGAGAAAAATCAAATAAACAACATGAAAAATGAGCTAAAATATAAACAATTGACTACAAAAGTTTATTTTGACCTTTTCTTGTGTGTGCTATAGTTTGACAAGTAAAGTAGCTGTCTCAAATGAGGTAGAATTAACTAAAGTGCGATTGTGGTATTTCACTATTCACATTTTGTTGGAGGGAATTTGTAAAATAGGGTTATTTAACCTTAAATTATGTATCAAAATAACATGATCATGTTACAACGCAATCATGAAAGGAAAGTCGAGTGTCGAGTGTGAAAACGCTTCCCTAATGCAAATCAATTGGGGAAGAGGTTGCAAAAACTTTGTTTCAAATCCTTGTTTTTACAATTAACTTAAGAATGCACATACAATTAATTATTATTTTCAGATTTAAAGCATTTAACACATAACACAAAATTTTACGTGGGAAAACCCTTTCAGGAAAAAATCCACACACCAAAGCATAGATCAATTTGCATTACAATAATATGGTAATTACATACAATATTCAAAGTCTATGATCTTGCAGGTGTTAATTCACTTTGATATAATTCTAGAGTGAATTCGATAGCATAATGACATACACATATTACAACCACATTACAATAATAAATGCACTAAGGAATCAATATATATCCTTCTCATACATGGGCATTGATTTTTTCCATGTGTTAATCTCCCAGTCTTTGCATTCATGCAAATTGAAAATCAACAACATGCATGAGTCCCAAGTGACTCAATTAGCAACTTGTCAAACATGCATGTACATGCAACAACATGCAAGGCTTGAAACTCCAAAAATCAAGAAACCTCGTATACAAGGCATCCCATAGAGAAAATCATATATATTGCCAAAATATAACTCATCCACAACTCCTAGTCGCTCCAAGTGACAACTAAGTCTCCATTAAGCAAGTTTACTCTTCAAGCTTCAATAAAAAAGACAACAAACATGCCACATGTCATAAGATCACCCCTCCTAGAGGTTTTTACAATTTTCAATGCTCAAATGTGCTCCAAGATGACAAGTTTCACCTTTCCTTGCTTTTGCTTTTCCAAAGAGATAAACTAGCACATAACTGGACACTGACAATACTTATTTCCAAAATACATCGCCACATGTCAACATGGCACCCATTTTAGAGGTAGAAAAAATTGTATTTTCCCCAATGGAGAACCATGTGACATGTGTCACAAACTTTCCTTTTCACACCTTACATGTAGGATTCCAACTCTCCACTAGGTCCCACAAAGTGACTTAGTAATTTGGAAATAAATATTATTGTATTAAATAAATTAAATCAAAACTTAGGAGAAAATAATTAATAAATTAATCAAAGAGACTCACTAAGGTTGAGACGCCTTAATCCAAACATTCTCCCACTTGTTGAAGACCTTCAAGAGTCTCTGTATCATTGCTCAGATTGTAAGGCCCATAAAACCTACACACCATTTGAACTTCTCTATGCTCACTAGCTTCATTAGTGCATCTGCAACATTCACCAAAGTGTCCACCTTTTCCGAGTTAACCTTTCTCTCTTTACCATATCACAAACAAAATGAAACTACACATCAATGTGCTTTGTTATGGCATGGAAAGTAATAATTTTCGCTAAAAATATAACACTCTGGCTATCACAACAAATAGTATTATGTCTTGCATCAAAACCAATATTTGAAAACAATCTCTTAAGACAAATGGCTTATTTACAAGCATGAGTAGCTTCCATATACTCTTCTTTAGTAGTGGACAAAGCGACTATAGCCCTCCACTTACTCATCCAACTAATAGCACCACCAAACATAGTGAAAACATATCCACTGGTGTATCTCTTGTTGTTAATGCCACCAGCCTAATCATAATCCACATATCCATGAATTATCATTGAATGTTGAGGTCTAGTAGGTCTACCATGAAAACATAGGGCATACTTAGAAGTACCCCGCAAGTACCTAAACACTCTCTTAACCACATCTCAGTGCACTCGTCCAAGATTAGTCATAAACTAGCTAAGGACTCCCACTACTTGGGCAATGTTTGGCCTCATACAGACCATATCATACATCAAGCTACCAAAAAGACTCACATAAGGAACTCTGGTCATGTCCTCCATCTTGGTAGGATATTTTGGACAATCCTCCATAGAAACATTTGTCCCTTGCATAATAGGAACAACTGACTATCTACAAGTAGTCATGCTAAATCTCTCTAACATAGAGTTCACATACTTTCTCTAGCTTAACCAAATATTTTTGTTACCTCTATCTCTTATGATCTCAATTCCTAGAATATACCTCACCGCACCTAGATCTTTCATCTCAAACTATGCTGACAATTGAGACTTCAAATCTAAAATCATGCTTTTTCCATTCCCAATAAACAACATATTATCCACATACATGACAATAATGAGAATGTGACCATTATTAGTTCTTGTAATAGACACAATGGTCATATTTGGATCTCAAAAATCCCAAGGACAACACATAGGTGTCGAACTTTTGGTACCATATCTTAGGAGATTGCTTCAAACCATACAAATATTTTCTCAACTTGCATACTAGATTTTCTTTCTCTTTCACAATGAAATGCTTAGATTGTGACATGTAAATTTCTTCCTCCAAATCACTATGAAGGAAAGTTGTCTTCACACCCATTGCTCGACTTCAAATTCATAAGTTGTTTCAAGTGATAACAAGAACTAGATGGATGTTACCTGAGCAACAAGAGAGAAAATCTCCCCATAATCAATTCCCTCCACCTGGGAATATCCCTTCATGACCAACCGTGCCTTATATTTCTCAACACTACCATCAGGACCCATCTTCTTCTTGAACACCCATTTGCATTCAATGGGCTTACATCCTTCAAGAAAATGTATCAGATCCCATGTAGCATTATTTTTCAATGCTGACATCTCTTCATTCATGGCTTCCATCCAGGAATCTGCATCATGCATACCTATAGCCTCTCTAACTATCCTGGGCTCATTAGTGTTAGCAATCAAAGCAAAGATGCAACTGGAGTCTAACATAGAATACCCAAATCTATCAGGTTGTCACCTTTCTTGTGTAGACTTCCTCAATAGCCGAGGTTGAGGTTTTGACTCTTCTTCAAAGCTTTCCAAGCTCCTAGATCTCTCCTCATCATTAGGTCCATCGAGAGTACATAGATCATCTCTCTCAGGAGTGGGTGGAATTTGAGCTACCTCCTTCTTCTCTTCCTTCTTTGGCTATAGATCAATTGTGGAAGGTTTCAACTCATGGAATACCACACTTCTACTATAAATTGCTTTCTCAACAATTGGATCCCAAATCTTGTACCCTTTCACACCAAAACCATAATTGATGAAGATACACTTCACTTCCTTGTTCTCCAACTTAGATCTTTTCACATCAAGCACATGAGCATATGCCTCACAACCAAAAACTCAAAGATGTCTCATCGAGGGCTTCTTTCCAGATCATGCCTCAATGGGTGTCTTTTCAACAAGAGCTAAAGTAAGAGACCTATTAATTAGGTGACATGCAGTGGCTATAGCTTCAACCCAAAACTTATGTTGAAGGCCAACAACACTCAACATACTCCTACCCCTCTCCATCAACATTTTGTTCATTCTCTTTACAACTCCATTTTGTTGTGAGGTGTATGGATTTTTCTTGTGTCTCTTGATCCCGCGGTCCTTACAAAACTGGTCGAATTCTATGGAACAAAACTCGCCACCATTATCCATTCTCAAGTATTTGATTTTTCTATCAGTTTGGTTTTCAACCAAGGATTTGAACTCCTTAAATCAACTAAAAATTTTAGATTTACTTCTAAGGAAATACAAAAAATTATTTCCAGAATAGTCATCTATGAATGACATGAAGTACATAGATCTAGACAATGAAAGAACACTAACTGGACCAAACACATCAGAATGCACATAATCCAAAATCCCAGAAGATCTATGAGAACTAAAATAAAAAGAAACACAATGTTTTTCTCTATATATATAATGTTCACAAAAATAAAACTCGAGATTACAATCATCAAGGCCTTCAAAAAGGCTCTTAATTTTTAGGGCTCTAAGACCCTTCTCACCAATATGGCCAAGCCTTTGGTGCCACAACATTGTTTTCTCAATAGGAAGTTTCATCTCCAAAGCATTGGCACCCTTAGGTACCCAGAAAGCATGAACATTGGATGTAGACGCCACAATATTATTTTCTTCTTGATTTGATGGTGAGGATGAAGAATCCAAATCCCATTTCTTGGACTTCACATAAGCACTATTGCACTTAACTATGCATGCATCCAACTTATATAGAGTTCCAATCTAAGCACCCTTAGAAAGCACCATAGTAGCTCTGGTCATCTTGTATCTGCTACTCAAGAAAATAACCTACTCTCTTGCATCACCCAACTTTCTCACCGAGAGTAGGCTTCATGTCAAACTAGGGATGTGGAAAACACCATCAACCCTCCTCACTCTACCATCAAGGAATCAAATCCTAACTCTTCCACGACCAATAATCTTTAGGTGAGAGTCATCACCTAGATACACCTTCCCACCATCATACTCTTCATACTTTGAGAACCAACCTCTATGAGAGATCATGTGGAAAGAGGCACTTGAGTCAATCAACATCACATCTTTGGATGCATGTGTTGCCAAGACAACAAAAAAAGCATCTGCATCATCCTAAGAGGATTTATTAGATTTAGAATCGAAGATACTTATTTTTCTTTTTCTTCTCCTCCTTGCAATCTTTGTGGAAATGACCAGATTTTCCATAGTTCTAGCATTTAGCCTTGGACTTTTTACCAGGAGACTTAGACTTCTTGTGCCTTTCCTTTCCTTTCTCCTTTGATCTACCATGAATAGACATGGCCTCCTTGGCCATCTCAAAAGACTTCCTCCACATTTCTTCAGAAAATAGCGAAGAAAACACATATTTCATCTTGAAAGTGGTTGTTGTGATTCCAATAGCCATCACCAGGTGGTCCCATGAATCTGACAAAGAACATAATAGAAGCATGCAACAGTCCTCATCTTCAATTTTCACACCAACAAAACCCAATTGAACCACTAGCATATAGAATGCATTCAAGTGATCAACAACTGATCCTCCTTCCTCCATCCTTAGAGAATACCGTTTCTTTCTCAGGAAAAACTTATTTACCAAGGATTTTCCTTGATAAATATCACCAAGCTTCTTCCAAAGACTAACTACAATATTCTCCTCATGGATATTTAGGAGCACAAAATTATCCAAATAGAGTCTTATCAAACCCTTGGCTTTTTCATTCATTAAATACCAATCATCTTGGGAGGTTTTTGTTGGTTTTTTATTGGATATTGCAGCCCATAAATCTTAGTCTACAAGCATATCCTCTATTTTGATTTTCTGTAACTCAAAATTGTTGCCACTAAACTTCTCTATCTCTATTCTTTTAGATGTGCTTGCCATCTTAAAACTATAAGAAAGATTTCAAAGTTATCTCTGCAAGGAATCCCACTGAATCTAGATATGCACAAAAACCCTTCTAATCCACCAAGGATAACAAAGCTGGCCAGACTCTGATACCAGCTGAAAGGAAATTTGAGTGCATAAATGCTTCCCTAATGCAAATCAATCAGGGAAGAGGTTACAAAAAACTTTGTTTCAAATCTTTGCTTTTACAGTTAACTTAAGAATGCACTTGCAATTAATTATTATTTTCAGATTTAAAGCATTCAACACATAACACAAAAATTTACGTGGGAAAAACCCACACACCAAAGCACAGATCAATTTGCATTACAGTAATATGAAAATTACATACAATATTCAGAGTTTATTCTCTTGTAGATGTTGATTCACTCTGATACAATTCTAGAGTGAATTCGATAGCATAATGACATGCAAATATTACAATCACATTACAATAAAAAATGCACTAAGGCATCAATATATATCTTTTTCATACATGGGCATTGATTTTTGTCATGTGTCAATCTCATAGTATTTGCATGCATGCAAATTGAAAATCAACAACATGCACAAGTCCCAAGCATCCTAATTAGCAACTTGTCAAACATGCACCTACATGCAACAACATGCAAGCACATGCAGGGCTTACAACTCCAAAAATCAAGCAACCTCACATGCAAGGCGTCCCATAGAGACAATTATATTTACTTCCAAAATATAACTCACCCACAACTCCTAGTCACTTTGAGTTGCAACTAAGTCTTTGTTAAGCAAGTTTCCTCTTCAAGCTTTAGTCAACAAGTCAACAAACATGCCACATGGCATAATGGTGCCCCTCCTAGAGGTTTTTACAATTTTCAATGCTCAAATGTGCCCCAAGATGACAAGTGTCACCTTTTCTTGCTTTCGCTTTTTCGAAGAGATAAACTAGCACACAAGTGGACCCTCCCAATACTTATTTCTAAAATACATTGCCATATGTCAACATGACACCCATTTTAGAGGTAGAAAAAATTATCTTTTTTCCCAATGGAGCACCCATGTAACATGTGTCACAAACTCTCCTTTTTGCACCTTGCATGTAGGATGTCAACTCCCCGCTAGGTCCCACAAAGTGACTTAGCAATTTATTATTGCATTTAATAACTTAAATCAACAACTTAGGGGAAAATAATTAATAAATTAATCAAAGGGACTCACTAAGGTTGAGACACATTAAGCCCAACAAATCATTCTATATTGGTTATGTACAAGACATTATGATTGCACTATAATACAATCTCATTATGGCTGTAGATAGCACTAAAATATTGGACCTTCCATTAGCATGATGGGAATTGCACTATTTAGGTATAGTTCCTTTATGATTAGGATTTTTGGTATATACATTGTTAGTGTTTCAATTGGTTCATTTTTTAATTAAAAAACATATAAACTAAGATATTGAAAAGAAAAACTGATAAATTCTCGAATGACTAACTCTAAAAAATCTCATGAAAATATTAATAATAAATAATAAAAAGAGAAAGTTGAAAAATGTCAAATTGCGAATTTAAAATATTACATAACATTTTTGTTTATTATAAAAACACTCATGAAAAATTTAATTCTAAATAATTGTATTTAAAAAAAAAAATTGATTAATTTTTTTCTTAAATATTATTTCACAACTATTTTTTATTTCATTTACAATTACAAAAAATTAATAATTACAAAAATTTAATAAAAAATGATTTTATGAAGTTTTATGTCTCCCATAAAACTATTAATTTTATGTAAAAATTTTAAAAGGATAAAAAATAAAGGTTCACTAAATCAAATTTCATGTCTCCCATAAAACCATTAATTTTATGTAAATTTTTTAAAAGAATAAAAAATAAAGGTTCACTTTTTAGTAATGAATGTAGAGTGGTCATTTTGATTCATCACATGTTTTTAGGTATACAAATTTGGATTGTTCAAGTTATAGAGCCCATGTACATGTTCAAGAGCATTAGGTGATTTATTGGTGGTTGAGCCATAATTAGTGCTTTTCATATCATTATCATAAAAGAAAATCAATTAAAAATTTAAAATACTATAATATTTTGGTCTCATTGTTGATTGAGAGCATTTGTTCATCAATAAGTATTTAAATCAAAATCAGTTTCAACATTTATGCTCATCATTCTCTTACAAATTTAGTATCATCTTTTAAAGGGGAGATAAAATAAAGGTTCAAAGGTAGATAATGAAGGAAGAGAGTTTGTCCATATTCATGATCACTATGGCAGGTTCTAAGGCACTTTCTTTTATAGTTTGGGCACATATCATTGGATTGTATAATTTTGTGTGCTTATGGTTAACATAATTAGATGATGGGTGGTGGTGGTTATATAATAATTATCTTTGTTGTACCTACACAAAATTGAATTTTTATGTTTATCTTTTGTCTAAATGTCATTAAATTGGTAATCATTTATGTGCAAATCTAAATTAAGTTATGGTATTTCATCCCAATTTGTAAATTTGTTGTGTTGTGGTCTTATTTTTTAATGATAATTTTTGTAGGTTGTTCAAGGTTGTAGCTATTCTAGAATACAAGATGAAAATTGAAATATTTTAGGGGCATGCTTCCAAATAAATAGAAAAACACAAACAAAAAATACATTGAGCAATTTCTAAGAGAATTAGAGTGTTTAGGGATACGAAGAAGATGTAAAAATTATATTATGTTCATGCCTTGTTTGAGAGAGTGGGTTAAGCATCATAATTTTTCCTAGCATGCATTTGAGACTTAGCAACATCACTTAGAACTTCCACTTTCTTTCAAGTAGCCAAAAGTTCTACCCTTAAGTATAATTGGGAAAACATGAAGCTAGGCAGACTTTTTGTATGCTTAACCATTATTTATTTCATCACTTGACACATGAAAAGAAACTAAGTAATTGTCAAAATCCATCTAAAGTTCCTCTTAAGTCAAGATTGTTTAAGTTAATATAACAATCTACCAAACTCATGATACATGGCAATAAGTGATCAAACCTCCACCAACATTAATAAAAAGTGGTTTATGACATAATGTTTCCCCTAGTATATAGGTAATGAGACATGGATGCACATTTGTATTGGTTAAGACAATCTTAAGTTTCAATTAAGTGAAATAAATTTTGGCCAACCCAAGTTGGGCTCATTTCTATGAAGGAAAAACTATATAATTATTCTACCAAATGTGTAAACATTGGTGTAAATGAGCCTCACATGTGCCTAATGGGAATTTTCCATGTTTGAGCTTTTATAAAATATAATGAGATTACCAAAGATCTCCACCTAAAGTGTTTCTTCAATTTTATGATAAAACTAAGTGTATTTTAATATGGTTATCTTTACCACATGAGATATCTACCAAAGCACATTAAGAAGGCTCAAACATAAATTAGTGTTTTAGCCCTTAAATTATTTCGTGTAATTTTTTTGACAAGGTTGGTGAGATGCATAAAGATTCCATCTAGATCATACAAGGGCTTAGATATAAAAAAAGTTGTCTATAGTGAGTAAATTTTAAAGTGGTTGTATTATTAGAGAAATACATGTCCAACAAGTTTGATTTTCCTTCAATTTGCTAAGGTAATTACACAAATCACATCAAAAGTGAGATTCTGTTTGGCACAAGATAAATTGAAGCATGCCTAACAAGGTTATCACAAATCAATAGTGTTCTCAACCTTCAAAGATGGCATGAATAGTGATTTAAATCACTTACAAAAACAAAATTTAATGTATGAATGATAATAGTTTTACATGGTTTATTGTATATATGTCTCCAAGAATATATAACTAGTTTTGAGAAATTAGAAAAAAAAATTACAAGACAAGTTTCAACCATTCATAAAAAGAAAATATAACGTGTTACACAATTCTTCATCACAAAATTTCATGGTAGTATCTACATCTTTATAGACAATTTTTATCTAGTTGCAGATTCAAGGATTAATCCTATCTTCATCTTAGGGTTTCAAATATAATTCTTTACCATTTTCAAACCCCATGTAATAGTTGTTCAATTTGCTACAAGATAAATAGTTAAGAGTTTCAACTTCAATTTCCAATTATTGACAAAACCCTACAAATTATTTCTCAACCTGTGGGTTGAGGCATGGTGATCAAGATTTTAACATTCGTAGGAAGGATTCACTAGTTTCAATGTGAAAGTGTTTCAAAATCCCAAAGACCACTCATCTACAACTTACTAGTTTATAAATGACTAGTTTTGGTAGTGGCTATCCATGGTGTTATGCTCAGAGCAATGGATGAAGGCCTACTTTTTTGTCACTTTAGTTAGTTTGTATTTTATTAGTTGTTTTAAGATAGACTTATTGTGAAGTTTTATTCTTTTAACTTTTTCTACAATTTTTGGAGAAGTTGTTTTAAACATTTATTTTTGATATATTTAATTATTATTCTCAAATTCCAAAAGCACGTTTTTTATAACTTATAAATAGTTGTCTTGGGCACAATAAATTTTGAATGATAGCTGATGCTACATCTATGCTATAGAAATTGTTGTTCAAGTTGATTATTTTATGTTCATTTTTTTTTTTATAATTTCATCAAGTAAATTTAAAGCATATTATTTCTTGAAATTATGTGTTCTATCCTTCCAAAATTTGTTTGTAGTGGATTAATGGTCCCTATTTTAGTGAGTAGGAAGTTTTTGTGTTTGTTTGTGTTTAAATTAGTAGTTTCTTTCCTTCAATATCTAAAATTCTTTCTGTAGGGCATGAATGTTAACAACTTAGTATATATAAGGAAAAAGCATAGGCACTTAATTATTTCCTTTAATGTAAAAACCCCTTAAAGAATTTTTTAAATTATGCATATTTATATATTTTGTCTATAATTTTAGTTTAGGGTTAGTTTCACTATGGTTTAGGTCTCAAAAATTTCCCCTCCCATACACATTGTTTCATTTTGTGTTGTCTTTCATAAAAGAAATTAGAATGCTAACAAACTTCAACATTTTTCATCATTCTCTTGGATAATTATTTGTTTGTCCAGTTAGCTAATCATAACATTATGGTACAATTGTTGAAGTGATCAATCATATCCTACCATTGAGAGCATATTCTTATTAAAATGTGTAAATGTATAATAATTGTATTCCACTACACCAACTCATAATTATCCTAGATAATGGTCTAAACGGGAAATTCAATAATTGTAAAGTTGTGGCCCTGTTTTTGTAGTGGTTCAATCATATCTTGTAGCCAAGAGTTTTTAGCACTTTATTTGTTTGAATCATAGTTTTTCATGCCTCCTTTTTAAAATTAAAGGGAGACCCATAGCCTATTTCCCTGTTTTCCACATGCTAAGAGATAAAGCTAGCAAAATAATTTAACAATAATATTTCAGTTAGTCATAGTAAGTTTATTTTAAAACATTGTAAAATGACAATATAAACATTATTATCATAATGTGTGTTATCTAAATGGAACTTAATAAGGCCTTATGTAATATGTTAGTAAAGTGTTTAAGTGAACACTTTTGAAGGGAATTTTTAGAGGGAAAATATCATTCAAATTAAAAAGACCCAAAACTAAGTTTATAAAAAGAAGATAATTTCTCAAAGGAATGTATAAATTGTTTATTGAAAATCAAACAAATTTTCAAATCTTGATCTTGTGTCCATCTTCTCACCCAAGGGCCAAAAATCTTGGAGCGTGGGTATTTGGAGGAAAAAAAATCTCTTGTTCTTTTGAGGCAATTTCATTTAAGAATTGTATTTGTGTTAAAAGTTCACAATTTACTTATAGTTTCAGTTCACTACAATGATGATGCAATGTTCCTATATTATCTTATCATTGCGAGGAGTATTTTGAACAACAATTTACATCAACAATTATATTTATAACAAAGATTTGTATTGATGATTATTATTTGTACCTCTTGTTTATTTTTCATTGCTCACTACTACTATTATAATACTATGAGTTCAAACTTGACTTATTTATCTATGTAATTTTAAATTAAAAAATCACAAGGGTTGGTTGTACCTAGCTATTTACATTAGTATTTAGTTTTAAAAATTTGTTATTTTGTAAATGAGTTGCCTATTAAAATATCACTAATAGTTTTTATGAAAGAAGTTTCATAATTTATTTTAGTATTTATATATTTTGTTTAGTATTGTAATGTTGCCTTGGTATTGCTTATAAAGAAAATATGAAAATTTGATAGTTAATAAAAATTTAAAAAGGGACATTACAATGGTACTAGAGCTTTGATATTGTCAATGATGCAAGAGCATCCAGTGGTGTAAGGGCAATCTTGCATTGCCCAAAAATATCTTTACTTTCATTTTGCTTTTTGTCAATTTTTTTGCATTTCTGGATACCCTTTTCATCGAATAAGAGTTCCCAACTTTCAGAATTGCTTTTCTACTTTTTCTACTCAACTGCTATTTTTAGCAATTTTGAATTTGAAGGCGTGAGGAGGCATAAATTAAAGGGAAGCTTCAGGACAGAGAAATAAGCATTTTGGCGAAAGAATCAGGTCAAGATCATTCTCGGTTTGAAAGTTATTCAAGTCTTAATTTCTGATTTTTGCCCATTGAAAAATCTTCTGAGTCCAGTTTGAGGCACTAAACGGTCTCGTATGGGCCCAAAAATCGCCAGAATGACCTTTCCAACGGTTCAAATGATTCGAAAAAGAAGTCCCGGATCAAAAGTTGTTGCTTCCGGAAGTTGGTCAATTTTTGGAAAATTGCCAATTTTCAAATTAGGACTCAATTTTTGAATTCCAAATTGTAATTTTCAGCACCAACTCGCCAAAACTCATAATTTGAATGGATTTTTGGCTCCAAACCAAAAAGGGGGCTATTTATGGGCTAGTTTCTAACTTTTGGGAAGCTTTTTGGGAAAAGATCACATACTGTGAAAAGGGGGGATTTTTGTAGTTTTTGTAACTTGCATGTATTGCAGAACTCGAGGATTTGAGATTCTTTGCATGTAATATTTTCATATTCAGAATAATAATAATATTCTCTAGTTGGGTGTGTGATTTTCTGTGTCTCGGGTTAGCACCCTCGTTAGTCAACCTATAAGGTTCTAGAGCTGACAACTTTAATGCAGACCAATGAAAGATATATTAGATTTTATTAGAGAGAACAAATAAATTTGAAAGTCGGGGCAAAGAAATAGAAGAAGGTTTTGAAAGTAAACAAAAGAAAAAAATTAGTATAATGGTATTTCTATTATGAGTTAGGGCTAGCAACAAATGATAGATCTCATGGTATAGTTATTACAAATAATATAAAATCTGAGTATTCCAAGGCTAGTTCAAACCTCTATGTGAAGAAATGCTACTAAAAATAACATAACAAATGATTGGTTCCTCATATCGGCCTTTTCAAACTAAGTTCTTACAAAGTGAAGAAGAATAACTAGATGAAGAATAACAAAATTAGAGTGGAGATAACTTTGTAGCTTCTTTTGATGAACATTGAGCTCTTAGATTTGAATTCCATGTAGAAATATCTCTCACCTTTTATAATTTGAAGATGAAGAGTAGACAAAAAATATGAGAGAAGGAAACATATAAATAATATTTTCAATGACCTTCAACACAAATTAGGTAAGTAACAATACCTTATTTTAAGGGTTCAAACAAATATATAACTCATTCTTGAGTTTATAAGTTAGATACATTTTTCATTAAACCTTATGCATGAACATATGGCTTTGAAATTTGTTGAACCTCATCTAAAAATCATAGCAGTTGAGTGGTGGTACCGTGGATTGGTTATCCAAGGGCATGATCTCATTAGTACATATGGTAATTTTAACCAAAGATTTATAAAATAATTGACAAAAAAAGATTCTAGGATTCATTTTAAGGAGTTGGATTAGTTGAAACAATACATCATGGTGGATAGTTATATAGTAGAATTCCAAAGATTATCAATGATGATTCCTAATATCTTTAGAATGAGGCTTATTATTCTTACTATGGATGGTTTAACCAAACCTCTCAAAGGTTGGGTGAAATTTCTCAATTCACTATCCTTGCATGAAGCCATTAAGAGATCCCTAACAAGGGAGACCTCAATACCCAAGTATAAATTATACACAAAGGAATACCTTTAGAGTTCAATAGAAGATATCATTCCAAAAAAGAGTATCTCATACAAGGATGTGCTACAAAGAACATGTAAAGAAGAAGAAACTAGGAATGAGCTTAGGAGAATGAAGTTATGGATATCTTGCAAGGAAACATGGGAACTTGTTCATAAATGTCTTGGCCAAGGACATATACACTATATAATGGTGATATTTCATGAGAAATCAAGATCAAAGGAACCAAAGATAGAGATTGAAGAGGAGGAACCAAAAATAAAAATAAAGTAAGATGAAAAACCTTAGGAGGCACCCTTACCACACTTTCTAGTTCTCTCAAGTATCAAACTTTTGGAAGTATACAAGGGTAAAAAATTACACAACTAATTCATAGTGGGGGAACCCAAAAATTTATAGATGAAGGATTGGTAGCTAGAAGAGGATTGAGAATACATAACTTTGAAGGATTTAATATCATATTAACAAATTGCTTCACCATTCCTTGCACTAAGAGGATCTAGTAGCTAAACATCACATGAGGTGATCACAAGGCACATGATGAATTCTATGTGGTGGGTCTAAGAGAGACCAACACGGTCTTAGATGTATAGTGATTACATTCCCCTATGAAATATACTAAAAATTATTAGACCATAGAGCTAAAAAAATTGAGACGAAGGAAGTAGTGCTTCAAGGAATTATAAATGGAGCTCCAAGATTTGTCTCAACAAAGAGGATGAATAGATCATTTTGCATAGGAAAAGTATCTTGGGAAACACATTGTTTGGTGACAGCTAGAACTTCATCCACAAATAAGAAATCCTATCATTTTGATATTCAGTCCATTCTAGATAAACATAGTATAATGTTTAGTGACATACCTCCAAGATTACCATCTAATAGGATATTTTAATACATAGTGAAAATTTAGGTAAGGGGGTGTTGTTCCTTGGAGGGGAGAGTCATGTTTGGGACCGCAAAATTGGGGAGCACTGTTCCAAAATGGGGTGCACCAAGGTTCCAAGGTGACCAATCCCAAAAAGGGGGCTTAAGGAGTGGACAAGGAGCAAGTATGAAATTGGGTTCGAAAGGAGCACATAATGGGACTTGGAATCTCAAGTTTGAAAAGTGGTGCAAGAGCTAGGTTTTGCAAGGCAGAACTTGGGGCACCCAAATTGGGGCCAAAATGAGGATCCGAATTTGGGGCTCTAAAATGGAGTGCTAGTTTGAGTGTCAAATTTGGGGTGCCATACTTGGTATTGGAGCATGTACTCATGGAGTGCCAAAAATGAGCACCATCAGGGTTTCTCAGAAATAGTGCTAGGAACACTCCAAGTGTACTAGGGGTTACACCAGGATTTAGGACAAGGTTGGGGATAGAGTTCCAAAAAGTGGAAATGTTCTTGCAATAGTTCACAACAGGTCCATGAGTGGAACAAAAGGGGGCTATCATGATATTTGAAGGACGTGAGATTCTTCTAGGCTAAATATTATGGTGGTTTCCCAAGGTTACAAGTGGCATACCAAAAGTTGTGGTGGTTACCCAAATGAGAAAAGGGGCATACCAAAAGTTGTGGTGATTGTACAAACCAAAAAAGTGTAGTTATGGCTCAAGTCAGGTTATGTGGTTGTTGGCCCAACAAAGTGTTCAACCTTCAAAGGTCTAGGAATCCATAAAATAGCTTTTATAGGGGAAGGAGAGTACCCTATTTCTATTGAGAATAACATTTTACAAGGTGAGTTGCTTCCCATAAGCAAAGTGTCATGGTGGAGAAATACAAGGAGGCACAAAACCAACACTCAAAGAGCAAGGTGATCATGGAGAGGGAATTGGCACTGTAGTGAGGAGTGGAGTTATGTTCAAAGGAGTGGAGAAATTTCTATAATATTGTAGAGTGGACTTGGAGTTCCCAAGAGGGGATCTTGGGTCTTGGAGTGGGTAAGTCTCCTTGAAGCCTGAGTAAGGGATTGTGAAGCACCAAGAGGAGAGTGTGACCATTCTGAAGAGACTAGGAGTCTTAAGGTTTGGAATCCACATGAAGAGCTACAACTAGGGTGAGGTTAGAGAAAGATTGTAGCTTGAAGAGTGTGTGCAAACCTAGGGGCAAGAACTTGTAATTTGGCACTTAGGAAGTGACCCAGGGTAGTGATAAAAAAAAGAGTTGAAACTGAATGTTGATCAAGCCAGAGGCCATTTTGCAATCAATAAACCTATCTATTTACCCCACTCTAGTGTTGCACTATTCTGTGTGTATACTAGTGTTGCATTGCATTGTGTACATAAGTTTGTGTTTCTAGTCAATTTTGTTGTGCATTAGTGTGTTGGTGTCTAGAGGTTTTGGAGCTTGAGTGTGCTAAGGTATAGTTTTACACTCTTGGGTGCACTTTATTCCCATGGAAAAGTACAAAAAAGAGCTCTAGTGCCACATGTTAATATTGACCATCATGAGGTCACGCCTCCATGTGGCACCATAACTCTTTTCTTCAAATTTTTGTGGGAATCAAGTGTGCCTAAGAGCATTGGACTACACCTTAGCACACCTAAGCTCCAAAACTTGTACACACGAACACACCAATGCATAGTGGAACTAAATACCAATGCAAACTTACTTACACAATGCAATGCAACACTAGTACACATAAAACATAGTGCAACACTAGAGCGGGGCAATAGATAGCTTTATTAATTGAAAAATGGCCCCTAGACCATCCTACATTTAATTTTAACTCTTTTGTTGATCACTACCATGGGTCACTTCCCAAGTGCCAAGTTGAAAATTCCCACTTCTAGGCTTTCACACACTTTTCAAGCTACGATCTTTCTCTAACCTCCTAGTTGTAGCTCTTCACGTGGATTCCAAACCTTAAGACTCCCATTCTCTTTGAAATTGCCACACTTATCCCCTTGGTGCTCCCCAATCCCTTAGTCAGACTTCAAGGAGACTTACCCACTCCAAGAAGTAGGTCCCCCTCTTGATATTTACCTTTGGATCTCATCCTCAAATTTTGAATCAAGGATCCACATTGGCTACATTTCACTCTACATCACTTTGCTAGTGAACAGGTCCAACTTATCCACACCACTTCACTTTTATGACCACACCCTACTGACCATCCCAAAAGGAACAAGGAGGAGAAGGAGAAAGAAATAAAAATTCTCTTGGATATAGGACACATCAGACCAAGCTCTAGTCCCTTTGCTTCTTTTGTAGTCCTAGTTAAGAATAAACATGTCACAATGAAGATATTCATTGATTATAGGACCCTCAATAAGAGGATAATCAAGAACTGGTACCCAATTCTTAAGATAAATGATTTGATAGATGAGCTTCATGAAGCAATATACTTCATCAAATTGATCTCAAATTAGGGTACCATCATATAAGGGTAAGAGAGGAATGTGTTCACAAATTAAATTTAATGTGTCATTATGGGAATTATAAGTTTTTGGTCATATCCTTTGGCTTTACTAATGCTTCTACTACTTTTTAGTCTTTGTATAAATCATGTATTCATTAAATAATTAAAATAATTGTGTTAGCATTTTTTATGAAATTCTCATCTATAGAAATATTTGAGAAGATCACTTGAGGAATTTAGATAAGGTAGTTGGAATTCTTGAATAACAACTTTCTTCATCAAGGCACCTATGTGTGAGTCCAAGATGGAAATGGTTCTATACTTGGGACATATAATCAATACCCAATGCCCAAGGTGTCCAAGTGGATCAACAAAAAGATACAAGGAATCCTATATTGGCTTCCTCAAAAAATATTAAAATAATTGAGAGGATTCTTTGCCCTTTATAGTTATTGCAAGATGGTTGTTAAGGGTTTCTCACAGTTGGTAGCACATTGACAAATTTAACAAAGAAGAGAACCTTCTCATGGATAAATTTAGCATAGTGAACTTTTGACAAGATCAAGGAGACAATGAGTTTGTGCCATGTGTTGTTTTAGATTTCTTAATTCCATTTTGTATTAGAGTGCCATGCTTCAGGAGAATGGATTGGGGTAGTAATGATGCATAATGGGAATCCAATATTATTTGAGAGTTAAAAGATCAAAGAAATAGAGAAACAATTTTCAACATATGATAAGGAAATGTTGACCATTATGCATACTTTGGCTAAATTATATAGTATTTAGTTAGTGGAAAATTTGTGGTTAAGATTGACCATAACAACTTAAAATTCTTCCTTGGCCAAAGAGATTTGAATGATATAAAACATAAATGGATGAGTAAATTTTAGGCTTATAATTTTGATACAAAGTATGATAAGGGTAAGAACAATGTTGTAGTTGATGTCATGTCTATAAAACCAACTTTGTGTTTTATACTTGATATCTCCGTTAACTGGAAGGTGACTATAATAGCAAAATATGTAAAGAACACATTTTCTATTGATGTCCTTGAGGATAAATTATAGGATAAGATGCATAATGTAGCAAATGATCTCATCCTATACAAGGATGGAGTCAATCTCATCCCAAAATCAAAGGTAAAGAATAAATTCTTGAGAGTAGTTCATGATACACCCTTTGTAGGTCACCTAGAATACTTCAAGACTTACAAGAAAATTAGAAAGATATTTTTTTGGAGAGGATTCAAGAGACATCCCCTCAAACACAACAGAGAGTGTTACTTTCTAGAAAAGAAAAATATAGTAGGTTTTTCTTGTAGGTTTATTGTATCCTTTACTAATCCCTAGTAAAAAATGGGAGATAATCTCTATGGACTTCATTACCAACCTTCCAAGATTTCAAAGTAAGGATTGCATATTTTTCATAGTAGACAAACTCATTAAATATGCTCATTTATTTGCAATATCTTTTGAGTATAAGGCATCACAAGTGGGTGGATTATTTTTCAAAAAAGTATTCATACTTCATGGGTTTCCTAAGAACATGGTGAGTCACAAAGATAGCAAGTTCCTTAGCTTATTTTGGTAGAAACCATGCTGACATCTAATTTACTAATTATCACCTCAAATGGATAGACAAACAAAGATTATGAATAAGTGGATTGAGTGGCATTTGAGGAATTATGTAGCTGGGTTGTAAACAACATTGATCAAATGGCTCTACTTAGGGATATTGTTGTAATACTTCACATCATATGTCTTATGATGCCTTAATTTTTTTTATTTTGTCATCACAAATAATAAAGTGTAAAGAATTTGGAGTCACTCACAAAAAATATCTAGTAAACACAAAATAAACAGAAGATGTAATTAGATCAACATCATACTAAGTATTTTGAGGTTGGAGACATGGTTTCCATACATACAATCTTCTCTCAAGAGATGTGGAGGTGATAAGATCCACCCTCATTTCTACAAGCCTTATAAAATCAAATAGAGGATTTGGGAGGTTTCTTATGAGCATGAGTTGTTAGAACACAATAGGATTCATACTATATTTCATGTTTCATGCCTTAAAAGAACACTTGGGTGGCATATCACTCTTTCAACGAAGTTGTTGATGAAAGTAAGTTGATCTTGGTTCCATAAGCCATCCTTGATACCAAAGAGAAGAGATTGAGGAACATGAACACAACCAAATATCTGGTGTGTAGGATTTTTTTTCCAATTAAAGACTTACATAGGAAGGTGTAGAGAGCATCCAAATTTACAATGAATTGAAGGAAAGCAATTTCGAGAAGGGCGGACTATCATGTCCCTTTTTCATAATTAAAATAATCAAGAGATCCATTGCCTATTTCTTTGTTTTCTATAAGTTAAGGGATATAGTTAGGAAAATAATTAATAACAATATTTTAATTTAAAAAAATGAAAACTTAAATGTTATTATAAAGTGGGTCATTTAAATGAAACATAATAAGGCCTTATGTAATATTTTATTAACACTTTTAGAAAAAAAAGTTGGATGAAAAAATATTTTAAAATAAAAAAGGCCAAAATGGAGTTTATAAAAGGAATAGAATTGCTTAAAGGAAAGCATCCATGATTTATTGAAATCAAATCCCTTTTAAAAACTTGAGCACTTGTGTTCATCTTCTAACTTGAGAACAAAAACCATTGGAGTGCATAAATTTGGAGGATGAAAACCCTCTTGGTTTCCAACATAGATTGGAGGACAAAAACTCTCTCATCCTTTTGAGGTGACTTCATTTAAGACTTACACTTGTGCTAAAAGTTCATAATTTTTTTCTAGTTTAGCTTCACTAATGTGTCATTTCTACAGTGTTGATATAATGCCACTAAAATACCACTATAGGGCTCCTATAATGACATTGCAATGCTTCTTTAGTATTTGATGCAGTCAAGATTGTGGGGTCTTATCAAACTACCCAATCTTGCACCCTTAACATGTCATCCAATCCACATTAACATATAAATGAAAAAATAATAGAAAACATATCTTTATTTCAACATTTATACATGCAAATTCCTCAAGATTAATTACATATATGGAGAATTCAACATTGAATAAAATTCAAAAAAAATTACAAGCTTTTCTAGACACATCTTGTCTATGAGTCTTCAAATCCTCATGTCTTCAAACCTTCTTGGCTTCACTCATCTTCTAAAACATGTTTTTTCTCTTCATTATGCAGCTCTCATGGCTGACTTCAACACCTGCAACACACTTGCAAAATCTCTTTTCTTTTCTTCTATTCCTCTTCTCTTCACAAGTTGATTCTTGCACTCTTTCTCATGCAACTCTCACGAGCAACTTGCAATTTATTTCTCCAACCTTGATGTTGTTGATTGTTTCCTTTTTAAACCATTAAGGGATATACTTTATATGTTCTTACACCCTTACAAAGCACCAAAAAGTGGCACCCAAATCTTCTCTTTCATTTCTCTCAACTTGACCTCTAAAATTCCTTCATAAAAAATGAAATAAAGACATCGTTTTGCTTCCAAAATGTGTTGTTAATGTTTCTTTACCATATAAAATTCCTTGTTGATGTAGATGCCTTAGGAAAATGAATAAAATACAAAACCAAGTTGTGCTCATTTGGTAATTGAAGTCATTCATTATTTTTCCAAAAATTCACTATCTTTCCCTCCATTTTAAGCACCCAATAAGACAAGAATGGAATGTCAAAGGTCACTTGCCTTATGAAACTTCTATATCCATAAAAATTGATAAAATGAATATTAATTCTTATTTTCAAGTTCCTTCTAATATGCCAATGGACCCCGTAAACCCTTCAAGCCTTGAAATTATATAATACGATAATTTGAAAATCACATTGAACACACTATTTACCTTTGATTTTTAAAATGAAGTCCAAGTATTGGTAAATGAATATTTTATCCTTCAAAAACTCCACAAGATACTCTTGAAGCTCCAACCCACACTAAAATGCAAAATTAAACATGAAAAGAAAATACTTTTTTGGTTGATGTTGATTGCCAATCTGCTCAAATGCTCTTGCATCACTATCTTGTCATTGTGAGTATTTAGAATAAAATTTTATATTAGAAATTATTATATTTATAACAATTTGTATCATCAATTATTATTTATATTTGTTAGTCTATTCTTCCTTGACCACTGCTACTACAGTCCTATGAGTTGGAACTTTCTCATACTTGTTTATCTGTTTACATCAATATTTAATTAATAGCATTAGGGTTGGTTGTATGCATCTATTTACATCAATATTTAATTAATGTCACTGTTGTTTTGTATGTGAGTTACCTATTGCAATAATATTATTAGTTGTTATGCAAGAAGTTTGATAATTAATATTAGTATTTACATGTTGCTAGTTAATATTGCAATATTGCCTTCATATTGATTAGGAATGAAATACAAAAAAAAAAGCCTATTAAAATATGAGAAAGGGACATTACATAGTTGGTTATAGCCTTTCTTTTGGGCAATAGTTGGTTTGCAAACTTGAAAGCTTTGAAAGACTATGGAGACGAGTTCAAATGGGCAATTCAAACATATCTTATGATTAAGATAATTTGAAGATAGATGTGTTTAGATCATAGTTCCAGGTTTAATATTTGTCTTATCATTATAAATTTAGGAAAGAAAGGGTATATTGTTTCACCTATTAATATTTTATAATTCTTTCAGTAATGTTTTGAAGCTGATTACACTTTGATGATAGTAGTGGTATGAGTTGAGTGAGGTTTTCTAAAGGCATGTTGTCTCATGATGTTGATAAAATGATTAATGAATTAAGGTAAAAAAATCAGCATAAACAAAATCAATGAAAAAGAAGAAGAAGATATCATACAACTTCAAACAATGTTACTAAAATTGAAGTGACCTTCAACCAGTAAATAAGATGCTTTAAACAAATTAATTTTGTTTACAAGTTGAAATTGAAAGATCAATATCCTTAAAGACTGAAATCAATTGATTGTATTATATATTATGTTGCAACAATGATTAATGAAAACATATTATAAGTATAAAAGATAAAAATGACCATTATCTGCACTTTTAAATATTTAGTTTAGCTATGAATTCCAAGAAAACAAATGAAATTTATGAAGGTGTGAAACTGACTCGTAGAATAACTCTAGTTTTCATATACCAGAAAAATTAGTCAGTGTTCTCTCTTGAACTAGATATATGTAAGTCTCCAAACAATATGGTTGTACAGCCTAACAATCTATTGCCTCAAAAACTTATAAATCATTTTGCAGACCAACTATGTCTAATGATCATCTGTCTAATGAATCTATGGTGGACTTCCATCAGCTATGAAATAATACATTAATGAGACAAGGGAATTCAACAAGATACCCATTCTAATCCAGTAGAACTCACCAATCACCCACATGGTACTATTTTATGACACTCCAACAATATTTTACCAACAAATTATTTTCTGGTTATTGTTCTGAATATGCATTTTCTAGAGCAGTCAAAATAGTTAACAATTCACAAAATTATATTTACATCTGTATCAATTTTTTTTTATCTAAATAAATATTTTCTCACATGAAGTAAAGCATATTAAAGGAGCCTCAAGACACCCACGATACAAAAATTCAAGGGAGACACATAGACCAAAAACAAAAAAAACAAAAAAACAAAATCAAGGAAGCCAAAAGATAGCAGAGTAGCTGATGCAGAGATGGTATTTTGAAAGCAACGTTATCTAAAACTAAATTGCAATCATCATCAGGAAATACCATGAATAGATTAAAAAAAAAAAAAAAAAAACCATACCAATAAGGAGATCATTCCATCAAATTAAGTCACTCCAATCCAAGCTTTAAAAAAACAATCATTCACAGAAATCTTTGGAAGCTTAGAGACAACTAATTGAAGGAAATTCTGAAGTAAGTGTTATGGAAAGAAATAGGAAATGTGGGAGTAAGAAAAACATGCTTCGAATAGTGAAATATAAGAAAATAAAATAAAAGTCTCACAGCTTGCTAGGATAGTGGGAAATGAATAAAATTGATTCAGAATGGTTTAAGAATAACGAATTTGCAGTTGCAAGCGATCTGATAAACAACAAAAATGAGCAGGTACAAACAAGGCACACGAAGTCTCATAGCCATTTTACATTCATAAACACAACACAATGTACATAAATATTACTATTCTATTTAATTATTCTACAGACTAAACTCATACGTGAAAATGCAGTTGCCTATGGATTTCTAGAAGTAAATCCAATTTAATCTAAAAAGTATCTGTTTATTTTTTTGTAGTTTCTTGGACTCGAGTTCAAATACAGACGCACCAATAATAAAAAAAATTAGGGGAAATATTCGATAAATAAACTTAGTCTTTGCACTTAAATAATAATTTATCAGACATGCGTTGCTTAATAAATTTCCTTCAAGAGATGCAACCCCATAGAAATCATTCTTTATAAGATGGAAGCTTAATATTTATATGCATAAAATTTAGGCAATTGACATTAAAAAAAAAAGGAAGCTTCAATGGATAAATCTTGTAAAATAAGTTTAACATATGAAGACATTCTAATCGCTATGATTCACTGGTTGGAAGATACCTCCGCCAGCCATTGTATTTATACTAACACAAATAAAATGGGCCCAACACTTTCTCAATGAAGGGGCTATCCAAAGGATCAAACATAAAACCATCAAACAAAACTGAAATGCCATACAATACCTTCTCCGTAAGACTTTGTCCTGAAGACTCTTTTTTTTGGAGAGAACTCTATCATTATCGTCCTAGCTCTTTGGTAGCACATAAATCGGCCATCATTGGTCACCTCCCCCATGTTATCCATTTTACTACACACACACTCAACCTCTCCCTCCATCTCCCACCTTCACTATGCCATAGTTTTCTATCTCACTTTCAAACTCTCTGTTTTTTTGAGCTTGCAAGCAGTGTACTCCTCCTACGACTAGGAATAAACCTTTTGTTATCTCTGA
The DNA here is from genome assembly GCA_007258455.2 of Sequoia sempervirens. NCBI lineage: Eukaryota > Viridiplantae > Streptophyta > Pinopsida > Cupressales > Cupressaceae > Sequoia > Sequoia sempervirens. The sequence goes on from VDFB02000017.1 coordinate 452,925,808, forward strand.
GAAGAGATAGAGCCTCCTGCTTAAAGTGGTAGAAGGTGTGGTTTTAATTGGCAAAGCCACCCAATGGTACAATCACGATCGGCGTTTCCTCCTGCCCCCCGTCCCGCTCCCCCCAACTAGTAAGGAAAAATGGTAACATAAATCGATGATCGGGCCCCTTGAGTATATGAACCCCCAAAGAAAACTAAGAAGAAAGATAGCAAAATTTGAATGGTACTCGCTCACGCATGTTGCCCTACCCATCGAAGAAATGACCAGGAAAAGACAAGGCGTCTAGACTGCTTTTACCAAGTCTGAATAATTTGTGATAAAGGATGGTTGCCTCTTCCGCAAAATGCATTCATGGACAAATTTGCTCCACCACTCATATTTAATGCACTTGCGTGAATAGTCACCTCTGCCGCTGGGCGTTGAGGAAAATTAAAGTGTTGCATTCAACATTGACTGTTAATTCTGCCAAGAGCCAAGTGCAGCTTCCCATGCATTGCAACCACCTAACCCTCATCAATGCCTAGCCCACTTGCATATAATGAACCAACTAGCCGAGATCTACAATCTCTCTTGTTGAACTCTCATTACATTATAGATTATTATTAATACTGCTATCATCTTAGATTATTATATATATATATACTAGTTAAAGATTAGTGGGTGAATAATAACATGTGTATTGATAATTTGAGTATAGAAAATATAGTAACATTATTAGTATTAAAAGTTGATCCAATAGAAATATAATTGTCACTAGATGTATATTTATATATAAGGACATCAATAATCTATTCAAAATGATATCTAAAATTATACATTAGAACCTTTCCAATGATAGATAAGATTTATCAAAATGATGAAATATTAAAACTATTTAATACCTTTGAAATACATATAATAAATATCAAATCATTATCATACTAAATATCACATAATTACAATTATATGTAATTAATATCTAACCACATAGTAAAGTGAACTATACATAGTACAAATGTTGAGTGAATAATTTGTTTAACTCCAATAAATGTCAAAACAAATAATACTTACTAAAGGATAATAACTTGTTAATTCATTTTATTTATTCTTTTACACTTAACACTAATTATTTCAATTAGAATGACAAATTCATTAACCTTTGTATGTCATACCTAAAAACTATGTAGATAAAATTGTTAACCAGTAGTTCAATGCCAATCCATGATTTTTAAATAATCCTAATGTATACCTGAAGACAATACCTACAACTAGCACACATACAAATCTGTACTACGTTTATTGTAATTTAAATACAAAGTCTAGGTTAATGCCTTAACTCAACCTATTATAATTTAAGCACTATACCCACGAAGAAAACTAGAGTTATTCTACGAGTCAGTTTCACACCTTCATAAATTTCATTTGTTTTCTTGGAATTCATAGCTAAACTAAATATTTAAAAGTGCAAATAATGGTCATTTTTATCTCTTATACTTATAATATGTTTTCATTAATCATTGTTGCAACATAATATATAATACAATCAATTGATTTCAGTCTTTAAGGATATTGATCTTTCAATTTCAACTTGTAAACAAAATTAATTTGTTTAAAGCATCTTATTTACTGGTTGAAGGTCACTTCAATTTTAGTAACATTGTTTGAAGTTGTATGATATCTTCTTCTTCTTTTTCATTGATTTTGTTTATGCTGATTTTTTTACCTTAATTCATTAATCATTTTATCAACATCATGAGACAACATGCCTTTAGAAAACCTCACTCAACTCATACCACTACTATCATCAAAGTGTAATCAGCTTCAAAACATTACTGAAAGAATTATAAAATATTAATAGGTGAAACAATATACCCTATCTTGATGAGGATGATGATTTTACGTGGATGTATTATTTTGTAATGTTTTAGCATTTCCTTGCATTGAGTGATTATATATTTTATATAAAACTCACTTTTCCATGAATCTTATATTGTATTACTTCTATAGTTTATAATAATGATAAGCATAAAATTAGTAACGATATTATATATTTTACAAAATTGTTCTTCTAAATGGAGGAATTGTTGTTATTGGTAGAAAAATAGTAAGCTGAGTTGCAAATAAAACTGCTCACGCATGTTTTGGACTCATACTAAATAATTTTTGGGTTTTAATCTTTGGTCTTTCCCCTTTCCAGAACATATTGAACTTTTAATTTTGGTTTAAAAACGTAAAAGTTATGATTGTTTCAATTCTGGGATTTTTTTTGCTGCAATCTACAGATTTTATGTCATGAATAGACTTATATGAAGTAATTAGTTTTCTTACTTTGTTTTATTTTATTATTATAAAGAAATATGTGTTAGGAGTATCCATTGTTTTCTATTTCCAATAAGTCTAATACCACAATAAAATGTGTTGAATTGTTCTTTTGGTGTCATGCATGCACAAAGTCAAGTTAAATTGTGAAAAATAAACCTAGTTGTACATGGGGGTTGTGTGCATCATCTTGTTGTCTTAGAAGAATTATTGGAAGATCCTTTACATGTGCCTAGTCATAATTTTTGACCTTGAGTTATTGTATCCCGTTATTTTTAGTATGATCTAGTAATATTGAGGATATGATTGAGTTGTTAATTTGTTATGAAAGTTGAGCTTAGATGATATACATTATCATCGGTCAACCAAGTGAGTGTTGGTTCAAGTCTATATTGTCGAACTACAGTTCCTCTGCAAAATATATACGTAGGCAAGGCCGTCAATGATAAGCCCCCAAGGAATTAGGTCTGGCCCCTAGGCTTGTTCTCTTGTTATTACTTCATGTCACTATTGTCATATATTTTATTTGCACAACTAGTGTCTTGAACTAAGTTTGTGACTATTGATGTTGTAGTTGAACTAATCATGCCTATATCGGTGATGTGAACTTCATGCCTCCCTTCAAACCCCATCCTTGATTGTCTAAGCAATTTTGTTGTGTAGCAAAATATTATAGTTTATATTTTGTCAAATGTTGTTATGCTCTTTTATGAATTGTATGAGTTAGTCACGTCTTGTAGTCGAAATTTGAAATTTGTGTTTTGTCCTTAACTTTATTTTGGTTAAAATTTTAGGCATTACACAATGTCATTAAGAGGGGATGCAGTATAATGCCACCTCTCTATGACATACTTCATAAGAAATCTCTTTGAATTGGATGTTGAAGGGAAGGTTTTGACAAGTAAATCCATATTCTAATATTCTTGAGTCATCCCACAATAATGGGTCCTAAACTCAGGACATCCTAATTTTTGCCTGAAATCACATATTTTTTAGAAACATTAATGATTTAAATCTTTAAGGGGTTCCATCTAAAGGGTATTAATTAAAGAGGTTTAGATAAGACCCCCTTAGATCAAACCCCTTTAGATAGAATCCCTCTAGTCTTAAATCATACCCACAATGGAGTCTCTTTTGCACTTATCAAAATGTTGACAAAAAATTGCTTAAGATTTTGTAATTTCTGGATTTTTGATTGTGTTTGAGTTTTTTTCATCAACGTTTCAGATCACACTCAGTGATCCATCATTAGGATGATAGAGAGCAAAGGAGATGAGAAATGGTTAGATGCAGACCTAATTTGCTTAATTTAAGGAAGAGAGGTGAGAAGTTGAGGAGAGAGATGGGTACAAAGACCAAGACAAGAGAGATAAGGTAAGAAAATAAATTGAAAAAATTGAAAAAATTAGAGAGGAAGAGAATAAGAGAGAAAAAATATAAGAATGAAATTTTTTTATTAAAAAAGACCAAACATAAAAGAATTGAAAGGCACAAAACTAATGAGAGAGGACTACAACATAAAGAAAAATCAACAAGAGAAATGAGAGAGAGAAAATAAATAAAAGATAAACAAAAAGAAAAAACTAAATTAATATGCGATATTAAATTATAATGTTGAAATTTTTAAAATATAAATATAGATTACTAATATAATGAAGCTATTAAAAATTCCAACCCCAATTAATAATTAAAAGTGACTACAACACCAAAAATATGTGGTGCAAAAAGACCATAATAAAACTAAAGAGGTAACAAAATGCAATTAAATAAAAAGGCAAGAAGACAAAGGAAAAATACACAATAAAAAAGGGTGCCACAACTGCAACAACGATGAGAAGGCAAGGAAATAAATTGAAAAATTAGAGAGGAAGAGAATAAGAGAGAAACATGTAAGAAAGATTATCAAAAGGTAAAACCTAAAAGAATTGAATGGCTAAAAACTAATGAGAGAGGACGACAACCTAACGAAAAATCAAAAAGAGAAAAAAACGAGAGGAAAAATAAATATGAAATGAACAAAAAGAATATATAAATTGATAAGCAATAATAAATTATAATATTGAACATTAATGTTATATTTAATATTGTTAATAATATCTATTTAAACACTAACGCCAAATAAGAAAGAATATTATATTTGAAATATATTAAAATCAAAAAGAGAAATACGAGAGGAAAATTAAAAATGAAATGAACAAAAAGAATATATAAATTGATAAGTAATAATAAATTATAATATTGAACATTAATGTTATAATTAATATTGTTAATAATATCTATTTAAACACTAACGCAAAATAAGAAAGAATATTATATTTGAAAAATATTAAAATCAAGAGCACGAAGGGAAATTAGAAGCAAAGATAAAAAAATAAAAGAAGGGAGAAAATAGGAGAATAAAGAAGGAAAATAGAGGAGTCAATGATTGAAAACCAAAATATAAAAATAATAAAAGATAAAGATGCAAGAACCAAAATCAAGATCAAAACAGAAATCACTAATAAAGGTACAATAAAAAAACTAAGAGAACTCAAAAAGAATAATAAAATATGCTCAAAAGAAGGGAGAAAAACTTCAATTGCACACTTCAAGATCAAAAATTAGTAACAAATACACAAAAGAGCACATAAGAGACGGAAAGAAAGAAAGCACAATTTTTGAAGAAGACAAGAAAAGTCAAAGAAAGAAAATAAATAGGAGGAAATTAAATCAACTAAATAAGACAAAGAGGATGTTTGAAAGCAATAAAAGAAAAAGGAAAAACACTTGAAAGCCAAAAGGCAACAAACCGGGAACAATCATTGGGAATGAAAGAGCTCCCAAATAAAAGAAAGGAAACAAAAGGGGGGGAGGAGAGTAGGCCTCGAGAAGAGGAGGGACGAGGAAAAAGAGCCAATGGGGGAAAAAACACAGTGCGAAGGAAGGCAAGGGACGGAGGAAGGGATTAGGAACGAGGGTCACGGTGGTTTCGTAAGTTCAAAAGAAGAGGGCGCCAAGAGAGGCTTAGATTCCAACCTTCATCACGGTTGAGGTTGGTGGGATGGTTGATGATTCCTATGGCTTCCTTCAGCTTCCTCTTATAGAAGTTTTCTTCTTTGAACAAGATTTGAGTACTTTCTAAGCAAATGTGATGCTTTATGGAAGAGAAGTGCTCAGCAAGGCCAGATTTGAAGACATGCTCGTGCTTAATGTCAGCACCATGTTCTTTAATTATGGTGTTGAACGAGTGACCCATTTCACCAATATAAGGAACACCACAAGAGCAGACAACTTTGTAGACTCCTGAGTCATGAAAGTTGTCTCTAGGGTCCTTAAGAGGAGGGATACAATTTTTTAAGGTGACACAAGGTTTGAAAGCACAATGCAGGCTTTCTTAAGGAGGATTTTGGAGATTTTGTGAGAAATTCCTTCAACAAAAGGTAAAGAAGCAAAGGGGAGAGACACGGGTTGGGAGGAATTAGACTTGGATTTGGGGAGGAGGCTCGGATTGGAATGTCTAAGAGCTCTCGAAATTTGTTTGTTGGTATACCCGTTTAATCTGAAGACACAACGAAGGTGGTCTAACTCCAGATCTAAGTGGTCACCATCAAAAATTTGGTAAGCTCTCGTGGCCAGGGTTTTTAAGATCCCAAATTTTTGGCTGGGGTGGTGATGGGATGAGGAATGGAGGTATAAATCTGTGTGGGTTGCTTTGTAGTAAACCTAATGACCAATGGATCCGTCATACTTTTTTAGGAGCAAAACTCTCTTCCTCTCTAATTTTTTCAATTTATTTTCTTACCTTATCTCTCTTGTCTTGGTCTTTGTACCCATCTCTCTCCTCAACTTCTCACCTCTCTTCCTTTTAGGCAAATTAGGTATGCATCTAACCATTTCTCATCTCCTTTGCTCTCTATCATCCTGATGATGGATCACTGAGTGTGATCCAAAACGTCGATGTAAAAAACTCAAACACAATCAAAAATCCAGAAATTACAAAATCTTCAGCATTATGGATTGTGGAAATCTCATAGCATTAATTGATGCCCTTCATGGGAGGGAATTAAGTTTCAAATCCAAGCAACTAGAGATGATAAGGATCAAGATTACAAAGAAAGTTGCAGACCTAACTTTCCTTAAAAGATGCAGGGATTCTAAGTTAATTCCGTCCTTCGTCAAGATCAACCACCACCTTCGGAATGGCTACACCAACCACATCTTCCTCACAGCTGGTATTTCTCTTCTCAGATCCGTCATAAAGTCCACAAGGAGGTTGATTGATAACCTGAATGCTAGACTTTTGCCTCTTCATCTGGAACTCACTGCCTCACTTTGACCAGACCTCTGGATCCGCCTTGACACCACTTCCCATGCTAGAGCCATGGGTAGACGTGATGCATGTGTGATTAGACACAAGAAAAAATTCTTCTATCTGCAACGCCGACTCGTGAGATTTTCTCCTCTATCGGCCATGAACAGCTTCACCTGGTCTTCCTCGTGTGACCTCGCAGCTCCTTCCCAATCCTCTACTTTGGTACCATCAGTTGAGGACTCTTCTCTTGCTTCTACAAGCATCCTTCTGCCCACGGTAAATCACGTTTATCAGGCTCCTGCAACAGATTAAAAACTAGTGGCCTACTCCATTGATAGAGTGACCAAATCTCTAGAAGTTTCATCAACCATCTTGGATGCTCAACCTCTTCAGCAACTCGTAAACATCTCTCAGACTTCCGAACCCGCAATCTCATCCCGGTCATCAAAGATCTCTGGTAGCTCGTCTTGCCAGTCTTTTCCACCCGGTCACCATCTTCAATCTTTGACGTTGTCCTCCTTTGCTTCGACTTCCATGGGGAAAATTCATCAAAGCAGCAACAGAGATCACTCGGCGCAGTTGCAGACCAACGGGCATCCGCAGTCCACGTGCCAGCAATGGTCACAATCTTCTACTTTGGCAGGTACATTGGCCAATAATTCTCCCTCTCTTCAGTGTACTTCTGAACAATGCATTTATGGCTCTTCTTCTCCTCCGTTTACTTTTGATCAATACTTTAATGTTTCCAATTCCTTCTCTTGCAAGCAAAGCTTGCCTCGAGCCACCTCCCCAATTGATTCTGGCCCAACGGTTGAGAAATCCAGCTTGGCTGGTCCTCTCCCTTCTCCCCACGTAGCTGCCTCGAACTTTGCTTTCCCTTCTTCCCCAAATTATCCTACCTCTCTCTCCCGCCATTCTTTAGCTAGGGAAGTTTGTTCACCCCTGCGTTCTATCACCGAATCAAGTCAGCCAACTGGCAGCCTTCCTCGCGATCCTAACCCTTTTAGCCTATCACATCCCGCTGTTACCTCCAACCTTCCCGCGGTGAGTGATTGGGAGAACAAGTTAGTTGTCAACTTATTCGATGCCACGCTAGACTCCCAAGCCTTTAACTTCTTAAAACAAGGCCTTGGTTATGCTTTGTCCCCACGCACCATTCCTCATATTGACTTCATCGTTGAAATTGATAATGTAGTGCGCAATCTCCCTACAGAGGTGGCTGAAGAAGTCAGGCAGGATTGTGCCATGGCACTTAGACATGCCAAACCACCTAGATCCAATATCTCAAAAACTGAAACACATGCTTTCAACAAAATTTTGGAAAACAACGATCTTATCATCTCGAGAACAGACAAAGGCAATGCCACGGTCATTTTGAATAAAAAAGACTATGTGTCCAAAATGCTTAACCTTCTCTCTGACTCCAATAGTTACAAAGTGGTTTCTCGCAACCCTTGTACCAAAATCTTGAAAAAAGTCAAGACAGTTGTTGCTTGCTCCTCCTTTGATGATGATACCAAGAATCACCTTATCCCTTGCAAAGAAGTAACCCCTCGTATTTATGGGGTTCCCAAAATTCACAAAAATGGCATTCCCTTGAGGCCTATAGTAGACACCATAGGCTCTCCTACTTACAAGTTAGCCTCTTTTCTTGCCAAATTAATCTCCCCACTCGTAGGTAAATCTAATTCCTTCATAAAAGACTCCACCCATTTTGTCCATTTTATCCAAGATGTCAAGTTGGAAAATAATGACATCTTGGTAAGTTTTGACGTAGTCTCCCTCTTCACCAAGGTGCCTATCCTCGATGCCATTGAAATTGTCAAACGCAAGGTAAATGCGGAGATTGCTTCCTTGGTTGAGTTATGCCTAAGATCTACGCTTTTTTCTTTCCAAGATGTCATCTATGAGCAAGTTGACGGGGGTAGCTATGGGCTCCCCTCTCTCTCCTATCATTGCACCCTTTTTTATTGTGTATTTTTCCTTTGTCTTCTCGCCTTTTTATTTAATTGCATTTTGTTACCTCTTTAGTTTTATTATGGTCTTTTTGCACCACATATTTTTGGTGTTGTAGTCACTTTTAATTATTAATTGGGGTTGGAATTTTTAATAGCTTCCTGATATTATTAATCTATATTTATGTTTTAAAAATTTCAACATTATAATTTAATATCGCATATTAATTTAGTTTTTTCTTTTTCTTTATCTTTTATTTATTTTTTCTCTCTCATTTCTCTTGTTGATTTTTCTTTATGTTGTAGTCCTCTCTCATTAGTTTTGTGCCTTTCAATTCTTTTATGTTTGGTCTTTTTTAATAAAAAATTTTCATTCTTATATTTTTTCTCTTATTCTCTTCCTCTCTAATTTTTTCAATTTTTTCAATTTATTTTCTTACCTTATCTCTCTTGTCTTGGTCTTTGTACCCATCTCTCTCGTCAACTTCTCACCTCTCTTCCTTTTAAGCAAATTAGGTCTGCATCTAACCATTTCTCATCTCCTTTGCTCTCTATCATCCTGATGATGGGTCACTGAGTGTGATCCGAAACGTTGATGAAAAAAACTCAAACACAATCAAAAATCCAGAAATTACAAAATCTTTAGCATTATGGATTGTGGAAATCTCATAGCATTAAAAAATTGCTTTTTCTTTATCTTTTGAGGGATCAAATAAAATTATTTAGAAATTATGTTTTGTAAGTATGTAGCCCTTATTATAAGCTTTCCAAAACAAGTTACGTGTTATAACATGTACACCTATGTCCAAATTATAATTATGACTTAAAAAATTAATTAAAAATTATGAAAAAATATACGTACACTAGATATTGATGTTAAAAATCTATATTTTAAAAATTATAATTTTAAAAATATCCATGCACTAGATATTGATGTTAAAAATCTATATTTTAAAAATTATTATAATTTTATTTTTTCAATAAAAAAAATATACATCACAACATAAAGGTCACTTTTTAAAAATGTTGTTTACTATAAACAATAAATTATTAAAAGTTACGTAAATAAAATTCACTATTTATTTCTAAATTATATATATATATAGAGAGAGAGGGAGAGAGTCTACACACAAATCCTCACAAATTACTAGTTCACATCATCTCCAAATTATCACTAGTTTAGTTGCTATAGGTTTCATAAAGTGAAAATTTGGTAAAAAAATGTTGATTTCAATGTCTTACTTTGGTAAAAAAGTGGGACAGTATTTTGGATTGGCCCTGCTTTTATAAGGGAAAGTTAGGGTAAGGTTTCACAAATAAATACTAGCTTAATGATTTGGGTTGTCTAAGTAATGCTTTAGTATAACTTTAGAATAATCACATGTCTATCATTCAATCCGTACATTTTCATTTACTTATAGAATATGTTGAAATATATCTCAACATAATAACCACTTAAGTGACCAACTTGCTCTACGTAATGCCAAAATTAGATGAATAAATAAAAGGTTTTCCAACTTACATTCATTTCATCATATCACATTCATTATGCATGTTTTCATTTAAGTATATTATGGCATGGTTTTTCTTAGAGGAATCCACCCTAAATTCGTCATGCTTACTATATAATAAATACTTAATTTTATGGCAATCATGATATATTAAACTTTATACCATAAAGAAAATCTAGTCTTTTATCTTATGCTCGTATTTCTCTTTTTTAGCCAATAGGCTATATATTGTATGAGCTTTTGACTTGAAACAAGTCTCACATCGTCAAACTACCATGGGTTGCCATCAAACTATCGTGGATTGCTGTTAAACTACATTGATATTAAGTCATTGATCAAATGGGAGTAAAAGGTAATAATCAATGCATGGATGAGTTGGGTGGGCATAAAGTATTAGGTGGTTGTAAGCGATCATCTTTTTGTGTCGTGAAGTGTGCTGTCAGAAGATGGACAGAGCCACAACCATCAAAAATGTACTTTCTAGATTTGAAATCTTGACAAGTAAAAATATCAACCTCCAACTGCTTCTTGGATGTCCCTTCACATCGGATACATCTTAGAGCTTTCTCAGATGTCACAAATTTGCATCTTCTACATTTATAGTGTAAAGATTTTTTAATATACTATTTTTATTATAGATATACAATATTTAATATCAAATGTATTAAAAAATAGATAAAATGATATGTTTACAAGTCTATATTAGATAAAAATTAAATACAAATAGGAAAAAATATTAAATTGAAATTTATTTATTATATTTTAATAGATTTTTATTCAGATTTAACTCAAATAGTGTAGAGATTTATAATTATATTTATTATATTTTGTTATATTTGATCTCTTTTAGTCAATTTTACCACAAATAGTTTAAATATTTTTCAAGTATATTTTATTTATTCTATTTTATTAGATATTTTATTCAAACTTATCTCACGTAGTGTAAAGATTTGTTTTTATATTATTGTTAATAGATTTTACTATATTTTGTTATATTTTTAATGAACATAACTCTCAAGGGAGCATCCAAGTTCTTTTTCCACTTTTTCATTTCCATATTATTGTAGCCTTAGACAATAGTTGGTATGAGTTTTCCACAGTCCATGAAATTAGAGAATAAGCTTTTGGATTCAACTATGTCTATTTTTTTTGTCAAAAATAGACAGTTGAATCCAAAAGCTTATTCTCTAGCCTTAGAAATTTTTTAGTGGCGTATGTTTAGTGTGGCACCAAATTCTTTTATTCAATTTCTATTATAAACACTTGCCACTCCATTAGGAAAACAACCACCCCTATGAGTGAATCCAACAAGAACCCAAACTTCTATCCATAAAAGCAAAGTAACAATTATATTATTAATGATTTGGTTTTCAATGATAGATGACAGTTATGCTCCACTTAACATCCCTTTCCAATAGTTATTTAATTCTGAGACATTATCTTATATTAGCATGCAAATAATAGTTATGCTCCACTTAGCATCCCTTTCCAATAGTTATTTAATTTTGAGACACTATCTTAGATTAGCATGCAAATAAACAATTTTTAAGTTCTTTTATAAAATCTTAATTATTCTTCTATGTATAAGTTTTATCACATGTTTAGGATATTAAATTAAAGAAATGTTTATTTCAATATTGATAGAGTAAAGTTTATATTTGCATTTTAATTCATTTGTAAAGTAAAATAATTTTAAATAGTTTTTCTATTTTATGATCAAGATTGTCATCTTCCAAAAGGCAAGCCATAGATTCTTATACATCACTACACATATAGTATACTATTTTCCATTTTAAAAATTTAATTTCATTCAGGAATGGACAATTCTCATCAACCCAATGAGATTATTGACATCTTGAGTAGTTCTAGTGCCCCTATTCTATCGACCAACTCAACACCATTGATCAATTGCAATGGCACTTCTACAAGCCACATACAAGATTTTGTAAATGACATTATAATTAGTTGCCTTGACTTGCTACAACAAGCAAAGGCCACTATTTGAAACATGCAAAGTGTGTAGGATTGTGACATTCAGCCGATGGTAATAGTATATGAGTTCCACTCAACTTGTGAGAAGTTGAGTTCCTTCTACACTTTCCTTCGTGAAATGAAAGCAAATGAGTTCTACGCACAAGGTGGTTATGTCTACATAAAAGAAGCGTTTTAGAATTACTTGAATGATTTCTAATACACTTTCTCTATGTAAATGTGTATATAGTATGTGATTTAACCATGTAACTATGACATTTACCAACTTATGGATAGTTGGATATTTTTGAAATCCCTAAAAGAAATGTAAGTTCCAATATACTATGACAAGGCACTTTGCCTCGCGATAAAAAATGTAATACATCACCTACTAGAATACCATGTAATACGCTTTTGCTTCATAAATATATACACATACTATGTGCTCTTGTTATAATATTGGAGCTTTGTTCTTGCCTTTTGCTTTTGCTCTTTATCTCTTGACCCATATGTTTCAATTCCAACAAAAAACGACATCTTCGATTACATATAATTAAGAATAGTAGTTTATCTATAATGTATCATAATCCTTTCCTCATTTCACTTCAACTAATTATAGTCTAACCATTGTGTTCACAACATTTCATTTATAGCACTTGTTTAAGATATATCGCCAACAAATGCTACATGCTCCTTCAATAATTGTCTCTTTGTTGCACCTACATTCCTTACAATTTTTTCACTTAGTAGAACGATAATATCGTAATCACTTCCTCAAACCCAAACCCTTTACATTAAAATATTATTTTAGACAAAGTCCATTATTTTAAAATATACCACATTTCTAGTATATTAGATAGACATACATAATAAACGTATACACCATACAACACATATTCCCATATGAAGGTTCACAAAATAAAATAAGTCGCCACCCTATATTTTCCTTATAGCTACAAAGATGGTTTACAAAGTGCCTGCTTCCTCAACCAGGACACAATCCACATACAATTTGCGCTCTCCAATATAGGTTAAACGTGTTAGGCTCATTTACTTAACACAATTAGTATAAAGTATAGTTAGGTTTCCTAATTCCTTTGCACCCCAAATGATTAACATATTTGCGAACCAAGTAGCTAATAATGCACTAGTTTCATATTCGTTTATTCCAAAGCACTTTTCCTCTTGTGCCTATAGCATTGAATGCATATTCAAACATCTATAGTGCTTGCAATTTACTTAGACTACTTAATAGAGTTAAATAACTTTTTTACTCACTACGCTTTCTATTTTTTTGTTCTTACAAATGCAACAAGCTAACTTCCAAAGGCCACTATTTTGATATACAAACCTATTCAGAATCACATTTATAGGTATTCTTCTAAATTTACTTTTACACTATGTAATTTTTTTACACACTTTTATTTCAACTAGTGCTTGCATGGTCACAGTCAACTAGATTGTGGCTTTTTTCACTTATTATCAAATTAGTTAGCTATATTTTGTTGGCTATACAACATATTCATTTCCTTCTTCACAAAGTGTGCTTTTATACATCAATTATAGTAAGTAATAGCTGCCACCTACAATTTACTTTTGCAAGGACTAGTTCGCTCTCGTCACAATGTATTCTTTGACTGGGAATGCAATTAAGTTGATCAATGATGGAAACGTAGACTTGCAACCCCATCTACAAGCAATAGATATTTCAATGTTTGGCCATGGGCTTGAACCAACCAATCGCTATATAGTAAAGCTCTCTAATGGGGTACATAAGCAGAAGGCTACACTTCCAAAACAGTACAACCACTACATAGATTTTGAAGAACTCTAGAAGGGATCTATACTTAAACTCATTAAATACAATTGCCCTGTTATTTGCAATTCAAGGCGAGCCACCATATTTCAATGCTTTTCTACAATATGCCAAATGACAACTTACAAATTATCATTCTTGAAGCCATTATGCCACATCTTGTCCTATTGATAATACTTCTTCATTGTACACTTATAGGTGGATTGTCATATCGGAATTAGAAATTGCATGTTTGTAGTAGGATATCATTGGCCAACCCGCCTACCTTTTTGAACAACAATCCCAACAAGTACATGCCACATCTACAAGCCTTGATGATAGTGTTATAGTACCACAACCACCTCTCTTGACAAAATATTCCTTGACTGAGAATACAATCAAGATGATCAATGATGGAAACCTAGACCTGCAACCCCATCTACAAGAATTAGAAATTTCACTATTTGGCCATGGCCCCGAATTGGATGATCGATATAAAGTGGAGCTCTCAGATGGGGTACATAAGCAGAAGGCTACACTTCCAAAAAAGTACAACCAATACATAGCTTCTAAAGAACTCCACAAGAGATCTATACTTAAACTCATAAGATACAATTGCCCTATTCTTTGCAATTCAAAGTGAGCCACCATACTTCCATTTTTTTCTACAAAATTCCAAATAACAGCTTGTAGCTTAGCCATTTTTATCCACTATGTCACATTTGTTCCTACTCAAAATACTTACTCATTTTACCTTTATAAGTGGATTGTCATCTCCAAATTAGAAATCACATGTTTGTAGCAGGATATCATTGGTCAACCCACCTACTTGTTTGAAGAACAAGTCCAACAAGTAAATGCTACAAGCTCAATTGCTCCATCTAAAAGCATGAACAACAATGGTATGGTAACAAAGCCACCTCCTCATAGGGCACTTTTTGGATTATGCTCGTCCCTACAAAAGAAAGACCTTCCCTCCAATATTACTCCTATTAGAAATTTGAATCCATTTCAGACAAGGTGGCTTATAAAGGGTTGTGTTACCATGAAAAAACAAATGCACCACTTCAACACACAGAAGGGACAAGGGCAGGTCTTTTCATTTGATTTTATTGATTGTGAGTCACTGAAATACGTGTAACCTACTTTAATGAAGTTGCAAACCTTCATTACATGAATGTTCATGTTGGAGAAGTATATACAAAATCTGGTGGAACAATTAAGTCAACTAATAGGTTGTACAACAAACTGAATAGCCAGCTTGAAATTTGTTTAGTCGAGGATTCCAAAATTTCTCTCTAAAGATGACCTTGCAATTCCCAAAAATTAGCTCTCTTTCACACCCTTCAAGGACATTTTAGAACCGAACAATAATATCCTTGTTGATGTTATTGGAATAGTCATAT
Source organism: Sequoia sempervirens (assembly GCA_007258455.2). Taxonomy (NCBI): domain Eukaryota; kingdom Viridiplantae; phylum Streptophyta; class Pinopsida; order Cupressales; family Cupressaceae; genus Sequoia; species Sequoia sempervirens. Next base: position 452,941,026 of record VDFB02000017.1, read on the forward strand.
GTGTGGACCCAAGTTCAACCATAAGGAGGGATGGGACTGAAGTTCTTCGAAGAAGCATCAAATTGATAGATATCTCTTCATCTACCATTAATATTACTTTATGGGGTCCAACTATTGAAAAGGAAGGCAAACAACTCTAGGAGATGTATCACTTAAATCGTGTTGTTGTACTTGCAATAAAAAATGGTCGTGTCACTGAGTATAATAGAAAGGTCATAAGCACTTTGGCAAGCACCCACCTATTTATAAAACCAAGAATAGAGGAGGCAAAACAACTCAAATCATGGTTTGAACAGAATGGGATTGATGTTACTCCATCAAATACACAACCATTGAATGCACCTCTCGTGCTTATGAGGAAAACAATTGCTAATATTGAAGAGAAAACTACCAATGTGAAACAAACTGTCCAATGCACTCTAAAAGAAATAGTGCAATTCATAAAAACAAATTCATTTTGCTATCCATATTGCTCCCTTGAGTTAGATGGAAAACAATGTAAAAGGAAAGTTTCCCAAAATGATGATAAAACATGGTACTATTCAAAGTGCAAAGCTACAACTGCTAAATGTACCTATAGATACATACTCCAGCTAAATCTCATAGATCATACAGGAATATTATGGGCTGTTGCTTTTGAAGAACCAGCCACCAAACTTCTTGGAATCTCTATAGATAATTTATACATGCTACAATTCAATCTTGGAAAAGAAACCAAAGCTGAGACCATAGTCAAAGGAGTGTTATTCAAGCAATTTATCTTCACAATTACAAATTCATATGATTCAAGTGGTGCTTAAGGATGGGTAAAATCAACAATCACAAAGGTTGATGAGCTAGATTTTGTTGTAGAGAATTCACTCATGTTGGGTGGAATCACCGATGTGTCATATTGCTAGTGTTTAGATGTAGCCTGAGTGCTTATGTAATGTATATACAATCTTGTAGCATCTTATATAGTATACTTTCTATACTTTTGATTGCATACATGAAATTTTGAAGTCACATGTGTATTGAATATATTGGTATTATGAAAATAATGTGATTGATCTCTTCCACCAAATTAGTTATGTATATAGCATACCAATCATAGCTCAAATAATTATCAAAATTAGAATGATCAAAGAACTCATACCATAAATGTTTAGCTTCTTTAATTTTGTATGGATTTGTAATTGCACATTTGATGATTGTAGTTCTTATTTCCTTTACAGATGGCAACCTCTAACCCTAAAAGCATACAATCTCATAAAAGAATTCATAACTACTATATTCACCATAAAGAAGAAATAAGCATTCGTCGTCATATGCAACACATAAGAAAACATTTAACAGACAATACAATCCAACACACCAACCTCCATTTAGTCAAACCAACACAACATTGAACCATATGAATCTACATCCCAAACCGAACACCCTTCTGACCGAGGTTTGTCAATGTGTTCACACAAAACAATGCACACTCTTCAAAATTAGTCCACAAGCTTACCACATACCGAAAAAACTTTATAGAAGCTTCTAAGAAATTTCGTTTGAGATTAGATAAACTATCAAACTTTCCAACTTGCATAGTTTTCCATTAATGCTACCTAGGAATGCACACTAGCTCAACACAAAGTGGTCCAGTTTGTTTTAGATGCTTTCGTGAGATAGGTAGACATCGTTTCTCATCAACTAATTTTATGGACCCAGGAGTACAACCATAGGAGCTACAAACACTAACACAAGTCGAAGAAATGCTTATAGCACAAGTCAATCCGATAATACAAGTGCCACATGCTCGTGGAGGCCAATTCAAATATAGTGGGCACACAATTTGTTTCCCGCAAGTTATCAAAACCATAAAAAAATACCTACCACATAAAATTGCAAACTTGGATGTGTTGGTGGATCGAAGAACCAATACAAAAGGTGAGCATTATGACTACTACATAAGTAGGCATCATGTGTGGGCTGCACTAAAATATAAAATCACATATGACCCGTACTACAAAGACATTGAGGTGGATTTTGCATCTCTTGAAGAGCTCCTCGATACAAATACAGACATTTCCAATATGCTTCATAACATTATTGTTGACAACGAAAATATGGTTGCACCAAACAATGCATCGACATTTTATGCCATGAACTAGAAATCATCAAAGAAACATTGCAAGTTAGAGATCAAGATGACACCATTATTGATTGGCTAACACTTGAGTCCTCACCAATTAATGAATACAATACTAAGGGCCTTTTAGACATGGCTTTTCCTTCACTCTTTCTAAATGTTAGTGCACTACATTTACAACCTAGCTATAGACAAGTTGAAATGCATGAATATGTGTTGCACCTAATGAGGTTTCATGATAATAGATTTGGAAGGCATCCAAGGTTTAGATATTCTGTCTTGAACCTATTGATGTGCCACCGAAGCCAAGGTGTTGCCTCTATTTTTGTCAAGAAAAATGTTGAGGACTGCATACCAACCACCATAGATAGTCTTTGTCTCCATATAAAATAGTTTCCTGACACTAAAATAGCTAAACAATTGATGCATTATGGATCATCCCTTAGAGGCACACTAGCATATTGGAATGTGTCATGGTGAATTGTCAAACATGATCAACCAAATAGGTTCCCCCACACTATTCTTCACATTAAGTGTTGCAAATACTAAATGGCTTGATTTACACCAACTATTTTCAAAGGGAGCAATGCCAACATCAGGAAACAATAAAGATCGCATAGATAACATTGTTACAAACCCACATACCACATCCTTATAATTGCATCAACGATTCATAGTATTATGTGAAGAAGTCTTAGAGAAGCTCTACTGTGCAACAGACTATTGGTATAGATATGAGTGGCAACATCGAGGGTTTTCACATGCACATGGATTCCTTTGGATTGAAGGTGCCCCGAACATAGACAAACTTGACTGGAGAAATCATGCAAATGTATACATAGCGAAATCGTTCTTTGACAAATATGTTAGTGCCTGGAATCCTCGAAATCTAGGAGATAGGAACAACACACGCCATCAATCTTCACAAGATGATCCATGCTTACTAACAACACCCAAAATTTTTGCTACAAATACACTTTCTGACTACGGATAGTTACTCAACTATGTCCAGAGACACACCAAATGTTCAAAATCAACCCACCTTTGCAAGAAAGGGAACAACATGGAGTGTCGATATAGAGAACCCTGGCTTGAATATGCCACCTCTTCGTTATGTAGTGATGAAAATGGGAAAAAACCTTTTCCCATGCACGTAATGATGATAGGTTGAATATACATAGTCCATAAATTCTTTCCATATGGAGAGCCAATATGGATTGGCAGCCTGTGTTTTCAAAAACACTTATTTTAAAGTACATTGCAAAATATGTCGTGAAGGTAGAAAGAATTTGAAAGTTGTATTGATATGTTGACACATATGTAGAAAGCAAGCACCCAAGACAAAGCGCTCATAGCATATAGAAAATTCATATATGAGATTATTGTTGATCATGATATAGGTGCACAAGAAACGTGCCATATGTTGCAAAATTTGCCCCTTGTTTGCAATCGTGAATTTATGGCACTTAATGTTGGGTGAAAAGTTTTCAACCAAATTAGGACAAACCCAAACGAAAATACGTTGCAGCTGAGTTACCTCCAATTATACACACAACGTCCTCCTCAAATGGAGATAGTAACACTACTTGAATCTGCACGATCATTCTCGTTCTCATCAAGTCGCAAACACTACAAGTGTAAAGAAAGGAAACATAAGGCAATTATCAATGTCTTCCCCCGATTCACTGCTATTCCAAAGGAGGATTCAAAACATTTTGAGACATTTTGTTGGAGTGAACTACTTCTTTACAAGAAATTCTGTAACATTGTCATAGACATCGGTATCGAGAAAGAGACAACTGTTGCAAATTGGAAGGAGATGAATATACTTAAATATTATGTCTGGCATATTGACTGTGAAGCTGATCAAGAAGCAAATCAAGAAGAGGCAGAGGAAATAGAGAATGAAAGCAATATAGGAAATACAGTACAATTGAATGAATGGGAGTTCTTATCACAATTGGGTCTTGGTACTAATGGAAATCTTAATTCCCTTGATATGCTTGGAAGACGTGACTTTGACAATTGCAACAAGTGGAATGACTGTACAATACCTCAAGCTTTACATGAAACTGCAGAGCATTTCGTAACCACAAACAAGGTGAACCAACATGATGGCCCAACACCATTTGAGTTTAACAACCTCCCATATCCACTCTCTCCTAAACATACACTTGTTTTGGACCATTGTAGTGCTTGTGAATTCGACAAACCCTTGCACATGATCATACAAGGCACAACAGGAATAGCTCACTCCTTGTTGTTGCTCCTATAGGAATCACAATATTCAACATACATGCCTCAACTATACATTCAACCCTAAAGATTCTAGTCAAGGAAATGCAACCATTGAAGGGTCAATCACTTGCAATGTTTCAACAAAACATGAGACACATAAAATACCTCCTAATTGATGAGGTGAGATTTATAGGCCCAAAATTACTCTTGAAAATTGATACTAGGCTACGTGAGGCTTTCCCCCACCAACAACACTTGTGCTTTAGTGGAATATCTATCATTCTTGTAGGTGACTTTGCACAACTACCCACTGTTATGGACAAACCTATCTATGCCTCCCACACAGATGTGAAAGCCCTATTGGAACAATTCACTATTATTGTCACACTAGAAAAAATATTCCAACAACATGGGGACACTCAAGCTCAAATTGACTTCTAAAGAACTCTACAAAACGTTCGTAATGCAAAACCAAATGAACAAGATTGGGAGCTACTAATGAGTCACACAAACACAATGCTATCAAACAATGAAAAAAAGTCTTTTGACCAAGCAATGCACCTATTTCTGACCAATGACTTAGTTGGAACACACAACAAAAAAATGATACAACTGTTAAATCTTCCTATTGCACTCAATATTGCAATAAAAACAAACACAAAATCAGACATCGACAATGATGTTGACCGACTTCCCCATAAACTCCTGCTATGTAGAGGCCAACACATCATGCTAACTACAAACCTATGGATTCAAGCAGGCCTTGTAAATGGTTCTCTTGGAGAGGTTTTAGATATTCTATACACAGAAAGCTCTAAACCACTTGATTTACCATTATATGTAGTAGTAAAATTTGATACTTACAATGACCCACCTTGGAACGTACATGCTCCAACAACTATTCCAATATCACCTATATCTCTAGGTGCTCACAGACAGTTACCACTATGCATGACATGGGAAATTACAATACATAAATCCCAAGGATTAACAATCGAAAGAGCAACAATCGATATAGGTAAAAGAGAAAGAAAAGGATTGACTTTGACAACTATATCTAGAGTTAAATCAATACACGGACTTAGGATAGATCCATCATTTTCCTTTGATCGATACTCAAGAATGAAGAATAATCCATACACAATTATCAGGGAAAAAGAAGAGTTCTGACTACATCTTCTCTCATTATGATGAGTATAGATCTACACATACATAAACACACCGCTCTCAATAAACTGTATTCGTTTAATTTTCTCCTTACTATATTCATATAATGCATGTTATTGTTTCTATATTTACACCACATTTGCAATCACATCCAGGTGGATGTTCCACATTTGTATACTCCTACAACGGTTGCTTCAATCTAAAGAATTTATTCCAAAGTATGATTAACACCTTTCACCAAAGTCTAGCAATGGTCATTTCCAAGACATATAGACATCCTTCCAACTCATGGTTGCATATATTGAATGATTCTAGAACTCAACACTTGATCCAAATCCACTTCAAAATCAACAAAATATTGAGCCAATTCCCATGCTTAATGAAGAAATCGAACAACCCTTTGCAAAAAATCCATCCTTTCAAATTGGTCCATGTCAAGAGCATGAGCTAAAGCATATTGAAGACAACACCACACAAAATCAAGATCAAGAATCTGTATCTCCAATATACTACCATGATCTAATGGGAATTCTCAAATCCATACAAGATGGTGCAAATGATGATCATAGCCATATATCACCCACTCCTCCATCTACCCATGAGATGCTTACTCCTAATGTACACGTAGATGATCTTAAAAAACAAGAGTCTCCTGGGTAAAAGCAAGAAGTTGGGTACACGAAGAGGGGAAGTTTCGCCAAAAAAAATTCTCGTAGAAAACGCGTATGCGTTATGCTTTGGGTACCCAAGCCTAAAAAACACGTATGCACTCAAAAACGCGTACGCGTTATATAATGCATACACGTTTTATAACATGTAAAAATTGATTATTTAAAAAATAAAAAATTTAGAAACGCGTATCGTTTGTGTTACAAAGCAGCGTACGCGTTTCAAAATACATGCCCGTTTCTCAAAAATATTTATTTTTTAAATAATCAAGAAAATAAAAGCGTATGTTTTTATAACCGCGTCGCATTTTTAACAACGCGTACGCTTTTTAAAATTCAAAATTTCCAACCCACATGCTACCTCAGTTTTAGGATCGGGAAAGGCTTGGCAATCTGAGCCTTAGCCTTTGACTTGCAACTAAAAAACTAAGGCAAATTGAAAAAGAATGTCCAACTTTGACAGCATGGTTGATGGACTTCTTTTCTGAATCAATCTATAAAATTAAAACCCATTAGAGAGCCGCGATGTCTACTTTTCCAAATGTATAATTTTTTTATTAATGTTAAGGATTATGTTTTCTATTTTTTAATTAATTTCTAAGAAAACTAGTCCTTAAACTTGAAATATCGAGTTTTTTTGGTTTTTTAATAACTTTTTATTGGTTAAGTTTCTTGTAAAAAAAATTATATGGCATCAAACTTCAAAAAATTCTCTACAAAATGAAAAAAAAGAGTCAAAAAATGTTTTCTTTAGGTCCAATTATATTGTAAATCTGGGTGGTTTTAAAACAACAATTAAAGGTAAATAAAAATTTAATAAAAAATATTCAACCACAAAATTACAAAAAATTCAGGATCAAAACGTGTTAGCTCTCTTTTCCCAAAAGGAATTAGTAAAATACTTTTTTCTGGGTCAAAAAGTGTTGTCCGTACACGTGCTTGGTATTGTAAAAAAAAGGGACTTTTAAAAAGTGGTTTTTATAGATCCCTATCCAAATTTAATTTCTATAATCTGGGTATTTGAATAATTTAGATATTTGGAAATTAGATTCAAAATGTTAAATTTCATATTACTGAATTTTTTTAGGATTCATTGTGTAAGTGCCTCAAATTTTCAATTCAAGTGTGACAAATTCTGAAAAACAGCAAAAACACTTCCATTTTTTGAGCTTTTTGTGTACCCAACTTCTTGCATCAGCCCTCATACTTTAAACATCATTATCAATGAGCAAGAATCTTCTACTCTTAAATTCCTAGAGATAGATCAAAGCAAAGAAGAATCGATGGTATTTCATAGTAACCATGGAGAAGATCCTTATATAAATGTAATATCTTGAAGTACTCAAGAACAATCAACAATCTTGTGCAAGGTCTTGGTTTTATAGCATTTAAGGAATAGTGATAACTCTAAAACACTAGAGAGAACTTTGTCTAGTGCAAACACCAACATAGGGAGAATGTAGAGTACTTATGATAAAACTGATATCAATGCTACAACCATTCATAACTTCAATCATCATTCACGCATCATCCCATCTATAGATTGTGCCCAACCACATGAGAACAAGGTATATCAAAGAAAGGAACAAATAATTGAGGTAAAATAATCATTGAAGAAAAATGGACAAATAAAATTCAAATGGATACCAAAAAATACAAAAAAAAATCATCCCTCTCAACCTCCATTAGTCAAAGAAACTATGGGGAAAAATCAAGAAGGGAAGTTCATCCATCAAAAAAGTCCAATAGTGCACAAGAAAGCTTCAAGAGAGACCTACAAGACATGAATTTTTTTTTCCCAACCGAATCTCCATATCCACCTACCATTGCTCATCCTCCCAAGTTTGGAAAAAAAAGATCCAAACTGTCAACCAATCAATGTACATCTCATATCTCTCAATGTACACCACCATCAACTTTAACATCCATGATATCCAACTCTCGCGTTAACCGTGTGTTGACAACAACTCTTTATCATAAGGACTTTGATAGCTCCCTATTGCGATGTGCACATATAGATGAGGTTAACTCTGATATTTGCAAATAAAACAAGACAATTCAAGAAACAAACACAAGAAAAAATCATCCTTTATTGAGAACCACTATAGTGGCACTTTAGGCAGGCACCATGATGGAAACATGGAAAAAAAGGTGTCGTGTATAATCGAACATCTACGTGCGCCAAATTAGGTAGAAGCATCTTACCCCATCCATAATAAATCCAACACTCCATCCATCTTATCCATAATAAATCCATTCATCCACGAACCATCCATCAAATCCATGTTCACCCATCACCATCCATATTCCAAATCATCTTGATCTTGGTTGACGTTTAGTGTACACTCGACACTTGCTTATGGTAAATATCTTGACATGGGTCATTATCATTCACCATACCCACCATTATCTGAGCCATCAGCTATTATCCAAATGACTGTCCGCAATCCAAATTGGTTATCTTAGCACAACATAATCAAACTAGGGGCAGCTACAAACTAGGGGCAAATACTTACATCTTGCTTCAAGAAAACATCATGATCTATATCCATCAACTCATAAAATAAATTAGTATTCGTTTATTTAGAGGATTATGCCATCTTAGTTTACACATACATATATTCTTTTAATGGAATAAAGGAGTATGCAAAACATGCCAATAGTGTTCTCTATATATTACAAATATTTTGTATTTAATTCAAACAAAATTGTATATATTTGGGAGTATGCAAAACATGACAAAGGTGTTCTCTATATATTATTGACATTTTCTATATAATTCGAACAAGATGGAATGAACAAATTGTATGTTTACTTCTTTATTCTGTGAAAGAGATGGTTATACACCCATTATCTTTTGGTAATGTCTATTTTCCATTGTGAGATTAAAACTTTGTTTGTTCTGGTACTAGTGTCTAGTTGTATCTCCAGCTATGTATTACATCCATTTTGTAAAAATATATAGACAATATTATACAAGTGCTAAACTGCACGTCACTCCCATTCTTACTTCTCTATATTTTTCTATTAGTGTAACCCTTGCACCCCCTCCGATGTAAGTGCTAGTATTTAGTATGATTGAAAAATTGTCAAATGATTAATGGAGGAAAACAATGATGTAGCATCAACAATAAACTAAAGACACTTATTATATAGACACTATTGATTAAATAAAGAAACTAAAAGACAAGAAGAAGACAAAATTACTACATGCTAAAGTTAAAGGCAAAACAACTAATAAGAGGCATGTAGTAGTACGAAAGGCAGATATAGGTACTATGACAATTGTTTTTTAAGTTGTAAATGGCAATCCCTCATTGGGAATAAGGCATATAATTTCTACACATAGGAAGGGGATATAAATAAATGGTATTGTATGGATTATCTCAAACAGGTAGTTTAATAATCATCTTGCCTCATTTGTGTGTAATAATGTTGTAGTATGTAGGCCTTAGTGTGGGGTTATTTTTTAGTGTTTGGGAGGCTTCTATATTGTCTTGAATGAAGAATGTTTCTTAATGGGGCTTTCAATTCTAGTTTCTCATTCTTTTTTATGGCCTCCATGAGTGGAGGGAAAGGCAAGCAAAGAAGAATAGAGGATAAAGGGTAGAGCAACATTAGTGGTTGGTGGAAGGAATGGGGGAGGGGCAAGGATATGATCAACTTATCACATTATTTGGAGAGGGGATTTCAAACTCAAACCTATGGGTTTAGCTAATGGATATCTTGGTTGCAAAAGGTTTAGACAAGATTACATGCATGGGTATCAGAGAGGTTCTAGCAAAGCTTTTAGTTTGATCTAATTTAGTCTGTTAGAAAATGGAATGTCTTCGACAAAGCCCAATCCCTAAATGACAAAAGATTTAGACAAGATTCCATGCATGGGTATCAAAGAGGCTCTAACAAGGCTTTTGGTTTGATCTGATTTAATCTACTAGAAGATGAATGTCTTTGACAAAGCTCAATCCTTAAATTATGCCTCCATGTTTTCAAAGGAAATAGGGACAAATCTTATACATGATGATTCCTAAATTATGCATTGATTCCTTCTTGCTTGCATGGGATTCTACTTGTTTGGTAGGTAGAGAGTTGAGTGAACTTGATATTTTTCATTTCTAAGGTTTTCAATCAATTTGAACAAATACTTTCAACTTTTTCTAGGAAGGAGATACTCTCTATCAAATTGTTGGTTTAAAGAACTTAGATTTTCAAGGAACACATGTACTTTATGTTGGATCTAGTGAACCCAGTCATTACCAAAATCTGAGCTTAATCACTACTTTTTTTGTGACCCTAAGGTGCAAATCCCAAATTTATTTAAAAATAAATAAAAACAATATAATATATATTTCAATGATAAACTTGAACATAGACTTTATAAGATCATAATATAATATAATTTAAATATATTCTAAAATGAAAGAATATTGAATTCACAATTTACACAAAATCTTGTAGCAATTATTTCCTTCACTGTATATTTTTTTAAGCTTACCATTATACTAAATTCAGCTCTCTTTCTTACATTATTTACACAGAAGAAAGCATATTTTCAAAACATTTATTTAAGATTTAACCATTTAAAATAATTCTCATACGAAGCTAAGCATCCTTATATGCCACATATATGTACTCTTTGTTGAGCATCAACATCCTTAATTTATTTAGTTATGATTGTATAAAACAAGTATTTGAATGTGCCATTTTACCACTGAGATATAACGAAACAACTTATAAAATCTTCATAGTTTTATATTCAGATAAACATGAACCCAGCTGTATAAATTATTTATTATTTTTACGTAATACTACTAATAAATAAAATAATTAAATATACATTAATTTTATATTTAATGAAAATTATACATTAATTTAGTCTTATCCTACAACACAACAATTGGAGCCAAAAGTTAAAACAATAGACACCCAAAACATTTATAGATGGATGTACCTCAATAGTGAAGTGTATCTGCAAAATGATGTACTTCATTACAAATAGCGCAAATTGCTTTAAAAAAAAAAAAAAACCCAATAATTGAGCATACTTGCAAAATGTATTTTCTTCAATCCAGTAACAAAATCTCCTGAAAATGAAGCAGCTAGGACAATATTTTTTAATTTTACGGTTCACTAACAACACCGCCTTTACACTTCAAATACAAGACAATGGATTTTCTCATAGCCAGTCTTTTGGAATAAACCAACCTGAAGAAAAAGCTAATGTGATTTCACCGATTTGTGGGAACATGCACCCCTGAATGCATAGCTTGCCTTTTCACCAGCTTTGAAGCTTGAAAGAAGTAAGAAGAGTCCAACAAGAATCATTCCTAAAAGGCCTTCAGGTTCTGGAAGTTCATTCAAAAATGGATATGGATATTCCTAGAGCAAACATAATCAATTCAGTTTAACAAGAACAAGTTGACACAAGTATCAAGGAAACAAGACATGGTTTACTATAAAAAAATATTTGAAAGATAAAAAGAGATTTTTTAAACTATGCATTTAGCTATGTTCATTTGAAAATAACATATAGTTTCAATGAAATATGAACACCAAAATGAAGAATCATCTACCTTTATTCGCTTCAAGATAACCCTTCACTTCAAAACTTAAAATTCTCACGCACTCATTTACAGCGCTTAAAATCACTAAAAAACAAAATTAAACATGCAACATCTAATTAAAGAGTGATTCTTTAAAAACAATATTGTATTAATTATTTCAATTTTAAATTGGTTGCAAAGCTCAATTGGAGTACCTAAGCACAATCCAGGTCAAGCTAGTGGAATAGATTAAAATTAAAAAAAAAATTAGTCATATGTGACCAAAGATCAGTAACAGCATCGAATAATGAGATCTACTTCTAGGCCTTGATCCTAGCACCGAGATTTGTCCTCCATTTGAGGATTTGAATGAAACATGAAAGGAGTTATATGTTGTTTTGACCAAAGAGAGTCCTATGGTCAGTTGCGTTTAATTTTTTTTTTTATAACCAGACCGTTGATTTAAAAAAAAATATATAAATAAGTTTGTAAACTATTTAGGCAGCGAACAAGTCATTAAAGCTCATACAAGCCAAGACATAAGCAGTCAAGAATGTATAGCCCCAACGAAGGGAGAGCAATGGACGATTTTAAAGATTATAAAGTGTTTGGATATGGCAAATACCTGAATTCTAAACAGAAAAAAAATATTCTAGGAATTCAAGGTTGGAAGTTTATCAACTTGTTTAGAGATTTTACGGCCACAGTCCTAACTACAATAATTACCGAGAGATTTTAGTGACGATAGAAAAGAAAAGATCACACCTTTAAGAAAGCAATGACATGAAAATCGTTTTCTTTAATTTATTGAGTCCCTAACAGAAGGCATCACAATCCATACAAACTTAAACATAGCATCTGAAAATATTAAATGAATGAGATTGAATAGAAAAGTTACTAACACGAGGAGATGATAAAAATTCATAATTGCTAAAAAGATAATGTTGAAGTTTGATATGGACCCCAAACCAAAGGATTATTAACCACCCAAATAATCTGTCTAGAAACAGACATCAACCCAAAGGAGTGTTATTAGAAACACACGTTATGGATGATCGCTAGCTTTCGTAAAATTAAAAAACAGAATAAAGGGAAACAAGTCAAAATACAATATTTCAGAAAAATGGAACTGAGAATGGCAAAACATGTTAGAGAAAAAATGTTATAGACTAAAAGAAAACACTCTACAATAAACACAATTGTAAAATCCAGCAATGATCCTACTTAAATAAAATCTAATGAGTTCTACTAACACCTCATTGAATAGTAGAAATCAAAAAGAAAATCTGATGCTACAAAAATTATGTCTATCACATCAATCTTATATATAAGATGAATTCCACCCTTCTTCCATTACTCTCCCACAACACCCGCTTACCTATCAAACGACAAGTTTGAGGCCATGAACAGAAAGATTCTCAAATCTTAGTTTTCACAGAAAGATAGTGGCAAAAGAATATGAAGCTGGCGATTGGGTTGGATTAGATTCTAGAATATAAGAGGTTGGATGAGGAAAATTTAGGCATTTGCGAAAGGCAGTGGGAACAATCTCTATGATAGTCATTGATTCCCTTTGCGCATTCATTATAGTTGAACCTATTATCTACCTCACACTTGGACATCTATCTTATGAACAATGCAGACTATGCCTGTGTCTACTTTGACTAGCTAAACTTTGATTTTCTTATCCACTATCTACCAAGCATGTTACTACATTTGGGCCGAACACCAACTGTTTGAGTGATGTCGGTAGGGATGCTGACAACTTTAGAGCGGGACAGATGGAGGTACTAATTATGGTGTTATGCTTTGGTGCTTGATTCCATGTGTTAATTATGAATGAAAGCACATGAAATAATTAAGGGGAATGATTCAATTTTGAGGAATGCATGTAGGCCTGTTTTGATTTGTGAATATGGCTAGTCAAGTACAGCACAACCGATACGCTCATTTTTACCAAGTTTATATTATTTTTCTGATCATGCCTGTTTTTATCAAGTTTATACGTACTAAGAAGGTTGTTTTTAAATATATAACTTAGTTAAATGGTTAAAGGTCAATTTTGATTAATAGAAGCAAGATAAATATTTATTATTATAAATGGTATGTAAGATTACTATTAACTGTTTGATCATTAATTAGATGATATTTAAGTAAAATACTATTAAAATATTCCCTTTTCAAATTGTCAAAGCCAATGCTACATGAGAACACTGTTTATATATGGATACAAAAATCATTCTCATTTTCTAATGTAATATAGATATATAACTATGTTATATGACTGGTGTGCATTATAAATATAGTTAGAGAAAATAGTTGTTCCTTATTTATTATCAATAGAATTGGAGCCATCTCTAAGACATTAACAGATATGATGTGGTTAATAGAATTAACTTACATGACATTGACCTTATGGATGAAAATTCTTCTGCAATGTTTATATTAGTCATAATTTTCCCTCGTAAGGTAGTTTAGTAGGATGGTTAATTAACTTAAATGGTGTTGACCTTAGGAGTGGAAACTCCTTTGGAATGTTTATCTTAATCATAATTGTTTTCATCATAAGATATTTTAGTAGGAATTGTAAATGCAAACAAATCTGCAACAGGATGGGATCCTAATACTATGAATAAACTAAAGACAGAAATTCTGAGAAGAAAAATACTGAGACAAATGTACGTTTTCTGAATACTTCTCTTTGCTGTAGAATGTACTGGATGCAGAACATTAATGGATTTCGATATTCTGCAAAATGAAATGAACCCAACCTTTGTATGAGGGAGACTCGCATCCAAAGGGACATGTCTCTTGAGAAGACGTGTCTCCACACTTGGAGACACGTCCGCTCAAGGGACATGTTCCTTTGAGCGCACGGATTCCATGTCTAAGGAACACGCCTCTTGAGAGGACGTGTCTCCACACTTGGAGACACGTCCGCTCAAGGGACGTGTTCTTTGAGCATGTGAGTTCCAGATTATCTAATAAACATACACGTTTAAACAGATTAACAAATACGTGTTATCAAGCATGGCGTAGATGATCATCATTTATATGAGTTCGATTTCTTATTTCCAGAAATACTTACAGAGCAGATAGATCGAAATAACAATGATGATGCTTATAGCAATCATTGTTCATATCAGACCTAAACTACCATGTATCAACACTCCCTCTTAGCTTAGGGAAGATATTTCAAATCAAATAAGAGAAGATATCACCTTCACACGTGATATCAAAGATATGTTTTCTCAAAGTTGTCAAGTCACATGACATTCTTCATAACACATCTTCATTATGGTATGTGCACTAACATCAAGTCACATGATGTCTACCATAATTCATGGCATATCCATGGATATAAATATCCACCATGATTATCTCTTAAGGATCACAATGATCTACAAAATGATATCAAGTCCCATGATATCAACCAAAGTGTCCAAGAGATACTACCATGACATATCTAGAGATATCAAGTCACATGACATCTATCATGATAGTTTTCATTGTAGAGTCGTCACTTTACAATGTCAAATACAAGTGTTCATTATTAGAAAGATCGTCACCTTTCAATAATGTACACAAGGGAAGTAGGCCCATAAAGTCATGGAGTCACACGCATGACAAAAGTGTTTTACACATTAAAACATCTTTATATATATATTAGTACAATTTATAAACAATTTGTATTTCAAACATAAATAACAAATTACATTTCAACCATACCAAGTTTCTTCCTGAAGTGCTCCACCTTGATTTGGGAGAGAGGCTTGGTGAGAATGTCTGCAGTTTGATCATTTGTACTAATATACTCCAACTGAATTACTTTCTTTTCCACCATATCTCTTACATAATGATAGGGGATCTCAATGTGCTTAGATCTATCATGAAAGACAGGATTTACAGAGAGTTTGATGCAACTCTGATTATCACAATGAATAATTGTAGGATTCAAGGGTTCACCGAAGAGTCCCACAAGCAATTTACGAAGCCAAACTGCTTCTCTTGCACCCATAGAGGCTGCAATGTATTCAGCTTCTGTTGAGCTCTGTGCAACTGAAGATTGTTTTCTGCAAATCCAAGAGATCATAGCAGATCCTAAACTGAAGCAACATCCTGATGTGCTTTTTCGATCGGTTATACTTCCAGCCCAATCTGAATCAGAGTACCCATGAAGATCTAGTTGATCATTCTTGTAAAGAAGACCATATCCAATAGTGCCTTGAAGGTATCTCAAAATATGTTTCACAACCATTAAGTGAATTTCCTTTGGCTCACACATGAATTGGCTGAGAACATTCACAGCATAGCAAATATCAGGTCTGGTGTTAACCAGATACATCAAGGATCCAATCATCTGTCTGTAAAGTGTTGGATCTGCACACTTGGATTCTACTGCTGCTTCTTTCAATTTGTGAAGGTTGGTTTCCATAGGTGTAGACATCGGTCTACAATC
>VDFB02000017.1:452957316-452985974 GCA_007258455.2 Sequoia sempervirens
CTACCTCATTTGAGACAGCTACTTTACTTGTCAAACTATAGCACACACAAGAAAAGGTCAAAATAAACTTTTGTAGTCAATTGTTTATATTTTAGCTCATTTTTCATGTTGTTTATTTGATTTTTCTCATTAGTTTTAGTTTTACAAACCAACATCTAAAGACCCTCAACCCAAGAATAATAGAGAACACAAAAATTAAGACCTTGCAAACTATAAATAAAACCCTAAAACCTTGCAAAGCCTTCCCACAGTTCCTATTAACACTCTTATAGCATAAGGAAACTTACTAGGGAAAACACAAGAAAAAAAATCTTGGATTGAGTAATTGGTTTAAAAACCAAATGACTCAAACCCCCACCATAAATATTATCAACCACATTAGAATCATTGATTACTTAAGTTGGCTTAGCGACTTGATAAAGTGATACTTGGACCATCTATATAGATTTTTATCATCAATTTTAAATGTCAAGGTTGTCATATGTTGATGCGAAATGGAAGGAAGTATTACATAAAATATGTGCACTTTTTATTAATCCTAAAGCAAATGCACCTCTTCTACTTAATTTTAAGATATTTCTTATCCTTCAATGCAAGTGTGCAAAGATGATGAGAAAATTGTGAGATATGTGGTGAATCGTATTTAACTAGCTTCCATGTAGTTCAATATGAGGTCCCATTATATTTCATATGGAAACTTTACTATGTGTGATCTTAATAAGACTAAACTTTTTGTAGAGTTTGAAGTAAAGAATCAACATAAGATAGAGAGGAGGCTTTTCATGTGCTCGATTAACCCCATAAGCCCTTAGCACAAGAAAAAACTCATTATGTGATAGTCTCCTCAATTGTGAACAAAATTGTGTGTACACAATTTTCTCATATAACACTAGTCCTATTTGTTTATTTGATGACTTTAGTCGATACTTCTCTCTATATTCAAGAAATAGTAGATTTTAGGGTCACTTCAAAGATTTATTCTCTTATTTCTCTCACAAATGTATGAATATGTAATGTATCTCCAATTTTGAATTTATTGTCTCAATTATTATTATTAAGCGATAATATGTGACATTAAATTATCATTAGCCACTTATCAAGGTATCAAATTTAGTTCATGGACTTGCCTCTATTGATAGTGGTGAGTGTGAGAGGTTGATTGCCTAGGACTAGAAATTTGTGGTAAGTGTGATTTATATATAATTTTGAATATTGTTATTTATTTATTCATTTTATATGAATTTATTTGTATAATTTCTATTTTTTATTTGTATTGACAACTTGAGCTACAATTGGACCTTGATCATAAGAGTTTTGATTGAAAAAAGAGGTTTGATGATCACTAGATTAGAGCTTCATATTGTAGCCAAGTGAAGAGAGTATAAAATTTCCATTTAATGGTCCATAGTTTATTCATGGAAATCTTGTTGTGGAACTCATGGCCTTGCATTCTATATATTTCATTGTGCACCTATATAACAATGTTTAGACATTTATTTTGTGTTGTGTAGAAAAATGTACTCCTTTACATTTTCACACTATGTTTGGGTCCCCTTAATTAATTGGACTTAATTAAGTTTCTACTTGCCTAAATTATGCATTCCTAAGCCTTATTATTCTCGTTTTCCAAAAGGAAAACCAACATTAAACAAATGCTAACATTATTTTAAACACCTTGGAAATTGTGTCCTAGATTTAGGTCCTCCTTAAGTGCCAAGATCCAATTTTTAATATGTTTTTTGCAACATTTTAATGATTCAAATTCAAGTTTCAAATATCATCTTATGGAATCTAATTTTTGGGAAATTAGATAAACACCTATAAATACAAGGTTATTTTATCAATTCAAATGTAACACACTTTATGAGAGAAAACATATAGAAAATATTATTATCAAGAGCATTGAAGAGAAGATTTATCAATCATCTACAACAACAATCAAGATCATATTATTGAATGTCAAAGTTATGTGTGTTCATATTATGTTTTGGAGCTAACATTGTGATGTAGGTTTCAAGCATGCAAGCAAGCATTCAAGCATCAAATCAATCAATCATTCAAGCTATTTCATGCAAGATCCAATCCTTAGAGAGATGTGTTAGACTTTAGTCCTGTAAGGGAAACCATTAAGGGTTTGGTGAGATGTGACATAGCATTTTTCATTCATCATTCCTTACATTTTATCATTATTTCATTATCAAGGTTTAATTACCAAATTGGGGTTTGACCAAGGAAAACCCCTATTCACCCAAAAAAAACATTTTTTCCTCTCTTTGTGTGTGCAGATTTGCAGGCGAAGAAGGATTGAAGATTGATCAAAAGTGCAATTTTTTAAAGTTGTCAAAGTTTTAATTGAAGGTTTCAAGCCATGAAAACTTGTTTATATAATTTATTTCCAACTTTCTGATAGGGGAATCTGGTGGAATCGGGAGTACAGATCCGGGACCAAAAGACTATAAAATCATATTTTGAATCCCTATACAGTGACCCATTTTCCCTAGGGAAAGTATGTCCTAGTAGGACACTCAACAACCACTTTTGGGGATAGGTGCACATCAATTTCCCCTTCTCATATCTGCCGAAAAGTTGTAGTTTCTATTTGTGTTATCCTTTAAATATGCATTTCAAGTTTTACATCATACAATTGAGTGCACTAAATTTTTTATTTTTTATATCCCTAAAGTGCATTCAATCATATTTATCATTTTTTTCATAAAGGAAATAGTAGATCCCCTAATAGGGTTGACTCACCTAAGGGTTGAAAGTCAATACTACCTTTGGAAGATCTCTTTTCCTAATGAAATTAGAAGAAAGATAAGTCCATCATCTTCCTTTGATTCCATATTTTTACCTTACACCCCTAACACACACCACCTAAATTTCTTTTTCTTCATTTCATTTTGGTGAACCTGGAATTCTTGTACTATAAGCTTTCTAATTTGGTAGCCTTTTCAAATCCTAGATCTAGGATTTTACATTAGGTTGCATTGCATCTCATTTAGGGTTTTCAAAATTGCATTTACTTGCATTTCATTTAGGATTTTAAAATTGCATTGTGTATTGTTTAAAGCTTCAAAAATTCAAAAAAAATCATTTATTTCACATATTAGTCTGCACATTATTGTTTTTCATTCATTGACATCAAAAAATTCAAACAAATTTTCATCTAGAAAGTTGTCATTTTGCTTGTTTGTCATCAAATTGCACTTGCATTTCATCATAAATTTTTGAAAATTTGTAACTAAAAGCATATGTTTAAAACCTAAATCAGTGGCCTTAAATATCAAGTAAGAAACCCATATTTTAATCTTTGCAGCCCTTGTGCAAGGACCCATTCGTCCTAGGGTGAATGTCCTTATATAGGTCATTTTTTGAATTTTTGGGCATAAATTTAGCTTTGTTTGCTTTATCTCTTCCTATTTTCAGATCTCAGTTTCAGTTTCTGGAGTTGCAATTTTTTGAATTTGTTTGCATTCAAGTTAATTTTTCAAAACAAGTGCATAGTTCAAACATAAAATTTGCATTCAAAAGAAATCATTTTCAATTTCTTGCATTCAAAAATTAGAAAATTCTTGCATGTCAAATCTAAAAGTTGTCATATATTTTTATATTCTTACATTTTGTTTCCTATTTTTGGATGTTTGCTACATTTTTTAGTGCTTTTGGGTACCCTTTTGGTTGGGTGAAAGTTGTATGAGTATTACAACCTAGTTTCCTATTTCTAATACTTCAGTGAAATGTAGTTTGAGACTCATGGCATCCTGTGTCGGTATATCCATTGTGGATCTTGGGTTTTCTAACTCTTTCACTCATAGTGTTGACACAAGTCAACCCATGTTGGAATCCATACTTGAAATAACATGTCCTATGATTTCCAATCATGTTGATGTTGAAACCAATTATTGTTCATGTTTCTCAAGAAAACTTACAAAAAATGGATAAAGACTTAGAAAAACTTCAAAAACTTGTGAGTGTTGAATATATTACCGGTACTGTGATTCCTATCATAGATAACATGAGGAGATTGATTGATAATGAATTGGGACTAGAAATTGTGTGAAGTTTAGCTCATATCATTGATTTCCATGTTCCTACAATAGTTAGTCATGCTCAAACTTTGGGATACACTCAAATTTAGGGAGGAAATCAAATTCCCCCCCCCCTACAATTGTGGCCTCTATTCCTACACACACTCATTCAAGTGTTACTACAACAAGACAACCAACTATCAATGTCAATTCCAACTTTGGCTATGTGCATTGGAAATCCTTTTAGCTTTGTGAACTCAAGCATCATATCTCCTAATCTGTCACCTCTCACAAATTTTCAATTCACTTGTCTTCCTAACACATATACACCTCCACCTTATTCACCTCCATCTCAAAAACACAACCAATGATTTCATCCTTAACCAACTTTTTCAAAATGTGCCATCCCTCCAACAAAAAATTTCCACATTAAACCAAAATCAAAATGGCCTACCTTCACAACATGTCAAATGAAACCCATTACCATTGAAGAGATTGAAAGTACAAATACCATGAGGCATAGAGATTCCTAGATTTGAGAAATATTGTGGTAAAAAATATCCTAGCAATCATGTCTAGGCATACACAACCTTAGATAGTGACTTTCTTTTCAAATAAAATCTCTTGGCTAATATTTTCCCTAGATCCTTCAAAGACACAGCCTTGGCATGGTTTTTCTCTTCACTGAATAATT
Organism: Sequoia sempervirens; assembly: GCA_007258455.2. Taxonomy (NCBI): domain Eukaryota; kingdom Viridiplantae; phylum Streptophyta; class Pinopsida; order Cupressales; family Cupressaceae; genus Sequoia; species Sequoia sempervirens. Next base: position 452,962,039 of record VDFB02000017.1, read on the forward strand.
CAATTAGTTCATTCAATGAACTTATTGATTCCTTTCTCAACCATTTCCAAGTGCGCATTGGTCCCAATATGGCTTTACCTAATTTAATGCAATGTAAACAAAATAAGGATGAAAAGGTCATTGATTTCATAACACGATACCAATTGCTCTACTTACAAATCAACATTAAGATTCCTGATGAAAATATTCAAAGAATGTTCATTAAAAACTTGCAAACTAATATTCAAGATAAGCTTGGGATGATGAGATTCCCTTCTTTCACTCACTTGTGCATAACTCTTTGTGACTCAAAATTCAATTAGTCATCATGAAGTGAAAACTTCCTCCAACCATCCTGAAAAATCCGAACCCATGCCTCAATAATTTCTAACCATTCAAGAAATAGAATAAGGGCTTTATACAAATAAATCCACCTCAAACGAATCAACAAGTTCAATCTCAAGTGGCTGCTATAAAAACAACAAATCCATATCAATTTAGGGACAAGAATAGACAATTTACTCCGTTACTCGATTCCCTTCATTCCATCATGTTGTAACTCTTGGGGAAGAAATTAATTACCTTACCTCCTATTAGAACCCCTGATCCTACTAAGCCTTTTCCCCCGAACTATAATCCAAATTCCTTTTTCCATTATCACCAACAAAATGGACACAATACAAAATAATGTATACGTTTTAAAAACATTATGCAAGACCCCATTGATTCTAATCACATCTAGATTGGTGGTGTTAACGTTCAAGGAAATAAGTCTATTGCTCCACCCAACCAAAATTTGCAAATCTTTACCAATCCAATACCAAATCATAACATCTCATTTTTTAAAGCTAGTGACACCAAGAATGATGTGATGAATGTTGATAACATACAAATTATAAATGATGACAATAAGAGTGATAATGAATATGATATAGATGCTATGATTAGATACATTGGCATTCAACCTTGTAAGGGGAAAACCAAAATGTCTCTTGACATTTCTTTCTCATAAAATGACATAATTAAACATGCATCTAATGGTCCTCTTTACATAGCTGGAAGAGTCAATGACAAGCCTACTAATGTGATATTAATTGATCTCATGTGTGTAGAGAATGTGATCACTGAGGATTATTTTTTGTGCATGAACTTTATCAAGATTCTTATGAACAATCGAAAGCATGGATCAAAACACATAATGGTTTTGTTTTCCCTATGATAGGTTTGATCACTCTCCCCTTAAAAGTTGGACTAAAGCAATTGAATGTCTCATTCTCTATCATCCCATCATCAGACCAATTTCGTGTGAAGCTAGGCTATCCACGGCTATGCTCCATGGATGTTGTCTCGTCGATAGTGCATAAATGCTTAAAATTTCCATTTGGTAATGAAATTTTCACTATGCATCATAGTGGTTTTAATCCTATGTCTTGCCATGGAAATTTCTCATTGGATTTATTTTGGCTCAAACCTATGGAACCTATTAATCCTTGTGAGGACTTAGTTTTCAAATCTTATCATAAATTCAAAGAAAAGCACATAGAAGAATTATCTCTTAGCAATATCCCTCAGCCCATGCTTGAGTCTCCTATCATTGATGAAACTATTATTGAACCAAAAGCTCTTCCAAGTAACCAAGACAAATCCATGGAAAATCCTCCACCTATTTCCTATAAGAGACCAAGAGACAACCATACAAATCCCATTGTGCCTCCCAAGATTAAAAAAGTTCATAAACCTAAAGAAAAAGTGGTCGACCAACCCTCGATGGTTCCTTTTGTTCCTGCCTTGCTAGAAGAAAAGAAACCTATGGTTGATAAACCTGCTCCTACACATTCACAACTTGAAAACTATGCAAAAAGAAATAGAAATATAAAGAGAGTAGGCATAGATGTCATGATATTTCTCATAAGTTAAAAGAAGAGAACAAATAAGCAAACCAAGATCAAAATTTAACTAAAGCAAAGCATGATGATCCTCCACATTCCCCACAACAACAAACACATGAAACTTCAATGGATATTATCATTAGACCTGTTGTTATTAACTTGGATGATGATGAAGAGAATGCTAAGATTGATGAGGAAGTGCATAATGAGTTGAATTTATTATTTTCCTCTTCCATGATCTTAGATGATAACAACCATGATGATCCTCCTAACAAAATCATATCACCATGTGTTGAACCTGGTGATTGTTCTAGTACGTCACTCATTGTTTCCCATTTGGCCAGACATCTGCCTTTCATATATGATGAACAAGATTGGGATGTGGATGACTTGCTATAGGTCAAATCGCATGTGTCATACTAGCTTTATGTCTTCTTTTTATGTTCTTTTTTATTGCATGTGTGTAATGTGATCCCTCACACTTTGTTTCTTGTTATGTCTTTATGTTTGTGAGCCTACTTCGGATGACCCTAGTCACTCCATTGGTGCAAGGATACAAAGGAAGATAATTTTTTGTGACATTTTTCTATTTGTATCTTCATTCTTCTATCTCTCGTAAACATTATCTTTTCACTTGTCTTGTGTTTTCCTTTTGGGGATGACACAAGGCATCGAGACATTTAGGTCTCTTCCATGTTGACCCAAAAGGCTTATCCTTTGTCTTTTCTCTTTTGTTTCATTCCTCCTTTGTGTTTTTTTTTTCTATGATTTATTTGGGGAACAATGACAATTCTAAGCTCGACTATATCACTGTAGCAAAGACATGCGCTGACCTCATATCTGTGGATCCCTTATATGTTATCTTAGGATTGAATATGGGGGAAATATCCTTTTCATGACATAGCCTTACTTGGAAGCATATGTTTTACATAGGGCTTTATAAATAAAAGCTCTCATGTATTGATATTTATCATTCTTCTACTTTAAAGTAATTGCTCACAGCATTGTGTTTAGCAATTTCTTTAAAGTGGGGGGAATTCAGTATCCCACTTTTTGCTTGATTTGACCTTGTTCCAACTTCTTTTTACTTGATTGACCTTGTGAAAAGTGTGGTCTTCTTACTTCATGTGATATGTCTTCGTGGTGGTGACATTGGGTTTGATTTCCTTCAAGAGTGTGACCTTTCTTGACATATGGCATTCCCTAAGGTGTGAATATTTTTATCCCTCGATTAGTCCTCTCTTGGTGACATTGAGTGTGATGTTCCCTAAGTTAAGACCTTTCATGAACTAAGCAAAACCCCTTTGATTATCCTATTATCTCAAACCAAAACTTTTGGCCACTAAGCATAACACAACTTTCTTGGTGGTGTCTTTGTTTCATGAGTGTCTAACATAATGCAATATGCTAGCCTTGTGATCATCGTATGTGGCACCTTATCAAAGTTATCAAGGAGTATAAATTTTGGTATGGTTGATGTATGGGATCCTGTAGACCTAGTATGACTTTCCCATCACCACTTGTTTTGTGGGTACACACCTATATATCAAACTGCACTAGACCTTGTGCATTTCTCACTTATTTAGGCTCACCAAGTGTATATTGAATTGCACTCGTGAGTTTGTTTTCATGGCCACCTTGAATAAAAAAAAAAAAATTCCTATGGTGCCATGAGAATGTGTTTGATGGAGTTGGCCAAATGCAACTTGCTAGTTCATCTTTTGCTTGCATTAATTTTGATATTGTGTGATGTTGTATCTTGTGTTGATGTTGCATTTGGATGTCTCTTTGTGTCTTTGTTTTTTTTCCATGGGATCCTTGATCCTGTGGGCTTGATCATCCTTCTTGATCTTTGTCATCTCATCTTTCTAACAATTGTACAATTAGACCTCTCTTGACTTATTTGTCTACTTTGGTGTGAGTTTGAGTGTAGGGCTCATACTCTCACTAAAGTGGGAGATAAATGTAGTGTAGAAAAATGTACTTGTTTAAATTTTCACACTATGTTTGGGTCCCCTTAATTAATTAGACTTAATTATGCTTCTAATTTCCTAAATTATGCATTCCTACGCCTTATTATTCCCATTTTCTGAAAGGGAAACTGGCATTAAACAAATGCTAACATTATTTTAAACACCTTGGAAATTGTGTCTTGGATTTAGGTACCACGACCCATTCGCCCAAGGGCGAATGGGTCCTCCTTAAGTGCCAAGACCCAATTTTTAGTACTTTTTTGGCAGAATTTTAATGATTCAAAATCAAGTTTCAAATGTCGTCTTATGGAATCTGATTTTTGGGAAATTAGATAAACACCTATAAATACAAGATTATTTTATCAATTCAAATCTAACACACTTTATGAGAGAAATCCTATAGCAAATATTATTGTCAAGAGCATTGAAGAGAAGATTTATTAGTCATCTATAGCAACAATCAAGATCATATTATCATGTCAAAGTTATGTGTGTTCATATTATGTTTTGGAGCTAACATTCTGATGTAGGTTTCAAGCATGCATGCAAGCATTCAAGAATTAAATCAAGCAATCATTCAAGCTATTTCATGCAAGATCCAATCCTTAGAGAGATGTGTTAGACTTTATTCCTCTAAGGGAAACCATTAAGGGTTTGGTGAGTTGTGACATAACATTGTTCATTCATCATTCCTTATTTTTTATCATTATTTCATTATCAAGGTTTAATTACCAATTGGGGTTTGACCAAGGCAAACCCCTATTCACCCAAAAACAAACATTTTTTCCCTCTTTCTGTGTGTATATTTGCAGGTGAAGAAGGCTTGAAGATTGATCAAAAGTGCAATTTTGCAAAGTTGTCAAGCTACAAAAACTCATTTATAGAATTTATTTCCAACTGTCCAACAGTGGAATCTAGTGGAATTGAGACTGTAGATCCAAAACCAATAGACTGTGAAACAAATTTTGAATCCCTATACAGAGACCCATTTTCCCTAGGGTGAATTTTTCCCAACAAGACACTCAACAACCACTTTTGGTGACAATTGCACATCAATTTCCCCTTCTCAGATCTACCAGAATGTTGTAGTTTCTATTTTTTTTATCGTTTAAATCTGCATTTCAAGTTTTACATCATACAATTGAGTGCACTAAGCATTTTATTTTTATCTCCCCAAAGTGCATTTCAATCATATTTGTCATTTTCTGTCATAAAGGAAACAATAGATCCCCTGATAGGGTTGACTCACCTAAGGGTTCAAATTCAATCCTACCTTTGGAAGATCTCTTTTCCTAATGAAATCAGAAGAAAGATAGGTGCATCATCTTCCTTTGATTCCATTTTTTTACCTTACACCCCCAACACACACCACCACCTATTTTTTCTTCATTTCATTTTGATAACTAGATCTACAAGCCTTCATGAATTTTATTTAATCATGATTTTTTTGTGTGCATGAATGTTTGTAATTTACATGATATTTTTATTCTACTATCTATCCCAAAGGGTAACAAACCTTTATATTTCATAAATTACTCTTGGTCTAATATTCTATGAGCTATATTATATGATTTGTACTAAGTTCTCAAGAGGATGATCTAAAAGTTATATTTTTAAACTTGTTCTTAAATACATACATTTTTTTTAGTTTATTAATACATATGATTGTATATGCACTATTAATAGATATGATTTTATATGCACTATCTTAAGAATGGGCTTCTATATAAGTATGAGCTAGTAAGAAGTTTGTAAATGTACTTAATTTAATTGTTCTTATTATCATGGAATTGTTTCAATTACATAATAGGTCTGAATAGTTACTAAAAATAGACCAGTTTAATCAAGGTTCTATAAGGTTTGTAAAGTCCAATTAGTAAGTAGATTAATGGTGATGCCAAAAAGTGGCCTACTATTATTGTAGAAGAGGTTAATTGAGAAAAATAACCATATGTTATGTATCTAATTAAGAGTGTTCAAAATATTTATTCTATTATTTTATAAGAATTTTCCATATGAAATCAATAGTGTATAATATTCTAGAAGAATTTATTTGTTTTATTGGCTTGTTGGTTAGCTTTCATATTATTTCTAGGCTTATTTAGCTTCTTCAACACCATGCTTGAAAAATAAGCATAATCAACAAGAAGAATATTTTTTCCTCTAAAACCTTGATAGTTCTAATATATTGTTGACATCATAGAGCTTAGACAATGGGTAAGTGCAAAAATAGGGGGGGGGGGGAAAGGTAACCAATTTACTTTTTCATCCCAAAATAGTGAAAACGTGAGTGCGTTATAGTAAAATGTGATTGTTTTATAACACACGTTATGGTTTAAATTTTAAAAAATGCACATATTTTGATTCAAAAAACGTGCATTTTTTGAAATAAAAAAATATTTCCAAAATGCAAGCACATTATAATGCGCTCATGTTTTGGTCTACATTGAAAAAAAAATCTTCTTTTTTTCTTGTCTCTTTCTTATTGTTATCTTTCAGAGAAACTATATACATGAAATAAACATTTAAGTATAAGTTGACATTTACATATGGACATTTACTTTCTTATACTTTAAGTTATATTTCATGTATATAGTTTCAGGATGTTTGAGAGTGGTTTAAGATCTCTAGGAAATATAATTCAAATTATAGTTTTTGGAAGATCTTACAATTTTTCAGATAGCCAAATTTTAGTAATTAGCATGTCAAATATCAGTAATCAGAAGGTCAAATTTCAGTAATCAACAAGTTGTATCATCTTTCTTTCGCTCTATCTCACTCATTGTTTATCCCTTATGCTCTAGACCTCTCTCACACACTCTAGATGTTCGACGTGCGCTTTGTCGGCTTCACGGATGGGTTCTGATCGATTTCAAAGCGGATGGATTTTGTCGATCTGATCCGCAGATCGTTGATTGCCGGCGATCCGATCGATCAAAGCGATTTTGATCTGATCTCGCGATTGAGCCTGATCCTGATCGCGCGCCACGGATCGCAAACGTCCGGATCGCGGATGTCGATTATCCGGATGCCGGTCGATTTGCCGGACGCAGCGGATTGATCCGTCTGATCTGATTTTGATCCGGATCTTTGATCGATCGATTTGATTTGTCTGACGGTTCGACTGACGCGTGATTTTGATCGATCCTGGTGATTCGATCGTCGATCGCGGATGGTTCCTGCGTCGTTTTGATGGATCTTGTTCTTTGATCGCGATCTTCGATCCATTCGGTTGATTGGCGTGATTTTGATCTGATCGATGCCTGCCGATGTCGGATCTGATTGTCCGGTTCTGGCGCGACGCTTTGATTGCCGAAACGGATGCGGATGAAACGGATTCGCCGTCGACGAAAAACGGATGTCGATCTCGATCCGATGCCTGACTGATCGTTGTTCTTTTGATCCGCGGATTCCAGCCGGATTCCAAAACCCTATATCAAATATCATAAATCCTAATCCCTATACCCTAAACCCTACACCCTCAACCCTATAACCTATACCCTAAACATTATCCCTCAACCATAAGCATAAACCCTAAACCCTACATCACTGTGAGAACCCATTTCTTTGAGGCATTTTTTCATACAACAAGCACTACCTTGTTAATGCATCAATGCGGTAGCATTGACAAGGTAGTGCTTGTTGTATGAAAAAATGACTCAAATAAATGGGGTCTCATGGTGATGTAATCACAATGAGACCCCATTTCATTGAGGAATTTTTTCATACAACAAGCACACCTTGTCAATGTGTCAATGTGGTAGCATAAACAAGGTAGTGCTCATTGTATGAAAAAGCATCACCGTGAGACCCCATTTCTTTGAGGAATTTTTTTATACAACGAGATCACTTTGTATGAAAAAATACCTCAAAGAAATGGGGTCTCAAGGTGATGTACATAACAGTGAGACCCCATTTCTTTGAGGCATTTTTTCATAGAATGAGCACTACCTTGTCAATGCGTCAATATGGTAGCATCGACAAGGTAGTGCTTGTTGTATGAAAAAATTCCTCAATGAAATGGGGTCTCACAAGAATGTACATCACCATGAGACCTCATTTATTTGAGGCATTTTTTCATACAATGAGCACTAAGCTCACTACCTTGTCAATGCATCAATACGGTAGCATTGACAAGGTAGTGCTCATTGTATGAAAAATGCCTCAAAGAAATGGGGTCTCATGGTGATGCATTAACAAGGTAGTAATCATTGTATGAAAAAATTCCTCAAAGAAATGGGGTCTCGTGGTGATGGGGTCTCCATGGGGTTTCATACATCACCATGAGACCCCATTTCTTTGAGGAATTTTTCATACAACGAGCACTACCTCGTCAATGCGTCAATGTGATAGCATTGACAAGGTAGTGCTTGTTGTATGAAAAAATGCCTCAAAGAAATGGGGTCTCATGATAATGTACATCACCGTGAGACCCCATTTCTTTGAGGCATTTGTTCATACAATGAGCACTAATCTCACTACCTTTTCAATGCATCAGTGTGGTAGCATTGACAAGGTAGCACTCATTGTATGAAAATATGCCTCAAAGAAATGGGGTCTCACGACCATTTCTTTGAGGCATTTTTCATATAACGAGCACTACCTTGTCAATAAGTCAATGTAGTAGCATTGACAAGGGAGTGCTCATTGTATGATAAAACATCACTATGAGACCCCATTTCTTTGAGGCATTTTTCATATGAGCACTACCTTGTCAATGTGTCAACACAATAGCATTATGAACCAAAGATTTTCAGGGAGGTGAAATGCTATGACTCTTTTGTTCAATTAGGGTTTTTCACCTAAAGGAAAGAGATAGATCTCACACTAAAATCGAGGTGGTTCACTCAAATTAATGTATGTATGATGAAATTATGCCTAAATGAAATGATCTAGATGTAAAAAACTAATGAAATTGATTGATCATTTATGCTAAACCTAAGAAATATGAAGTGTTGAAAAACACAATGTGATATGCAGAAATGGACTAGAAACATAAACAAATGCAAACAAAATTGAATGAGATTGAATGGAGTGCACCTGGAGGCTGAATGCAGATCTGAGAAGGTTCTGGAATGTTGTGAAATTCATTGTTGATGACCACTGGGACTCATTTTCCACTGATGGTGAATCAGTCCTTCTTCTAGTAAACTTTGTTGAAACTGGTTTCTGAGTGTTGGGAATTGAATTATGATGAAATCACCTTTTCCACTTGACAGTGGGACTCATTCAGCACTGATGACGAATCAATCCACCTACAAAAATCTACAAATTCAGAAGTCAACTCTGTGGGTCCAGATCTGCACTTGTCTTCTTATCGGGTTGATGGAACCAAATCTATAGAAAATGGGTTGAATGTTGTCTCCAAGCTTGAATTAGGGTTAGGTTGACTTGAATAGCTTTGATGACTTGTTGACCACTTTTCAACACCTATTTCTTTGAAAAATCTACCTACAAGACTTGCAAACACACATGCAAAGAGGGGGAAAATGGTTAAGGGTTAGAGTATAGGGATTTGCCTTGGTCAAATCCCACTTTGGTAATAAAACCCTTGATAAAGAAATGAAATGAAAAAAAGAAAGAATGATGGAAAAACAACATGCAAGTGTCATAAACTCACCAAATCCTTATTGTTGAAGTCTGAAGATATGTCAATGGTTGCTCCAAGATGCTTGATAATTGCTTGATTGAATGAAAATTTCTCAAATGCTTGAGTGTATGAGATGATTAAGTGAAAAAGATGAATGGGGGTTAAAATGGATGGAAAAACACTTATTTATACACATTTATGCCCTAATTTCCCAAAAATACATCACGGAACGACCTAAGGTCTTAATCAATAAAAACTCGAAAGAAATTTGAATATATTTTGAATTTTGTGCCAAGAGGGACTCATTTTCCACCCATGGTGAATGGGTCCCACTCAAGGCATGCAAGTGGGTGTCGGGAATTAAGTTGTCTTTAATGTTGTTTGTCGGGTTTGTATTAAAAAACACACTTAATTAAGGCCTAGAAGTGCATAAAGGGGCCAAATAAAGCAGAAGAAAGGTGTAATTAGTGGTGACAAGCCTAGAAAAGTGTGAAATTTTGTTACAAGACTTTACAACACTTTAGAATAGGACTTGGTAAGGGATAAAAAGGGAATGTTTAGATGAATTATAATAAGAAGACTCTAGAAAAGTGTAGAAATGTGTTACAACACTTCACAACACCTTCATAAGACATCATAAAGTCTCAATAATTTGAATATTCAAGACTTGATGTGAATGTATAAGTTACATTACAACATTAAATCAAAGTAGAATAGACCAATTATCACAAGAAAAAGACCTAAATGACCATGAAAATTTCCAAAGATCTATTTTTCTATCGTACATTTAGCCCCCACTTTAGTGAGAGGATGAACTTGCTTCAAACTCGCACTAAAGTATTCATGCACATCAAGAGGGATCCAAATGCACTTATGCTAGCAAGATGAGACAATAACGATCGAGAGGGATGATCAAGCCTCAGGATGAAGATCCCATGACAAACTAAACATAAGAACAAAGGAACACATATGTGAAAGAGAAGAAGAAAAGAGGGAGGAAAAGTCGAATCAAGCTTCAATCGTTTTTCTAGCTAGTTGTGGATCAGACCTAGGCTATTTGTCTAAAAAAGAGAATGCATACTCACTCTAGGGAAATGAAACTCATGGTTGTCCGCCGGGTGAGAAGGACCAAAAGGTGAGAAACATACGCTCGGCTGGTATGTACTCACAAATACACAGGTGGCTATGGGGAAAGTCATGCCTCGAAATGTGCTTCCCACTCAACTATACCAAATTTATACCTCCTGATAACTTTAATATAGTGCCACAAAGGAAAATTTCAGTTCGTGCTTCATGAGACAAGAAAAGCTTTGTATGCTTAGAACTCATGGACAAACAGGATGGCACCACATGCATGCAAGCTGTGTTATGCAAGGTGGCCATAAATGCAAAATGTAAAATGCAAAAATGTTCAAAGAATTCTTGTTTAGTTCATGTGAGGTCTATAACTTAGGGAACATTGTGTCTAATGTCTCCAAGAGAGGACCGATCAAAGGATAGAATATTCACAGCTTAGGGGATGTAGTGTGTCGCATCAAGCCACTAAGAGGAATGTAATATGTTGAGATAGATCACACTTATGAAGGAAATCACACCCAATGTCATCCACAAAGTGAAAAACACATCATATGAAGTAACAAGGCTACACTAAGAATCAAAAAAGAAAAATGCAAATGAATAATGCCAATGTATTCCCCCACTTTAAAGGAATTGCTACACATCGTTTTGTGAGCAATTACTTTAAAGTAGAAAATGAAAAATGCAAAAAGAAACAAGACATGAGAGCCAACTTGGAAAGCCCCTATGCCAAGTCATACATTTCTGAGTAAGGTTGCATCATGTGAAGGAAAAAGGAACAAAAGAAAGAGGGGTTGCCCCAAAAAGGAACACACCAAACACATAAGGGATCTATGGATTTGGGGTCAGTATGTTCTTTGCTGCAATGTTGTTATTAAAGAGCTTGGAACTATCATCATTCCCCAAATACATAGAACTGGAAGAATGACACAAAGAGAGCGAAAATAGAAGGAAAATAAGATATGTTTTGGGTCAACATGGAAGAGACATTGCAGTCTCAACACTTTGCATCATCCCCAAAAGGAAAACACAAGAAAAGAAAAATGAAAAGGTGAAAGAAAAGGAAAATATTTAGGGTCAAATGAAGGAGACATTTCAGTCTCAATGCCTTGCATCACCTCCAAAAGGAAAACACAAGAAAAGACAAATTAAAAGAAAAAGGGATTGTTTGGGTCAACATGGAAGAGACATATGGTGTCACAATGCTTTACATCATCCCCAAAAGGAAAACACAAAACAAAAGTGAAAAAGTGAAAGAAATGTACAACATATAGAAGAATGGAGGTACAAATAGAGAAAGTGCACAAAAAGAGATAACATTAAACACACAATACAAGAGAGCACAATACGTACATGCAATCAAAGAAAAAGAAAAAGGAAAAGGGAAAATGAAAGGCTAGTAAGGAAAATGCAAGTCAACCTTCTAACAAGTCATCTACCTCCCAATCATGTTCAGTGTATTGTGAGGGCGGTTGATTGTCTAAGGGGACAATTGTAAGGGCCGAACTAGGGGAAGTGCCAAGGTCATCACTTTGGATAGGAGATATCTTGTTGAAGCTCATAGATGAGGAAAACAATGTGTTTAATTCATCATGTATCTCGTCATCAATTTTTGTTGTTTCCTCATCGTCATCTAAGTTGATCACAACAGGAGGATGAATGGTAATTTCTAATGAAGGGTGTATCAAAAGTTGTGGTTGTTGTATCAAATCATTTTGTTGTGATGGTTGTGTTGGACTATGTTGTGGTGGGTCAAGAGGAGGAAGGTGGTCAGGGACTGCTTCTGTCGAATGCGGATTTTTATTTTATGTTTTCTTCAGCATGTAACTGATGAGCCAAAAGACGACAACGACACCTACATGCTCTAGCACCTTGGTTTCTTTTAATTCTATTTTGGAGTTGTGTAGGAGTAAGAGAGGGTTGATCCATGATAGGATTCTTTTCTTCCCTAGGGGGAGGAACAGAAGGTGGGTCAATCACTTTCTCTTTCTCTTTATAAACTTTTTTAATGCAAGGAGGCATAACGAGGTTGGTTTCATTATCTCTTAGACGTTTAGATGAGGAGGGTGAAGTGTTTAATGTTGGTTGATATGAAGGTTGTAATATTTTTTCAGGTTCGGATTCAGGTTGAAGCATTGTCTCATCTAGGATAGGAGTGGCGGAAGTGGACGGGGACATGTGGTGAAGAGACAATTCAGCTATTCATTTGGCTTTCAAATTTTGATAGGCAATGAAAAAGAAGTCTTTGCGAGGGGTGATGGGCTCCATACGTTCAGGCCAAAAGGCTTCCAAGGAAAAATTACCTTTAGAAGACAATGGATTAAAGACACTATGGTGTACAGTAAATATCTCATTTTTAAGTGGAAAATTCAAACATTTGTGAACAATTGAAGGAACAACTTTCATCGAGCGAAGCCAAGGATGACCTAGCCACAAACGAAAATGATCTAATTGTGGAATGATAGAGAATGTTACATCCAATGTTTTAGGTCCTATCTGTAATGGGAGTGCAATCGATCCAATCGTAGGGCATGCGAAACCATTATTTGTTTTAATCCATAATGTTGGTTTGTCATAATCATCTTGATAAAGATCATGTAATGCCAAAAAATATTTCGTGATCGCGTTCTCACCACAGGCGGGATCTATTAATATCCCATTGGTGGATTTATCATAGATGCGACCAGCTATGTAAAGAGGACCATCAGGAAGGTTTTTAAGTATATCATGAGAAGAAAAAGTAATATCAAGAGATTTGTTAGGTTGGCCCTTACAAGGGATAACATCTATCATTCCCACCATTTCATCAATAGGATTAACATGTGTAACATTTGGAGTAATAACATATTTTTCATCATTTGTACAGACATTCATCACATCATTGTTTGAAGGTTCACTGGCTTTGACAAATGAAACATTGTATTTAGGCATTGGGTTGGTAAAAATTTGCAAATTCTGGCTGGGAGGGGTGACAAACTTATTGCCCTAATCATTGACACCCGCAATGGATAGGCGACTAGAATCAATGAGGTCTTGCACTATGTGTTTGAGATGCTTGCATTGTTCTGTTTCGTGTCCATTTTGGTAATGAAAATGACAATAAGCATTTGGTTTAAAGGTGGGTGGTAAAGGCTTGGTAGGATCAAGTGATTTTACTGTAGGCAAAGTGATCATTTGTTGTTGTATCAATTGATTCATTATGTTTTGGAGGGTATCAGGTAAAGGGGTAAATTATTTCTTTGGGTCGCCATAGGTAAAGGGCATGGTTGCTTTAGTGACTTCCATTTGATTATGAATGGGTTGAGTTGATTGTGGAGGAGGGGGATTAAACTATAATAAGCCTTTGTTTGGTTTTCTAAAGTTTTATGAGTTTCGGTTTCTTTGTTCAGACTTCTCAGCTCAGCTAGAAGTGGATTTGGTATCACGACTAGTAATCGAGTTGTGATAGTCACAAAGAGTTGTGCATAAATGCATGAAAGAAGGAAATTTCATCATGGTCAATTTATCCTAAATGTGAGTTTGCAATTTTTCAATAAGCATCTTTTGGAGATGTGAATCAGGAACCTTGACATCTATTTGAGCATACAACGACTAATAGCGTGAAATGAATTCAATTACTCTTTCATCCACATTTTGTTTACACCTCATCAAATTAGCCATTTTCTTTTTGGGAGTCATATGGACCTGGAAATGACTAATAAAGGCATCAACAAGCTCATTAAATGAACGAATTGAATGATTGGGTAAAGAAGAAAGCCACTCCAAAGCAGTATCCTTTAAAGTCCTAGGAAACAGTTTAGCTAGCAGTTTATTGTCAAGGACAAAATCACTACATAAGGTGATATAGGTATTGACATGATTAGTAGGGTCTCCTTTCCCTCTGTACTTCTCAAACCTAGGCATCTCAAGTCATTGTGGCATCGGTGTTCTTAATATTTCCAAAGAGAGTGGGCTACTATGGACATAATATGTGGGTGGTGCATTTTGGCTTTGGTTTATGGTGGATATTTTTTGTTGCATGGAAGAAATAGTGTGGAAAATTTGTGTGATGAGAGGGTTAGTGTAAGAGGTATTAGGTGAAAGAGAGAATGGTGATGGAGTGTAGGTAGTGTTAGGACAAGTGAAGGGGACACTAAGAGGGGTGAAGGTGGTGGAGGATGGAACATTCAATGCCACAAAAGAACTAGGAATGCTAGTTGGAATAGGGAAAGGAGGCACATGACTAACCTATTGAATTGTTGTTGTAACTTGAGGGGTGGTATAAGTGGGTATGGATGCTACAGTTGAAGGAGGAATATGAGATCCTCCTTGGCTAACCATAGTGTTTGCTGATGGAGATGTACTAGAGATGTAAGGAGCATGTTTGTTGTATATTTCAGCAATTTGTTTCATAACATTTAAACCTTCATCACTTTCAATCAAGTGATGGATGTTGTCTATAGCAGGAATTGCAGTGGTTGAAATGTTTTCAAGACACAAGTGATGTTGGATATGTGCTAATCCCTCATGAATGTTAACTACTTTGTCTTGCAAGAGGGAATTAATGTGTGTGTCAACATGCATTGTAGGGGAAGGAAAAGGTGTACTATTGGGAGTATCCATGCCTAATGTACCATTTTCAATACCAAGAGTAGGAGCTCTGGATAACCCAAGGTCCACAATGAATATGCTATCGCAGGAAGTCATGAGTCGGGAACTTCACCTCACTAAAGTATTATCAATAGGGAACCAAACACTCATACAAATACCACAAAAGGTGGGGTGTATGGAAATACAATGCAAACTAGGAATAATAAAATGAAAATAACAAAAATTATATAAACTAAAATGGGAATGCAATACCAGAAAGCAAAAGTGCAGAAATTACTGTGAAAATGATAGAAAATGTTGTGCAAAAAGTGCAACTAGACTGATTTTCCCAGGGTGGCAAATGAGTCCAGGGATGAATGTTTTTTTGTTTCTCAAAAAAATTTAAATGATTTTTATGCTTTTCTGATGCAAAACTAGGATGCAAATGCAGAATTTTAGTTTTTGTAATGTTTTGAAATGCCAAAATGAAATCTATATGAGATATTCACTAATGCAATGTTGAAAACCCTAGGATGCAAAATAATGCAAAAGCTAATGCAATTGAGTCCTAGGATGTAAATGCAATGCAAATTAGAAAGATAATGTTCAATATACAGGTTCACCAAAATGAACCAAATATTTTGGGGGAGGTGAAATGCTATGACTCTTTTGCTCAATTAGGGTTTTTCACCTAAAGGAAAGAGATAGATCTCACACCAAAATATAGGTGGTTCACTAAAATTAATGTATGTATGATGGAATTATGCCTAAATAAAATTATTTAGATGCATAAAACTAATGAAATTGATTGATTATTTATGCTAAACCTAAGAAATATGAAGTGTTGGAAAACACAGTGTGATATGCAAAAATGGACTAGAAACATAAAAAATGCGAATAGAATTGAATGAGATTGAATGGAGTGCACCTAGAGGCTGAATGTAGATCTAAGAAGGTTTTTTAATGTTGTAAAATTCATTGTTGATGACCAGTGGGACTCATTTTCCACTTATGGCGAATCAGTCCTACTTCTAGTAAACTTTGATGAAACTGGTTTCTAAGTGTCGAGAACTGAACTTTGATGAATCACCTTTTCCATCCTAATAGTGGGACTCATTCACCACTGATGGCGAATCATTCCACCTATAGAAATTTGTAAATTCAGAAGTCAACTTTGTGGGTCCAGATCTGCACTTGTCTTATTGGGTTGATAGAACCAAATCTACAGAAAATAGGTTGAATGGTGACATCTCCAAACTTGAATTAGGGTTTTTTTGACTTAAATAGATTTGATGACTTGTTCACCCATTTTAAACACCTATTTCTTTGACAAATTTACCTACAAGACTTGCAAACACACATGCAAAGAGGGGGAAAATGGTTAAGGGTTAGAGTATAGGGATTTTCCTTGGTCAAATCCCACTTTGGTAATCAAACCCTTGATAAAGAAATTAAATAAAAACAAGAAAGAATGATGAACAAACAACATGCAAGTGTCATAAACTTTCCAAATCCTTATTGTTGAAGTCTAAAGATATGTTAATGGCTACTCCAAGATGCTTGATAATTGCTCGATTGAATGAAAAATCTTTGAATGCTTGAGTGTATGAGATGAATAAGTGAACAAGATGAATGTGGGTTAAAATGGATGGAAAAACACTTATTTATACACATTTATGCCCTAATTTCCCAAAAATACAACACAGGCCGACCTAAGGTCTTAATGAATAAAAACCCAAAAGAAATTTGAATTTATTTTGAATTTTGTGCCTAGAGGGACTCATTCACCACCCATGGTGAATAGGTCCCACTCAAGGCATGCAAGTGGGTGTCAGGAATTAAGTTGTCTTTAATGTTGTTTTTCGGGGTTGTATTAAAAAACACACTTAATTAAGGCCTATAAGTGCATAAAGGGGCCAAATAAAGCATAAGAAAGGTGTAATTAGTGGTGACAAGCCTAGAAAAGCATGAAAGTTTGTTACAAGACTTTACAACACTTTAGAATAGGACTTGGTAAGGGATAAAAAGGGAATGTTTAGATGAATCATAATAAGAAGAGTCTAGAAAAGTGCATAAATGTGTTACAACACTTCACAACACCTTCATAAGACATCATAAAGTCTCAATAACTTGAATATTCAAGACCTAATGTGAATGTAAAAGTTACATTACAACATTAAATCAAAGCATAATAGACCAAGAATCATAGAAAAAGACCTAAATGACCATGAAAATGTCCAAAGATCCATTTTTTATAGTACACATTGACAAGGTAATGCTCATTGTATGAAAAAATGCCTCAAAGAAATGGGGTCTCACGGTGATGTACATCATCGTGAGACCCCATTTATTTGATGCATTTTTTCATCCAATGAGCACTAAGCTCACTCCCAGTTCAGTGCATCAATGCAGTAGCATTCACAAGGTAGTGCTTGTTGTATAAAAAAATGTCTCAAAAATGGGGTCTCATAGTGATGTACGTGAGACCCCATTTTTTGAGGCATTTTTTCATACAACAAGCACTACCTTGTCAATGCGTCAATGCAAACACATTGACAAGGTAGTGCCCGTTGTATGAAAAAAATCCTCAAAGAAATGGGGTCTCACAGTGATCTACATCACCGTGAGACCCCATTTCTTTGAGGCATTTTTTCATACAATGAGCACTAAGCTCACTACCTTCTCAATGTTTCAATGCCTCAATGCAGTAGCATTGACAAGGTAGTGCTCGTTGTATGAAAAAATGCCTCAAATAAATGGGATCTCAGGGTGATGTACATCACCGTGAGACCCCATTTATTTGAGGCATGTTCTCATACAACGAGCACTACCTTGTCAATGTGTCAATGCTCATCAATATGGACACATTGACAAGGTAGTGCTCGTTGTATGAAAAAATTTCTCAAAGAAATGGGATCTCATGGTGATGTACATCACTGTGAGACCCCATTTCTTTGAGGTAATTTTTCATACAATGAGCACTAAGCTCACTACCTTGTCAATGCATAAATGTGGTAGCATTGAAAAGGTAGTGCTCGTTGTATGAAAAAATGCCTCAAAGAAATGGGGTCCCACCTCTCTCTCTCCCTCCCTCCCTCCCTCCCTCCTCCCCTCTCTAATATTATCTATCTCCCCTTTCTCTTTCTTCCTTCCTCCCACCCACCTTCCCTCTCTACTTCTCTCTATCTAACCTATCCATCTCTACCTCTCTCTCCCTCCCTCCTCTCTCTCTCAATATCTCCACCTTCCTCCTTCACACTCTACTTCTCTCTCTATTACCTCTTTCTCTCTCCTTCCCTCTCTACTTCTCCCTCTCTCTCTCCCTTTCACCCTCTCTCAATATCCCAAACCCTATACCAAATATAGTAAATCATAATCCCTATACCCTACACCCTCAACCCTCATCCCTATACCATATACCCTTAACCTTATAGGCTAAACCCTGAACATTATCCCTCAACGATAAAATTAAACCCTAAACCCTACATTCAATCTTGTACCCTAAACCCTCAATCCTAAACCCAATACCCTTAACCCTATAAACTTAACCTTGTACCCTCAACCTTATACCTTAAACCCTAAACCCTACACACTCAACACTCATCCCTATACCCTATATCCTCAACCTTATAACCAAAACCCTAAATATTATCCCTCAACTCTATACCCTCAACCCTATACTTAAACCATAAACTCTATACTCTCAACCCTTAACCCTATACCGTATACCCTCAACCCTCAACCCTATAACCTATACCCAATATCCTAAACCCTAATCCATATACCCTATACACTTAACCTTGACCCTCAACCCTAAAAATTATCCCTCAACTGTAAACCCACAAGCCTAAACCCTATACTTTAACCCTAAACCTTATATTCAACCTTGTGCCTCATCTCTAAACCTTCAAACCTCAACCCTAAACCCAATACCCTCAACCATATACCCAATAACCTAAACCATAACCCTATACCTTGAATCCTAAACACTATCCCCTCAATCCTCAACTCTATACCTTAAACCTTAAACCTTGCACCCTCAACTCTCATCCCTATCTATATATCTCTCTTCCATCCTCCCACACTCTCTACTCTCTAACCTATCCCTATCTACCTTTCTATCTAGCTCCCTCCTATCTCTCAATCTCCCCACCTTCCTCTCTCTCTCCCCTTCCCTCTATACTTTTCTCAAATCACCTTTCTCTTTCTATCTCACCTCTCTCTCCCTCCCTAGTTCTCACTCTCTCTCTTCCTTCCTCCCACCCACCTTCTCTCTCTACCTCACTCTATTTAACATATTCCTCTCTACCTCACTTCTCTCTCCCTCCCTCCCTCCTTCCTTCCCTCCCTCATTCTCTCTTTTTATATATCACCTCTTTCTCTACTTCTCCCTCCCTCCTCCCCCTCTTGATCTCTCCTTCCCTATATACTTCTCTCTATCTCTCTCCATCTCTACCTCTCCCTCCCTCCCTCTTTCCCTCTATCCCCCTCTCGCTCTCCCCCATCTTTCTCTTCCTCTCCCTCTCCCTCTCTCTTCGTCTCTCCCTCCCTCTCTCTCCCTCTCTCTTCCTCTCTCCCTCTCTCTCAATCTCCCAAGCTTAATCCTTCCCTTTATATTTCTCTCACTCTCTCCTTCCTTCTCTACTCTCTATCTCACCATTATTTGTCCCTCTATCTCAATCTCCCAGACCCTATAACAAATATCTTAAACCCTAAACACTATCCCTCAACCCTCAACCCTATACCTTAAACCCTAAACCCTCAACCCTCATCCCTATAACCTATACCCTCAACCTTATATGCTAAACCTTAAACATTATCCCTCAAACCTATAATTAAACCCTAAACCCTACATTCAACCTTATACCCACACCCTAAACCTTATATCCAATACCCTCAACCCTATAACTAATATCCTAAACCCTAATCCCTATACCCTATGCACTTAACCTTATCCCCTTGAAACCCTAAACACTAACTTGCAACCCTCAACCCTATACCTTAAACCCTAAACCCTCAAACCTCATCCCTATACCCTATACCCTAAATCCTAAAGATTATCCCTAAACCCTCAACCCTAAACCCAATACCCTCAACCCTATACCCAATATCCTAAACCCTAATACCTATACCCTTTACATTTAACCCTATACCCTCAACCTTGAACACTATCCCTCAACCCTATACTCGAAACCCTAAACCCTACATCATCAACCCTCATCCCTATAACCTATACCCTCAACCTTATAACATGAACACTAAACATTATCCCACGACCCTATACTTAAACCCTAAACCCTACATTCAACCTTTTATCCTAAACCCTAAACCTTAAACCCTTAATCCTAAACCTAATATCCTCAACCATATACCAAATATTCTAAACGCTAATCCCTATACCCTATACACTTAACCCTATACCCCCAACCATGAACACTATCCCTCAACCTTCAACCCTATACCTTAAACCCCAAATATTGTACTCTCAACCCTCATCCATTTACCTTATACCCTCAACCTTATACTCTAAATCCTAAACAATATCCCTCAACTCTATACCTTCAACCCTATACTTAAACCCTAAACCCTACACTCTCAAACCTTAACCCTATACCTTATACTCTCAACCCTATACCCTAAAGCTGGAACCATATACCTAATCTCCTACACCCTAATCATTATATCCTATACACTTAACCCCATTCCTCTCTACTCTCTATCTAACCATTCTCTCCTTAGATACTTCTCTCTATCTCCCTCTTTGTATCCAACTCTCCCTCCCCCTTCCTTCTCTCTCCCTCTCTCTAAATCTCCTTGCCTTCCTCCTCTCTCTCTCCCATATTTCTCACTCTCTCCTTCCCTTTCTACTCTCTATCGAGTACAGATCTCTCTCTATCTTCCTCCCTCCCTCCTCTCTCTCTATCTCACCTCTCTTTCGCTCCCCCTCCCTCCCTCCTTCCCCTTCTAATTTTCTCTATCTCCCCCTCTCCTTCTTCCTTTCTCAACCCTATACCTTAAACCCTAAACCATACACCCTCAACACTCACCACTATACCCTATACCCTCAAGCTTATAACCTAAACCCTAAACATTATCCCTCAACCCTAAGCTTAAATTATAAACCCTATATTCAACCTTTTTGTACTCTAAACCATAAACCCTCAATCCTAAACCCAATACCCTCAACCCTATACCCAATATTCTAAACCCTAATCCTTATACCCAATGCACTTAACCCTATACCCTCAACCTTGAACATTATTCCTCAACCCTCAACCTTATACCTTAAACCCTACACCCTCAACCCTCATTCCTATACCCTATACACTCAACCTTATACCCTAAACCTTGAACATTATCCCTCAAACCTATACTTAAAACCTAAACCCTACACTCTCAACCCTTAAGCCTATACCTTATACACTAAACCCTAAACCTGAAGCCCTATCCCTAATATCCTAAACCCTAATGCATGTACCCTATACACTTAACCTTATACCCTCAACCCTACATTCAACTTTGTAACCTAAACCCTCAACCCTCAACCCTATACCGAATATCCTAAACCATAATCCATATACCCTATACCTAATATCCTAAACCCTAATGTCTATACCCTATATACTTAACCCTATACCCTCAACCTTGAACACTTTCACTCAACCCCCAAACTAATACCTTAAACCCTAAAACCTACACCCTCAACCTTAATCCCTATACCCTACACCCTTAACCTTATACCCTAAACCTTGAAAAAGTATCCCTTAACCCTATGCTTAAACCCTAAACCCTATGCTCTCAAACATTAACCCTATACCTTATACCCTAAACCCTACACCCTAAATCCTATACCCAATAACCTAAACCCTAATCCTTATACCCTATACACTTAACCTTATACGCTCAACCCTCAACCCTCGACCCTACACTTAAACCCTCAATCCTACATTCAAACTTGTAACCTAAACCCACAACCCTAAACCAATACCCTCAACCCTATACCGAATATCTTAAACCCTAATCCCTATACCCTATACCTTCAACCCTAAACATTATCCCTCAACTCTCAACCCTATACCTTAAACCCTAAACCCTCATCCCTCATACCTCATCCCTATAACCTATACCCTCAAACTTATACCCTCAACCCTAAAAATTATCCCTCAACCCTATGCTTAATCCCTAAACCTTACATTCAACCTTGTATCCTACAACCTAATACCTAAACCTAATACCCTATAACCAATATCCTAAACCCTAATCCCTATACCTTATGCACTTAACCTTATACCATTGAAACCCTGAACACTATCCCTCAACCCTCAACCTTACACCTTAAACCATAAACCCTATACTCTCAACCCTCATCCCTATACCCTATACCTCAAGCTTATACCCTATACCCTAAACATTATCCCTCAACCCTCAACCCTTAACCCTATAATTAAACCCTAAACTCTACATTAAATCTTGTACCCTAAACCTTGAACCCTAAACCCTGAACCCTAAACCATAAACTCTCAACCCTAAATCTAATACCCTCAACCCTATATCTAATATCCTAAACCCTAATCCCTATACCCTATACCCTCAACCTTGAACACTATCCCTCAACCCTCAACCATATACCTTAAACCCTAAACCCTAAACCTTCAACCCTCATCCCTATACCCTATGTACCCTCAACCTTATAACCTAAACCCTAAACATTATCCCTTAACCCTAACTTAAACCCTAAACCCTACTTTCAACCGTGTACCTAAACCTTAATCCTAAACCCAATACCCTCAACCCTATACCTAATATTCTAAACACTAATCCCTATACCCTATACACTTAGCCCTATACCCTCAACCTTGAGCACCATCCCTCAACCCTATACCTTAAACCCTAAACCCTTCACCCTCAACTCTCATCCATGTACCTTATAACCTAAACCTCGAACATTATCCCTCAACCCTATACTTAAACAATAAACCCTTCACTCTTAACCCTTAATCCTATACCTTATACCTTAAACCCTATACCCTAAACCCTATATACAATATCCTAAACCCTAATCCCTATACCCTATACACTTAACCTTATATCCTCAACCATGAACATAATACCTCAACCCTCAACCTTATATTTAAACCCTAAACCCTACATTCAACCTTGTACCCTAAACCTAATACCCTCAACCCAATACCCTCAACCCTATACCCAATATCCTAAACCCTAATCAATACACCCTATAAACTTAACCTTATACCCTCAACCCTTAACCCTATATCTTAGACCCTAAACCCTAAACCCTCATCCCTATACCCTATATCATCAACTTTATACCTAATATCCTAAACCCTAATCCCTATACCCTATAAACTTAACCCTATAACCTCAACCCTATACCTTAAACACTGAACCTTACACCCTCAACCCTCATAGGGGGAGAGAGAAAGAGGGGGAGGGAGGGATTGGGGAGAGAGAGAGAAAGAGAGGGAGGGAGGGAAAGGGGAGATAAAGATAAGTAGAGAGGGAAGGAGAGGTAGAGAGAGGAGATATAAAGAGTAGATAAGGAAGGATAGAGGGAGGGAGAGGTATGGAGGGAGAGAGAGGTAGGTGATAGAGAGGTGAGATAAAGAGCAATAGTGAGAGTGTGGTAGGGAGTGATGGAGGGAGAGGAAAGTAGAGAAAGATAGGTGAGATAGAGAGAAGTAGGAAGATATAGATATATAAGGAAGGAGGGAGGGTTGGAGAGAGAGGGGAGGAAGGGAGAGGTAAAGAGGGATAGGTGAGATGAGATAAGTAGAGAGAGAATGGTGAGATACATAGGAGAGAGTTACAAAGAGGGAAAGATAGAATGGTGAGATAGAG
>VDFB02000017.1:452990313-453214486 GCA_007258455.2 Sequoia sempervirens
GCTAATGGGTTGCACGGGCCCATTGGCATCGGATGCAACATGCACATGGGCATGGCTTTTGTAGGTTGGATAGCCTGCTCCATGGAGGGATGGATGTCATACTAAGTTAAACTTTGGAATTGTGCAAACCGGAATGTGCCTTACTGTATTGTATGATGAAGTATGTCCCTATCGTATATTGACTGCAGCAACAGGTCATATGATGATTGTCCTTCATTGTCGTATCGACTAAGGATGTACATTCAAGGATCTTATGCATATTATGTTGGTATGGAATGTTGGTTGTACGGTTGGATTTAAACATGTATGCCCTCTTACAGATCGTACAGTGGTGGAGATGAGTTGCATGTACCATGTGATGGCTAATCTTTGTCATACTCTATGACTGTTTAGCCTTGGTCATGTCATGTGACTATTTAACCTTTTTCGTAGTATCTCTTTTGAATGAATGAATGAATGATTTTAATATAGTCCATGAGACCATCAACCTATGGGACCCAGAGTTTGATCTTTAACCATTTTCAGGTTCCTTTCCAAGCCCGCTCTCCTATTATGAATCTTGATCAGGGAGCTGGCCGTCTTGAGGAGCCTTGCCTCTTTAAAGAGCTCATTTAGATTATCCACCTTCAAGTTGCTCTCATACTGGATACAAATGTCTTCATAAGTTGTACACTTACAATATGGTATCTTGTTGTTGTTGTATGGTATGGTTCCTCCTAATCCATACTTTATAAAATGTAACTTGAGTTTGTACCATTTTTCATTATCTACTCGTACTTCATATTTTTTAAGTGGCACTATTTTAATATTTTTCAATTTTGAAACTTTAACTTTTTTCCACTTCACTATTTTTGAATTTGACAACTTGAATATTTTAATATTTTCCTTTTTTATTTTTTTTATTTTCCAACTTCCATATTTTAATATTTTTCAACTCCATAAATTTAATCAATTTTTTCCTCTTCTTTTTATTTTCTTCTTTGTTTTCTTTTTTCTTTTCCATCTTATCTACTAGACTTGCTTTTAATTTTATTTTTGAGGCTTGGGGTCACATACAAATTTGTCATGATCTTTTGTAGCATTCATACTCATAGCACATTCTGACATATTCAAAAATTAAAAAAAAAATGTAAAGGTTGATTTTGCATACATTTAGCCTTTTGACAGTCATCGATACACATTTCATCTCTTTATTGATACCACCTAACTTTATCTCCTTTTTACTATGGAGGGTTTTGCTAGATCATGTACTACTTTCCATAGCCTGTTGGAAGTTGGTAGCAAAGGTGGATTCATGTTATGATCTATTGCCCATTGGATGATGTCTTCATTATATCCAGAACATTCTACTACAAAGTATTTTTTGGCCATTAGCACTGGTAATAGTCTAGGTCCTTCCTCTAACTCTTTTGACTATTCCCCTATAGAGTTGTGTCATTCTTCTATGGTCTTCCTCTTTTTTGGTCTTCATCCAATTCATAGCTAATATATCCTATCATTTATCTTGAATATGGTGCTTTTTGATGCCATACGCCATGCCACTTGATTCATTTAGCAAGTGGTCCAAACAAATGTATTTGTTAAGTGTCAATGGATTCTTGGTACTGCTACTCCTTTTGACTCTTACAAAATAGGTTTTACCATTACACCTTCTAGTCCTTCTGGTTCTCTCACAATAGATTTTGTTGCTGCTCCTTCTGGTCTCGGTTCTTGCATCACTCTCATTTGCCATCTAGTCTACCATGTTGATTACAATTGTTCTCTCCCTGTATGGTTTTAGTTTTGATCTGTTAATAATGTCTTTTTATATAGTGTCATCTAGATTCTCTAACTTGATTGCTCTGTTATCATAGACATATAGGATTTTAAAGGGACCCAGTCATCTCACTTTGAACTTTCTTGGTTTTAATTTGTTACGACTGTTATACTTTAGAACCAACTGTCCAAGCTGGAAGTTTACTCGTCAAATATTTTTTTCATGCCAGTATTTCCTTCTTTTTTGCATCACCTTTGTTTCTCATTATTTGAGCACCCTTCATTCATCAAGTTTGTTCAACTAGAATAGTCGCTCTTTCAAACTTTTTGTGTCACCTAGTTAGTTCTCAACGAAAATCCTTAGGCTTGGTACCATGTATTTGATAGATACTATGGCTTCTTGTCATACATCAAGTGGAATCATGTGTGTCATGTGGTCACCTTGTATGTCATTCGATATGCCCATACTATGGCTAGCATTTTCTCTTACTAGTCTGCTTCTTTGATGCCACACAACTTGTGGATTATGAAGACAAGTACTTTGTTTGTAGATTTTTCTTGCCCATTCAATCTCAAGTAGTATGGGCTTGATATGTTATGAAAAATATAGAACTCCATCATCATCAGATGAATGTCGTGGTTCATTAAGTGTCCTCCACTAGCACTAGTAATCTATATTGGAATGTTGTACCTAGTGACAATTTTCTCATAGATGAGTCTTGTTGTACCATCTACTATGTTGTCTAGGAGTTCTCTAGATTTTTCCTATTTTGTTAGGTGCTATGTAGCTACAAAAATGTATCTGCATCAGTGTAGTTGGCTAATTTTAAGTGAACCGATGAAATCAAGTCCCCATCTCTCAAATAATTCTTGGGGTTGTGATGGGAACAACATGTAGTCTCACTTCAATGGTTTTCCAACTCTCTGGAAAGTGTCACATCCCACCACCCATTCTTGGGCATCGATGTGCAATGTCATCCACCATAGACCCACCACAAGATTTTTCAAGTTGTAGCATCTAGTCCCATATGTCCTCTAACAAGCCTTGCATGTGTTTCTTTAAGTACTCATGATATTTCCTCCATGACAGATCACCGTAGGATGTGTTCAGACCCCATTTTATATAACAATTTATTGATGAGCTAGGAAGTTTTACTCTTCAATACTAGTTTCCTTCCCTCTCTTGGTGGCATTTCCTTTGGGAATGTAGAAGTGGAAAGGTATTCGCTGACACTCTCGTACCATGGAGGTAGTGTTGTAATCTAAAATAAGTGGGCATTTGCAAAGTATTCATTTAATCCCTCAGGTGGTTCACCTAATAACTTGATCTTGGATAGTTGGTCGGCAATGTCATGGATTTTCCCTAGTTGGACAATAAATTGAATATAAATTCTTGCAATAGAAAAATCCACCTACTCGCTCAACCTTGGATCATTGGCTTGTTTACCAAATACATAAGGGCTTGGTGATCAATGTAGAATGTGAATAATGTTGCAATCAAGTAATTTTTGAACTTCTGCACCGAGTAGACCATCCCCAATGCTTCCCTCTTCTTCGTGTTGTAGATCTTCTCTATGTTTGACAACAATCGATTAGTGAAGAAGATTGGATGATCCAACCCTTGGGTTCCCACTTGTTCTAGTGTTGCTCTGATTGCATTGTTTGATGTGTCGACGTGTTCGTGAAACTCCTTACTCCAGTTCAGGTATGCAAGAATTGGTGAAACTATTAATCGTATCTTTAGTTCATTGAAGGCCTTCTCCTAGTCTTCAGTCCATGTGAACGGTTGGGCCTTCCTTTTGAGTGTGTCGAGTGGGTAGAATATATGAGCAATTTTTTTATAAATTTTCTATAATAGCCGATATAACCTGAGAATTATTTTACCTTGGTGATGTTGTGAGGTGCTTCCATCTATATGATCACCCATATTTTGTTTGGCTTGATCTTCAGTCTAGCTTTACAAACTATGTGTCTAAGCGGTTTTCCCTAAGGTACCATGAAATGACACTACTTTGGATTCAATGCTAATTGTGTTGATATGCATCGTTCCATGCATTCACAGAGAGCTTTCAGATGTGTTTCTTGGTCATTATAGACCGACCAATAGTCTAGAAATTCCTTAAAGTTTCTAACTGACATTTTATCGAAGATGTGCAAGATGATCCTTTGAAAATTTGGCAGAGCATTGCACAAGCCAAATGACATCTAGTTGTATGCATACTCTATGTCTTCTATGACAAACATAGACTTCAACTTGTCCTCCTCAGCTATGCTTATTTGGTTGTACCCAAAACATCTATCTATGAATGAGTAAATTTCATGACCAACAACCTCTTCCAATATTGATTTAGTGAATGGGATTGGAAATGGATCTTTTTTATGTAATTGCATTCAAACTTTGGAAGTCCACACATATCTGTATTTGTTTAGATTCCTTCTTCAATGATATGACTATCAAAGAGACATAGTCACTAACTTTGACCTTAAATATTATTTTGGCTTCTAATATTTTTTCTCTCTTGTAGTTTTGCAACATAATTCATGCTCATCCTATAGGATTGTTTTCATATGGGTTGTGGTCCCGGTATGAGAGGAATTTTTTGTACACGTAATTTTGGAGGTATCCTTTTCAAGTCTTTGTACGTCCATGAGAAGGCGTCCTTGTATTCTATGAAAAATCTTAAACGTTGTCGCCTTCAATATGAGATTCCAGTCATCTCCAACTAGGATCATTTAGTGATTACTCTCCTCCCCTAAGTTCACCTTCTTCATTCTTGGCTCCTCGTAATTGATCACTTTGTCTCATTCAAAAATATGGGTTGGCATGTCATCCAACCTAGCTACTCCCTCCTCATATTCCTCATACTTTGGAGGAAATTTCTAACTTGTTGTAGCTTTCTCATCTTCTTCTTCTTCAATCTCCTTGACTTGCAACATGTTGCAATCATTTTGGAACACTTTGTAATCTTCCATTTTCCAATGAAAAAGTCCATTGATCAAGCTTGTTTCATCCTCCAATCCATGTTAAAGGTCAAGGACTCATTCATCATTCAATTCAATAAATCTTCTTTCTTCTTGTGTTCCTGATCCTCCTTCTAACTCCAAATTAGAAGATGCCATCTCTTCGCTCACCACTTGATTCCTCAAGTCAATAACATTCTTCCTCCCATTATTTTCTATGGAGAGGGTGTTTTATTTCTAATTATGATTTGTCTTGGGTGCAATAAGCTATCCCCTCCCAAGCAATGTGTCATGCACTTTCTTTTGTAACAAAATGACCACAAAGTTCAATATGAACAACTAGGTCCTAATTGTCACCTTTTGTGCCATCAACATTCCTAATGACTTGATACTGTGTTGGTCGCCACCAACTAATTGGAATATTGGTAGCTAGAGGTTTGGCTTTCCCAGGCACTTCCATGTATCTTTGGGCAGTACATTCACTCCCAATACTCCATCAACGATAGTGTTTTTCAAGTTTTTCCCCATAATCATTTAGACAACAATTGATTTCTTTCCTATGTTCATCATCAGCAATATTGGGTTGATGACTTGTTCGCCCTCAAGTGGCGACTCTACTATCATGCTTTCTCTTTGGCCTTCTTGTTGTGGAGTTTGATCATCACTGACCATGTTTGTGATTTCCACTCTTAGTTGTGGCATGGTTTGGAGGTATGTCACCTTGATTGGTATGGTTGTTTGTATTAACTATTGTACTATGTTCTTTTCTGACTCTGACCGTAGTGAGGTACTTTCAGTTCCATTAGATGTTCTTTTTTTTTCCATAACTTGTTCTACTTCAAATTTGACTTCTCAAAGTCATTCCTTTTCCATATGAGGGTCTAGATATATTGCATTCTTTGTTTGTGCTCTGGCGATTGTCAAAACTACCTCATCTTACTCCCCTACTTCCAACATGTTAATTCCTTTTTTATTCAGGAAGTCGGTGTCTTCATGATCACTCGGTCCACATCATTTGCACAACATTCCCATTTTATTTTTATTTTTTTGGCATTATTTGGTGAAGTGACCCCATTCATTACATTTTTGGCACTAGAACATTGGTCTTCCCAAGTGGCGTCATACTAAATTATGCTTCTTGGTCCATTGTTATTGAATCGATTATTATTCCCGCATCTATTATAGTATCTATTAGGAGATGCATTAGTGTTATTGCTTTGTGATTTTGGAGGTGTGGTCAGAGGAGTCGATTGTTCTCCTTGAGTGAAGAGCACTTGTGTGCTTCTTGTCTTCAAGTTATATGGGCATTTCTTGATGGAATGTCCCATCACTTGGTAGATGTCACAGAATAATTTTTTCAAGTAATTTTCTTTGGTGTAACTTTCAACCTTGCACTTGATGCATCATAATTCCTTTCTTTCCTTTGTACATTCTTTCTCAGCTTTGAGCTCCTTCATCATTCTCATAATGTCTTTTCATAAATATTGAGTCATCTTCAATTCACTATCGATGTTGTCATCAGTGCTCTCGTCATCGTCTATCCTTCTCTTCCCCTAAGAAGATGTCTCATCTTCACTTCCTATATCAATCGCTCGATTATAGGCATCAACGTATGATGGAGGAACCACTTTCATTCTCTTCCTCGACGAAGGAATCAATCCCTCAATGAACCATATTTTCTTTAGTCCATCAATTGATTAGTTTTCTAATTTAACCAATAATTCCTCGAGCCTACAATTATAGGCTCAAACATTCTCATGCTTTCCTTGTTTGGTATTGTAGATCTTTGCCACAATTTCACTATCATCTATCAAGAGTTTGAATTCCTCTTGGAATGCTCTTTTCAATGCATCCCATGTATTTTTGTGTGTTGCTTCCAATTCTATGTACCAATCTATGGCTATCCCTCTAAGAGTTGTTGGAAGTGCTCACAACTAATATATTTTGTAATCTTGACCGTTTTCTACCCAAATTGTCTCACATGTCTTACAATGCCTTACAAGTCATCCAACCTATTTCCAATGAACTTTGGAAGTTTCTATTGTTTTACATTTAGAATTGTTGGGGGAGTCACCATCTTGCCTCCTTGTTGCACCCTCTATGATGGTAACCTATTTGGAGAGTTTTGATTTGTATGTTACGATGCTTTCCCTGCACTCTTGGACATGCCGTAATCCTTCACTTGTCCCTCTTTAGCATTCATCACCCTCAGATTTCCTTTGAGGTCCTTTTGATGCTCCCTTCATCTTCATGTTATCGGCTCCAACCTTCCAATGTTTGATTCTTTCGTTAATGTCAAGTATTCAATCTAGCATATGGTCTCTATCAAACCATTAGTAGGTTCTCTCTAGCCTTCCCCTTTGGGCGGTTTTATTGGTACAAATTGTTCTTCAACGGTCAAATTGGCGGTTTCTTCCTTGTCTTGCCTTTTGCTCGATAATGAGCCTCTTTTGTCACCTGATGATGAACTTTTTTTCTTCGATAGGGATGATCTACATGGTTCTCTAGTGAGGTTAGTGTTTTCTTCTTCACTTTCCCCTTCATTCGACATTGATGGTACAAAAGGATATTTGGCTTGGTCGATAAGGTTAGTGTTTGTCTCGTTGGGAAGTGGTAACTGTTGGGCTATTTCTACCACTCTCCCTTCATGTGTTCTCTTATTGTGAAAGTTCTCTTTTTCTTTTGACAATGGCTTCTACTTATACTTTGGCTTCTGCTCTTGGGTGGACTCAGGATTTCCCTCAGAAACCCTTTTCCTTCTTCAACTTCACCCCTCAATCGTCATCATTGTTCTCTTTGTTCTCTTTATTCTTTTATTCTTAAGGACCTTTTGATTTTTTGTTCTATTGATTTGTGACCGCTTTGTATTAGTTTCTCATTTTTATTCAAAGTGAAGGGCACTAATTCTTTGGTGTATGTCAACAGTCAGTATTGTGTTCATCTTCTTCCCTTTTGTTTCGTTCTTCATACCGTTGCAGTATTTGTTGCCTACATTGTTCTTGGTCTCTCTCATCTCGAAGATCTTGCAGGATGATGAAATGGTGTGCAATAATTCTTGGCAATCTGTTGAGAAGATGATCAACCTCTAGATTAACAATTAGGTTGTCCTAGATAGCAGCTTGAGGGACCTCTCTCTTGGGAGCTTCCATTTGTATGTGTTCTTTTAACAAGATTTCCCACAGGTTTACCAAGTCTTGTGTTAGCTCCTCTTCCCTTTCGTCGTTTGCTTGCATAGGTTCTTTGACTACTTGTCCCATTACATAGCCATGATTCTCGTCTATGCATTAGACATTGGTAGGATTCATATCAATAAGGATGCCAAATGTTTACTCGGTAATTCTACTTGAATGATTAACAAAGAGTAAACAAAAATAACATGACATAATATAACAATTACTCATAATAATGCATAGAAGATATGTCATGTATTCATTCATTCATTCATCATATATGCAATAATTATAGGATACATATGCATGTGGTCCCCGACTATGAGTATAGTGAGGAAATATATAGCAAGCCGACATTGGTTGAGAAGGCTAACAGTTGGTAACTACCAATGGTCGAGGACTAATTACAAGATGACTTATTTACTTTTGATGATCACAATATTATTTACTTAATGCATTTGGCCAACTACACATGTCTTATTATGGATCAGATATTTCTTATTTGATTTTTTTAGTCATTCTATGGTGTTTTTAATCATAAGATAAAAATTTGGAACCCTTTCATAAACCTTTGTTTACCCATAATAAAAAATTATCATACTTTATATAATATTAACATAGTAATACCAAGTGATTCCCAAAAAAATGGTGAGAGAGAGTGGAGGTAGCGGTGGGAGTTGCAATTTGAATGTGGCAGAAGGTGGGGAGGATGGAGACCTTGAAGCAAATGATGGAGCTGAAGGATGGGCGCTTAAGCTTGAGGCGCCTGTGCTCTTTGAGGTCTGTGCTTTGGATGGAACTGTGGTTGTTGTCCTTTTGGTTTTTTCTACCCTTGGTTTGAAATATGGGGATGGAGGCTCTGTGGAGGCATCTGTGGCTGAGGACGTTGTGGCTGTTTCGGTGGGTTTGGGGCTCTGGTTTCCTTTGGATCGTGGTGCTCTGGGTATGGCTTGGAGTGCCGCCTATTTGGTTTTCTTTGAAAGGAGCTAGAACATAGGTGTTTCAGTTGGTTTTGGGGGCCTGGTTTCCAACAACCCTATTGGATCCTTGCTTGTTTTTTGCCTTGTTCAGTGGCCATTCTGTGGGTGGTGTTGTGGATTGATTTTGGATGTTGGTCTTGACTTTTTGTCTCTTGCGGAGGTGTCTATGGTTTTGCTGAGAGATGAAGATGATGTTGGCGTCGACCTTGTTGGAGGGGTCTTTACCCTAGCTGTTGTGGGATGCAGCTTGTCCTTCCTTGGATAGTGTCTGGATTTCTTTGGGTGTTGGTTACTCCTGTCTGGAGTGATGCTTTCCTTGACTCCAAGGGTTCCCATGTGTTTTTTGGCGTAGTTATGGTGAGCGTGGGTGGGAGATGCTTTAGGACATCCCTGGCTATGGTTGTTGGTGTGAACGCTTGCTGCCCTGATGTGCATTCTATGACTCTCCCCTTTGTTTGGCTGGGAGTGGTTGATGTTTTCCTTGCCATGTTGGGAGGAGGCCCTTTTCCTCTTAGGGATTTTGGTGATGAGTTGGGAAGGGTTGGATCTGCTCTTGGGTTGGAGAAGCCCTTTCTTTCTCATACTGAGTTTTGGCTTTGTTTGGCTGCGTTGGATATTTGGGTTAAGCCTTTGTTGATGAAGGTGCGGCACATGCTTGTGCTGCAAGGCTCTTGGAGTCTATTTTTACTTGTTGGGCTCTCTTTCAGAGCTTGTGGGTACCCTTTGTGGGTTCTCTCTACTGAGGAAAGTGTTGTTGATGATGGTGTTTCGGTGGTGCCTGCTGGGAGCTGGTGGAGTGGAATGCCTTTCCCTCTTGTCCCCTTGGAGTTTCCTATTGGTTTGGGTGTGATCTCTCTCTTGGAGCTCCTGCATGCTCAGCCAAAGGATGGTGTGGCTCTCCATTCTTTTGGAGCTTTGACTCTCTTCAATTTCTTGTGCACTATGTCTTATGTTGAGGCGAAGACTGCTCTTGATGGTCAGGAGTCATTTCCTATTGAGTTGGAGGTGGGTGTGTTGGATGTGGATGGTTGTCCTCTTTTTTGGTTTCCTCTGGTGGTGTTCCTATTGAGGTGGAAGTTTTCTCCTATCTAGGTGGAGGTCGAGGTTGCTGAAGAAGTGTGCTCTTGGTTTTTTTGATTTTCACAGTATCCTCTCCTTTAGAGGGGAGCTCAATCCTCTTGAGGTGGATTTGGAGTTGGTCTGTGGGGTGCTTGGGAGCTTCAAGGGATGTCTCTCCTCTTGTGTGTTGGTGGTTTTGATTAGGAGGTTGGGTTTAATGGTGACCTATACCATTAAATTTCCTTTTCTTTTGTTGGGTTATGGTATGTTGTTTCTGAGTAGATGTTTGGTTGTTGTTGTGTTGGTTTGTTGCCTGATTGCTTCAGGTGGTTTTTTATTATAGTTAATTCTTGGGTGGGGTTTCTGGTCCTGGATAAAACCAGGTTGTATCTGGGCTTTGGGCCCTTGCTTGGATGTTTTTTGTAGCCTGTGATGTCTTGATTATCTAGTTGTGGTTGTTGTTGGGCTACTGGTGGTATGTGTGTTATCTTCTTTAGCAGCTTGTTGTTGCTAGGCTGATTTATGCTTACTATTGTTATCTTGTGTTTCAGTTGTCTTCTTTTGTACAAGGTTTTGGGCCCCTTCAAAACCCATTTTTTACCCCTAATCAAAACATAGTAATACCAAGTCATAGTATTATAAAGTTATGGTAACATAATTATGTTAAAATTTAGCATTATCAAATATTAGTCATTTCTTTGATAATAAATATTATGAATGCCAAAAAATCATAATAGGTAAAATTTAGATTATAGTAAAATACTAGCACTTGCACCTATAGGAGGTTCAAGGGAGACACCGATAGGAAATTAAAGAAAAATCATCAATGAATTGTAACAATACGTAGTCAGTTGTATTAAAATATACCTATATAGATGTATGCATTGTATAATATAAATAGGTATATTCTTTTGTTGGATATGTTTTTTATAAACAATGAAATATGTTTGTTGGATATGTTTTTAATATCTAGTCACTTCTGGTATACATTCATCATTTACTTGGTGTATGATTTGGTAGGAAGGTGGCATACTGATCTACCTTCTGAGTGTTATTTCTGGTATACATTCATCATTTAAATCTATATAAAGATAGTTCACACCCCATATGCCACATTTCATCTCTTTTGAGAAACATGTAGAGTATTTCCCAGATTTCATTTCTTGTCTCAACTATGCTAAAAACCTATTAGAATTGACGCAAGAGAATTTCCATCATGTAAAACATTATCCAGGAACGTAACACATTCCCCAATCCTATTCATGTTTGACAATTAGGTTTTTCCATCTACATTGAAAATTTTAATTTGAATGTTCATACATTTTCAAACTCTAAATTAGCCTCCAACTTTCTAAAGAACCCATTTCAGACTTAGGTGCATATTGTCCATCCACAAGATACCATGAAAGTGATTTTATCTAACCCATTTTTTATAGCAATTTTCTTGCTTAGAGCAGACAAATTGATGACAATCTTAAGCGTGATGGAAATCGTGACTACTGTCCACCCCCTTTATTCTAGAAGTTTCAAGTTCATTATATCCCATTAGTATTAAGAATTTATTAATAATCATTTAAGTATTTTAAAATTTGTGGAGTTAAAAGGTATATATTTCAATGCTCAAACTACAGTTTTCATCTTAAGCCATTAAAGAAATCTCCATGTAGAAACATCTTTAGGTGAGCCACTTTCTCATCTAATGGATACCATCTTTCTTCATAGTTTCCTAATAGATTGTTATATTTTGAGTATATTTCTTAATCTTCCCTCTGTGACTAACTAACCACTACAATTTTCCCAAATATGATAATACTCAATTTTTTTAGAAAAAGCCTTTTGGGAATAACTTGTGTACAATTTTATGGACCATGGAAATATGGTAAATATTAATAAAATTTCTAAGCTCCAAAGAAATGTCTTGAATTCCAAACATGAAAATTATATTGATGTCTTAGCAAAAAAATATATTAAAATATGATAGAGGACCAATTCATTCACCTAAATTTGGGCTTGGGACTTCTTCCATCCATCTCACCCTCTATCACACCAAAGGCACTACCTCTTGCCTCCATGGGGACCTACTACCTGATCTATAAATGAAGGAAAAACTACATGATAACTTCGGTAAATTCAATTTTAAGTAGTATTTTTAAAGATTATTTTAAAATTTATGTGCTTTTAATGCTTAGTGATTATGGCAACTTTTTTTTTTAAGTCCCAAGTTCAAACCAAATATCAGGCCTGCCCACTTTTTGTTGAATCTGAGTTTTTGAACCATGGTCTATTGTTTCCTTCATTTGATACAAAGGTAAATCAATTTTTTGCACTCACATTATTCTAACTCTCTTGCACATAAAACATAAAAAATATAGTTTACAATGTTCTTGGTGGCTATTTACTTCTATGATTATTTTTTTCCTTGCAAGAGTAAAGAAACATATAGTGGTTATGTGTGGAAGGAAGGGTCTATGAAAACAGTAATTGGATTTTCATGTCTTGACCTCTTGTCCACAAAGTTCAAGAAATTATGATGTTGTACTTCAAAACATTTTCCCATATCCAAAACAATGTATGTTATATATGAAACATTGAATCCATATTCCTATATCTAATACAATATAAACAAAATGTAAATTAGTACCAATAATTTTGCTGGGGTTTTCATTGTTAATGGGCTTCTTGCCACAAAAGCTTGGATCTTGCACTAGAACTCTGCCTTCTAAGGCTCTCAAGTCTGCATCAAAATCAGGGTTTTAATTATGATGGAATTGTCAAATAAACCAACCAAAAAAATCACTATGGTTAAGTCCTATTTCAAATACATCAAGACATAAAAGAATAATGAGGATCAATAAGAACTGGAGCTATTAACAATAACAGTTCAACCCACAAAAAAGTGCACCCACTGATATTACGCCATACATGATAACTTACCTTTGTCAAGGAAACAAAAGCTTGTAACAATATTTTCCTCACTTTAAGCCCCTGGACAAACTTAGCATAAAATAAGTAGGGTAAATTTACCAACTTAATCCTCATATAAGCATGATCCGGAGAACACCATTGACATCACTGTGAAAATTTCAAATCCATCAGTACCCATAAAATATTATCTCACAATAATATATTCTTATATACAAATTTTAATCCTACAAAAAAATAAACATCTCTTTTACACAACCCTTCCCTTTCATTAATAAAACTACATACTAACGTATCTAAAATGTTGCATTATTTCACCTTAGCATCCACGCTTTCTGATTCACTATCACACCCACATGACACACAGCTAAAACGTTGCATTATTTCACCTTTGCATCCAGGCTTTCTGTTTCATTATCACACCCACATGACCATATCTAGTGTTGCAATAAAACAAAGAAAATGAAAGATCTAGCCTTGTACAGATTCCAAAAAATAGAACTCACTACAACCATGGCAAGCAACTTACCTCAAGATTTTGAGAAAAAATGACTAGAGTTTGCAAGAAGAATTTACAAAACCCTAACACAACAAAAAAAAATTAAAAATAAAAATCATCAAAACCGGTTCAAATAGACATATACCCAATTCATATGGGTTCTACAAGAAATGTAGAATCTTGGAAAGGAAAGGAATGGTATGTTTGGAGAAAAGTAGAAGACCGCCTCTAAGATGGATTTTTTGAGAGGCCTGCCATCAAGAAGTGGTTTGATATTTTACAGGGAATAGAGTTGTAATTTTGGAGGAAATACTCCTCTGCAACTAATAATTGAGCATAGCATGCAACTCATTGGCATTCAAGGAATACATGATCCCAAACATTGGATAAACACTAAGGGTTGAGAAAATATTTCCAAAGAAGAGTGGTAGTGTGAAAACACACTCTAGGGAGAGCAGAGGGGAGAAGATCTATGCCCTCTCGCCTCTAATGTGCAAGCGAGTTGGATATCTTCGGGCATAATGGTGACTCTCTTTGCATGGATGGTGCAGAGGTTGGTGTCTTCGAAAAATCCAACCAAATAAGCCTCGACTGCTTCTTGTACAGAGGCCACGACAAAGCTTTGAAAGCATAGATTGGTCTTGAAGTCCTGTGCTATCTCCCTTACCAGCCATTGGAAAGGAAACTTCCTGATCAACAGCTCTGTGCTCTTCTGATATTTGTGGATCTCACGAAGGCCAACTGTACCAAGCCTGAAATGATAGGGCTTCTTCACTCCTCATGTTGCTAGTGTGCTTTTCTCGCCACCTTGGTTGCCAGTTGCTTTCGAGGAGCCTTCCCTCTTGTAGATTTCCTTGCCGTCTGTTTAATTACCTTAAGATTCTGTGTAAATCAAGCTACATATAGCTTCCAAACAATAAAACCCATTGAAACCATGACAAGTGACTTACCTCAGGATTCTGTGTAAATTGTGTCCTACTGTTAACGATTTCGCTGAGAAAAAATGGGCGAAGTTTGCAAAAAAAATTTATGAAATATTACCATAGCAATATCTCCTTATAGTTGTTGCTTCAACCAAATCTATTCACAGTATTTGGAAACGAAAAGTGGATCTAAAAATATCTATGAAAAATCTCATTTGATTTGCTAGCTAAAATGTCATTGAATGCGTGCCAGGGTCAATAAATGTTTGAAGTCTAATAAACCTACCTCTTCCCTAAATATGTTTTAACAACCTCAAAATTGTTTTCTGGCACGGCGAACAAGTTTATGGGATGCATGAGACAAGTATCCCGATGGCTTGTGGACTGGCAAGTCCACAATAAAAGCCTATCGGCTAATTATTATTATGGTGTTAATATTATAACAAATGTTATAGGAATTATAAAATTAGTGATCCTAATATTATAATTACTATAATAAAGTTAAATAATTTATAATATGATGTTATAATGTGTTTCAACCTATCCTATGTGGCTTCCTTTTGGCTCGATTGGGCCCTGCGTGGCTATATCATGATGTCCCTCCATGGCTATTTATCCTAGCTCTACATTTATCAACTGGGATAATATTATGCAACTGGTTAGACATTATAGATTAATAAAATATTTTAGGCCTAAGTGCCTTTTATCAAAAAATAAAAAATAAAAATAATATAATTAGTGATAGTGATATACTTGTTTTGTTTTATATTTATGTTTTATTTCTACATTTAATTATGTCAATTATATATTTATTTTATAGTTTAGTTTTTAATATATGTTGGTTGTGCTTTGACTTTTAAATATATAGTTAGACCATGAGATTTTGTGTCCTACTATCATTGTAGAAGCCTCTCAACACAATTAATTTTTAGAGTATTCATAGGATTGCAAAGACTCCTTTAAACATCTTCCCCCATTCAAAAATACCTTTCTAAAATATCCCAAAATCTATCAATTTCAAACTATTTTATTTACAACAGAGTTATGTTTTTTTTTTATAAAAAAGGGGGTAAAAACTTTTATTAATCAACAAGGAAAGTACAAGGCATAGAGCAGAAGAAGACCTGAAAGGGCCAAGAAACTACAAACAAGAGATTAAGAATTGATAATGCAACATTTCACATCCTCAGTAACCCAGCCCTCCAAGTCCTGGGCCAAGTCACTTGGTAAATTGTTCCAGTCATCCACCAACCAAGTCTCATTCTTCGCAGATGCCCATTTAGCCAACCCGTCAACCACCTTATTCCATTCCCGAGGGATATGGGAGAAGGTGATAGAATCAAGTAAATATCCAAAATGGGTGATTTGTTTAACCACCACTGCAAGTTGCCAGTTAACATCATCAAGATGTCAGTTATTAATCAAGTCAATCACTACCTAAGAATCAGATTCGCAAGTAATTTGTTTCCAGCCAAGAGTATATGCCTTCCTCAAAGCCAAGAGAATTGCTAAGGCCTCCATGAGGTTATTAGAGTGTTGCCCCATATACTCTGAGAAAAAGAAAACAACCACCCCAGAATTGTCTCTGCCCACCCCACCAACACCAGCGTGCCCAAGATTTCCCCTAGTAGACCCATCAGTGTTGATTTTCAAGACCCCAGTGGGGGGAAGCATCCAATGCCCTCCCCTGAATACCTTCCCTCTGGAGTATCTACCTCGCCCAACCTTGAGCCTCCCAGTACTACCAACAGAAATCCCCAAATTATGGATAACCCTAGTGTCCCCAGGGTCCACCGGTACCGACAAGTCACATTTTGCATACAAAGTTTCCTATAGAACCCCAAGAATACGATCCCAAACTTGGCCCACCAGAAGCTTCCTGTCAAGAAAGATCCTTTGATTGCGCTCCAACCAAATCTGCCAAATAATTAAATTGGGGCCAATAGACCAGACAGTGTGCAAAAAGGAAGTCTTTGCCGGATTAGGTCCAATATTCTGCCAAAGCTCACCAAGGGAAAATGGATGTCTGCATTGAATATTCCATGCCCCCCACCAAAAATGCCAAATATTCCTAGCAAAGGGGCATTGAAAGAAAAGATGGGAGACAGTTTCAACGTCCTTGCAACAAAGGACACATAATGAGGGACCTTGGAAACCCCTCTTGCAAAGGTTGTCCCAGGGCAAACACCTGCCATACATCACTAGCCAAGAGAAAAAATTGCATTTTGGCTAGGAGAACTTATTCCAAATGTTTTTCCACTAGGGAACCTCAGCATTGCCTAAAGCCTGTCTTCCCAAAACCCGATACCCTGAAGCCACAGAGTATTTTCCCTTTAGTATCCAGACTCCAACCCAGCACATCCCTCTCTGGAAGAGAGTTGCACACTCTATTAGCTAAAATGGAGGACAACTCCCTCCTATCCTCCATAGATCCACCCATGGGCCACTCCTGCATATCCTTCCACTGATAAACAAAAGTCTGTCCCACCCCTTGAGGGGCCTTGAAGTCCATCACTCTGCTCCACCCGGCCTGAACAAAAATCTAACTTAAATCCTCCAATTGAGGATGTGAAGAGAGGATAGGCGGAAAACCATCCCAAGAGTCTTGCCAAAAAAGAGCATCAGAGCCTCTATTGCAAATCCAAAACAACCCTTGTTTAACCAACGGAGCTCCCCTCTTGACAGTTTCCCAGATCATAGAGCCAGTCCCCATAAGGCTAAAGTGAGGAACCTCAGTGCCATCCACCTCCCCAAGATACTTAAAAGTAAGGATCTTAGCCCAGGTTTGATGTTGGTGCGAACACCATCTCCAGTATAACTTAGCAGCTAGAGCTTGCCCATTCCAATCTGCTCTACGCAAACCCAGCCCACCATCCTGTTTCGGCTGACAAACAACTTCCCACTTAACTAGGCTCCACTTCCTCGAGAGGAAATTACCTGACCAAAGAAATTGCCTACACAACCCCTCAAAATCCTTGATGAAACTGCAGGGTGTTGTCATCACAAAACATCTGTAAATTGGTAGAGCCTGCACAACAGACTTCAACAAAGTGATTCTTCTAGCTGTAGATAACCAGCGATAGGTCCAATGACAAACTAGACCTCAGAATTTATCAATCACCTCCTGCCAAAACTGCCTGGGAGGTGGGCGCACATCCAAAGGGATACCCAAATAAGTAAAGGGAAGTTGTCCCACCTGAAACCTTAAGATCCTGGCAATATGATGTTGTACAAGCTTGGGGGTATTAAAGAAATAAATGCATGACTTCCTTTCATTAATGCTTTGTCCAGAGGCAGCCAGGTAGCAATCCAAAGTTTGACGGAGAGCAACCGCTTCAGCCACATTAGCAACACCCATCAAGGCAGAATCATCAACAAACTGAAGATGGGTTTGAGGAGAAAGGGAATTATTCCATTTCCAACCCTAAATGTGCCCAGCAACAACCTGGGATTTAATGAACCTCCCCAAACCCTCGGCCATCAAAATGAACAGATATGGAGATAAGGGATCCCCCTGTCTGAGACCTCACGAGGCACCAAACAGCTCAGAGGACTCTCCATTTATAAGGACGGAAAAGGAGGGCATCATCACACAACTCATGACCCAATCAATCCACTCACTACTGAACCCAAAAGCTCCAAGAATTTTAACGAGAAAACTCCATTTAACCCTGTCATAAGCTTTGGCCATGTCCAACTTGATGAACATAGCTTTTTCCCTTGAAGAGGCCATGGAATGAATAGTCTCTGCCGCAATGACAACTCCATCCAAAATCTGTCTGCCAGCTACAAAACCCCCTTGTTCCTCTGAGATTAGCTTATCTAAGCAGGGCTTCAGGCGCTCTGCAATAAGTTTCGTAATGATTTTATACACCACATTACACAAGGCAATTGGATGAAAGAGATCCAAAGAATTGGCCCCCTCACGTTTTGGAATGAGAGTAAGGAACGTGGCATTCATGGCTCTCAACATTTGCTTATTCCTTAGGGACTCTTGCACAACCTCCAACAAGTCAAGGTTGATCACACCCCAAAACTCCTGAAAGAATTCGGCAGGAAACCCATCTGGACCAGGGGCCTTCCCCTTTTTTAGCTGGAAGACCACATCCTCTAACTCCTTCAAAGAAATAGGTTGAAGAAGAGAGGTATTCATCTCCATAGTAACAAGTGAGGGAATGCAAGCCAATATAGAGCTCGCCTCCTCATTGGCAGGTGGGGTATCTTCAGAAAAGAGGGTTGAGAAGAAGCGGACTGCCTCATTAGAAATCTCCAAAGAAGAAGAGAGAATAGAACCCTCATGAGAGCGAAGAGAAGAGATAATATTGCCCTGTCTTCTAGCCTTCACTGAGTTATGGAAGAATGAGGTATTCTTGTCCCCTTCCTGTAGCCAGTCAATACGAGCCTTTTGTTTCCAAAAGATTTCCTCCTGGAGCTCCCATTCCTCAAGATCCTTGACTGCACCATCTTCTAACCTGCTCAAGACTGCATCAAACCCGTGTTCTCTAATTTTCCTAGTTATAGAATTCAAGTGATCCTGGGCGACCCTTTTTTGTTGAAACACGTTGCCAAACTGATACTTATTCCATTGCCTTAGTTTATACTTCACAAATTGAAGCCTCTTCATAAAAGTGTACATAGCCATACCAAAATTTGGTCGACCTTCAGCCCACCATTTAGCAACTAAGTCAAAAAGCCCCTCCTCCCTGAGCCACATAAGCTGAAATTTAAAAGTCTGTTTCTTAAAGCCCCTAGCCAGTCGGGCAGAGAGTTTGATCGGCCAATGATCTGATCCCCGCCAGTCTAATATCTCAGAGCTTGTCATCTAGTTGTTGCCAACCCAAAAACTGGACACAAGAAACTTGTCAAGTCTTTCAGAAATAGCTTCATCCCCAATCCTTCTATTATTCCAAGTAAAAATGCCATTCAAAGGTTTGACATCCACAAGTCTAAGATGGGCCAAATTCTCCCTAAGAAGATCAGACGAGGCATCCCCCCCCTTTTCTCCTCAAGAGAAGCAATTGCATTGAAATCACCTGCCATAATCCAGGGAAGAAAGGGGTCCAAAGATCGCAAAAAAATTATATTAGACCACAAAAGAAGCTTACCAGGAACATTCGTTGGTGCATAAATATTGGATAGAAAGACTCTCTCCCCTGTCTCAAGACTCGACGCAACAAGAGAGATGGAAAACCTACTAGAGAACCACCACATAGGAGAGATTCGTCGCGGATCCCAAAAGCAAGCGAGGCCTCCAGAGCTCCCCTGCGCCCCTACACACTGACATAAACCTCTATTCCAAATCTTAGAAGCACTCTGCATCATGCCTTCAACAGATAACTTCGTTTCCTAGAGAAAAACCAGATCCGGAGAATGAGCACGTATCAGGTCCCGAATAGCCTTTTGTCTAGGGATGCTATTCATACCCCTCACATTCCATGAGAGCACAATCATCGTGCAGGTTGAGAGAAGTGACATTCCAAAGTCCTCACCAACCCAGATTCAACCAATGTCTCACCAGCCAATTTGACTTTCTCCTGATCCTTCTTCCTACCCACCTTTTGGGGCTTATCAGGGGCATCCTTTTTCAGGGGCTTTTGATGCACACCCAGAATATGGGAACTAGTAGGAGCTTTGTTCTTGCAAGAGCCTCCAGTACCCGAATCGCTAGCAGAGCAAGCACCAACATCAACTGGAGCCACAGAAGTACCGACCACCATACACGGGTCTCCAAGCCCATCTTCAGGGGGAATAGCAAAAGATTCCTTTACTACCCTTGAGGTCTCCATTGATCCAGTAGCCAAAGGCCTTAGAGTCTCCGACTCAAGATTAGGAAAAGTAGTAGGAGCAACCTCGACATGCAAGTCAGGAAATACCCCTTCCTTGTGAACTAA
This sequence comes from Sequoia sempervirens, assembly GCA_007258455.2. Classification (NCBI taxonomy): domain Eukaryota; kingdom Viridiplantae; phylum Streptophyta; class Pinopsida; order Cupressales; family Cupressaceae; genus Sequoia; species Sequoia sempervirens. Next base: position 453,010,474 of record VDFB02000017.1, read on the forward strand.
ATCATTCAGTGCATCAAACTTGTTAAATCCCCCTTCTCCCTAACGGTCTTGGAAGGTCCTCTTGTGCCCACGGCCTTTATTTTGTGGTCTAACAGGCACAAACCCATCTTTATCCAGGATCTCCTCTTGCCTCGGTCCAGAACCCTTTTCAGATCCTAAAGTTGTTGTGGCCATCCCGGTTCTTGATTTACCCTCTCTAGAAGCACGCAGACACTTTCTCTGAAGATGCCCATATTCACAGCATAGGCGACATCGAAACGACAAAGTCTCATAATCAAGTGGCTGTGTCCACGAACTAGATCCCACTGTCAAATCGATTGAGTCGGGTAAGGGTTGGCTTAAGTCGATCTCCACACAAACATGGGCATAAGAAAAAATCCTCTTTTCCAGAGTTTGCTGAGAAGGACCGATCGGCTTCCCCAACGCCATTGCAATAGACTGAAGAATATCACTCCTCCAGCATTCGAGCGGTAACCGAGGAAGACGCACCCACACCAGTACTTTGGTCGGCAACTCCTCTGTAGAAATGAAGCCCGCATGCCATGGTTTAATGAACAAGCCGACCTGATTATAAAAGTACGGTCCACCCTCAAAAGCCCTATTTCTATCTGATATGCATGAAAAGTCCACCAAGAAAAAATTGTTTGCAGCGAGCAGGATCTCAAAATCCCCCTCCGGATTCCATGTTTTCCGAATCCAAGGGTCGAGGAAGGGTAAGGAGACTCTCATTCCCAAAAACTTGCAGATTAGAACATGCTTGTTGAAATATTCTAAGTCATCTACCACCACTTCCTTCTGAATTACCACCACTGGACGCACATGGGCCCTTTCTAGACAACCATTTACCTTTTGCACTTTAAAGCCATTGATCTTCGTCAGCCCCATGCCAGAAGAAGAAGGATTGAAAGACCCATTCCCAGCTTTCGTCAGCATATCATCTCCCTTCATCTCCTCCAATCCATCCTGCAAGGCCATGAGACCCACGCCAATACACCACAATCAAACCCCGACACCACACCAGAGCCCGCCGCTTCAAACTCCAAATCCTCACAAAAAGCTCAAAAGCACCCCAGTATTAGAGAATCACTGCCACTCCAGCTGGGCATCCACACACCAGAGGTCTTTAAGAGGTAACCCCGCACCAAACTCCACCGTATAACACCACCGATCACAGCCAAGACAATGGAAAACGCAGACAAATGAAAGAACACCCCCCTGACAACAAAAAACACCCCCCACACAAACAAAAGTCTTCCCTCAGCCGATCCACAAGGAAAGGAACGCATGCAAAGGAGGAGTTGGGCATGCAGGTCGGGCCTCATAGGCCGCGGGCACCCCGCAACCAAACCAGTCCACGAACGCGCGCCATCATTTCACAATTTTCTTCTCATAGTCCAGATTGCACTTCTTTTTCCATCTCCTTTTCACAACAAAGTTATGTTATTTACTTAAAGAATTTTTATTTTTATTTTTTGATCAATAAATCATTGATTAGGGCCAGCTCCCCTATATTTAGCCGATAGGCTATTTTGGGTGGAAAATCCCACCAGAATTGTCTATTGTCTGATGCCCGTGGCGGGATGACTTTTTTTCCGGGCTAAAAACGATGGGCATTTTTGCTATGTGAAACTAAAGATAAGATCGATGTGCACGATGGAGATAAAGTAGTTTTATGTTTTATTTAGTTTTCTGTTTTAATAAAACAACAGCTTTTACTGCAGTTTGCATGCTGCGTTTTTCTCTGTTTTTAGTTTAAGCTTTTACTTTTGCGGAAACGATGGTACTCTCTCTCTTCTCCGTGAGTTCTGGTTATATTTTGATGTCTGAAATTTCTAAATTTTGTGGTGGAGGATAAACTTGTGTGCATGATTTTGATGTGGGTGGTGTCACCGGATAAGCAGGTTCTGATAATATTGTGGATGACCAAGAGCATTACAGACGATTTTTCAGGATGGGGAGATCTTTTTCGTGGATATCCCGGCATGAGTGGTGACTATTCCAGGCCAAGCACACACAAAGTTTTCAAGAATTTGGGATTTCAGACTACTCAGTCAGTTTATCTTACATGCAATCAGAAAGAGTTTTTGTGAACATGTTATGGTGTGCATCCATATAAATAAATTGAAAGATATACAAAAGGTGAGAGATCTCTGAGAAGCATGAGCTCATCAGTCTCAATTATTGGAATTTGCAAATGTTGGCTTAGGATTTGTCTCTAAAACATACAAAGATTCAGAATTATAAGTGATGAAAATTCAGTCCACAGACCTCACATTTTCTTAACAAGAAATTAAAAAATGTATCATTACTCCAAGATACACAGAGAGTTATAATTATATGCGTTTGATAACCATTCAAAATTTGTATTCTTTTATACAAAATCCTTCAGCTCGAGTAACTTGCCTAATCAGACCTTAAACTTAAGTTTAACATTAAATGTACTTGATTGAATCATAGTGCACTCATATTTTAAATTATTAAAATATCTATTATAACATCTAAATACTCAGATCACTGAAGCTTAAACTATATATAGGCATGAATTTAAATTTCTATATTTTTATAATCTTCTACTGTTTCTGAAATTTTAGATTCTGCAAACCAATACAGTAGGAAAATTGTTTGATATACTTCAAAAATTTCTTGCTTTTCAATTTCTACCAAATTTAAAGACTTAATTTCTGTAGGGAATTCTCTGTATATTTATTCAGTTTTTTAATTTTTCTCCAAAAGGCCTTCTAATCTGATATAGATTATGGTCTATTATAATGTGCTAAACTTAGGAATGTGTCCATACTGCTATTGTAAATAGTATTAAAATGGAAACCCCTTTGAGTACAGATATCATGTCAGATATTTTCATTCTGGCTTATTATGTACCAGGTATTGATCGAAACTTTCAAATCCTTACCTGTTTTGTATGTTGCAGAGCAATCAACAAATCTACTTGTTGGCACAAATATTGACATGACTTCCCATGCAATTATTCAGATTACACTTTTATGATCTTCTTTGGAATAGCACACTATCTTACCTCAAATTCCAAAATTTGACCATATTTGGCAGCTTTCCTCGGTTGCAGCAGTAATGTCCCTTTCCTATTCAACCATACGATTGGGATTGGGCATTGCAATATTAATTGGTGATGTTTGATTAACCTCCACTTTTAGTTTTTAGGATCTGCATAGAGCAAATCTTATTAGGATAAGTTCAAATTTTATTTCAGTCACTCCGATTTTAGTCAGGTTAACTGCGTAAGGCAGAATATCTATCTGCAAAAAATTTCTGAGTTTTTCTAAGATTCAAATCGTTGGTGAAATGGCAGATCACAGACAATTTTATGAAAACCTATGAGGAATAAGTTAGGCGTATTTTCCAAGTTCTTGGTGATATTGCATTTTGCATATCCATATTCTTTCAGTGGCATAGAAATTAAGGTAACACATTGTGATAGAAGTGCAATTCATGCTTCACCCCCACATTGTAAACTATAAAAAATGCTGCCACAATAAGTTCACATGAGAATGTTCAATGTTCTCTAGCATCTTGAAAGGATAGATTTTAGGGATGAATTAATTGTTAATTTGTTTCTGTTATGTTAGTTTCAACTACATGCTGCATTGTAAATTATAAACTTTTATTGTTGAGGTCGAGGTCCATCCAAGATGGAAGTTTATGGTCCCATTGAGTGAAATAATATTCTTTGAGCTTTCGATTTTTGACCTCTATAATAAGTTCATCCAATATGCTCTGAGTCCTCCTACAACTTTGGAGAACACAGAGTTAATACAGTTCAATTTTCTAAGAGTCTTATCAGACCAATAAAATAAGCAGCTAACACAACCTCAACTTCCACTCAATTTTAAATGACACTACAAACTTAGAGGTAATTCAATAATTTGTATTCAATTTCACATTTCACAGGCAACAAACATTATACAATCTGCAAGTTTCAAAATTTATTTTTCCAACTACTTAATTCCCCTGCTACACACCCCTTTCAACCTGCAATTTGTTCTTATTTGAATCTCTGATCTTCACCTCTCTATACCTCCTTACCCCTCTGTGCAACTTCTTTCTTCCAATGCATCGATTCCTATCCTTCCTTTGCTTTCATATTTTAATTAATTTATAAGCTGCCTCTTGGTTTTTCTTATCCTCTCTGTGGCGCGACCCTCCTCTAAGCAAATTTGTGTGGCTTTTCCTTTTTTTCTTACCTGTCAACTTACACTACACTTTGGCTGCATTGAACTCTTCTTTTCCTCATGCACCATACTCCTCCATTTTCTATTGCTGTCTCTTCATCTTCTATAAGCGCGGGCCCCCCTCCGTTCTCCATGAACGGACCCTCTTTCTCCATTTTTTAAACCTGAAAATGAATCAACCCATTTTTCTCAGCAGGCCAGCGACTCATCATTTCAACTAAAATTGATTTGGCAGTTGAAAACAAGGCGAAGAAGTCACACTCAATAAATTTTATGAATAAATGGCTATCCCATTGCCAAATTCAATCTTCAAGAACTGACAACAATGTCACTCTGCTCTGTCTAACTGACCACAAATCTAAATTAGTTGCTCTTGGAAATGAAAATGAAAATCAAAACAACAAAACTAAACTGAAATGTTTTTGGGTATGTGGATTGCCCGTTTGCTTTGATGCTTCTGCATCAAAAGTTAGTTGAATGGATTATTCCTTCATTAGAGTCTATGATAGTGACGGTATTGGGTTAGTTGTAATGGCTTAGTTCATTTCTTTTGTTATGCATCCTACTTCCCCTTTTGTGTGTTAGTTCTAATAGATTTCTTTACTAGCGCTTGCAGCTCAACGAGGTGCAATGGTTACACCGATAGCAGGATATACTCTGGCAATATATTGAAGGGCAGGGGTATAAATTGCAAGAAAATGTAAATTGTTTTTCTTAAGACTAACTATTTATAGCAAAAGTCAATTGATGATGGGATGCGAGAAGATTTGAAAACAAGCAAATGGAACTTTATTTAAATCGGTATGCTATGCTAACCTTTTTAGTAAAAAATATAAAGAGAATCTTTCAAAGTAGTGGCCACTAGATAATGAAATTGCAGGTTAGCATGCAGGCTGTTTGCGCCAAGGAACAGAATGATGTTCCACAACAACTTCTTGCACTTATTCCAATCCATCAACTTTTCACCCGTAGATTTCCTGCTCGGAATGATAAACAAAAGTGTTGCAACCATCACCTGTTCATTGTCAGATCTCCATTTGAATTGGTTTCGTTTCTTGATATTAGTTTTAGGATCAGAAATGTAAGCAATCAGAAAATGCAACACATGAGACAAAGAACACAACAGTTTACCCTGGGAAAACCCTCTACTCGAGGGAGAAAAACCCAACAAATAATTTCTCATTTATATCATATAAAAGTGCAGAATACTGCTTTACAACCAGACCCTTCTCAAGGGCGAATTGATACAATGAATTAATAGCACCTATCCTTTGATGCAAAGATAAATATGTTTCTTCTTGAAGTCAATCTGCTGCTACAAGATGGTTTGTTGCTCCTTCTTGAAAGAATGTGAAAATAAGAATGACTTGATTGATTGATTGAATGGTCTCCACCTTGTATATATACAAAACAAGGTGACTCTTCACTTAGGTCGACCTCCTTTTTAAGAAATAATATAATTTGTGATTAAGGCCGACTTGCCTTAATTATTTATTATTTAAATTTTTACTTAAGAGAAAATATCTCCCTAAGCTACAAACAACACTTGAAAGTATCCTTATATTATGGTAAAAGAAAATCAAATTTATAGTTTATTTATATGACTTTTACACCAAGAGCCATCTATTTATATCTACATATAATCTTTATATTCGTTTTCGCCCTCGCAAAGTCCTATCGAAATTGACTTTTAGCACTTGAAAGGGTTCTTTAATTATTGCATGGAAGGTGTCCCCTTTTTGAAGTGAATCAAACTGATTTATAGATCGTCATCTCCATTTGTTCTAAAAGAGATGCAAAAACGATTTAAATCATCTTGTGTGTTCGATGGTTCTAGAAAAGATGCAAAACGATTTAAATCATCTTGTTTGATGACTCTACAAGAAATGCAAAACAATTTAAATTATCTTAGTGTTCACATTGCTTTACTGACTATCCATTTGATTGCGGTCTTTAGATAAGGTGATTGGACATGCTTACTACTTTTTACTTTAGTATATAGTGATGCATAAAGCTACACTTATATTATAGTATTAAAAATTAAATGCATGCATTATACTTGTGGAGAATATTTGATTCAAATGTATACATTTTGTAGATTCAAATTTACATTTTCTTGTGATTTTTACCCCTACCCTTCAATATATTGCCGAAGTATATCTGCTATCATAGTAAATAAAATAAGAGAAGTTACAGTATTTGATGTATTACAAGACCTTCTGAACATCTAGTGATAAGACAAATGGGGTGGGATAAATTATCACACAGACTCCAACACTAACTGCTAAGACTTAACAGAACCCTTATACTTTGGAGATCGTTAACAAAAACAGGGGAAGTCTACTAAGGGTAAGGTCCCATGGAGGCGGGCTTCCTTAAAAATCTCAGCGTACGCTGCTTAGCTTTTTTAGGGATATTTTAAAGTTCTTGGTCCCATGGATTTAATCTTGCAATTCTGCTTAAAATTTTAAGCTCCAAAATTTAAGGAATGAACTGTAGTGCTTTTATAAAAAATAATAAATAAATGAAAATTCTCTCATTTTTATTTTTTAATAAGAATTTAAAATTTTAGATGAGAGACAAGTGGCATAAAAAACTCCTACGCTGTTGGGGCAATTTCTAGCCCTACCCCAATTCCACCAGCTGAAAAATTCATTTCTAAAAGGTAGGGGCTCCTATTTTTCTGGAAAAGATTCCAATAAATCCCGTAGCACAATTATTTTTTTTCCCATGGGACCTCCTCCTCCATAAAAATAGAAGCCCAAGCCCCCCTATGGAACCATACAGTAAATTCCCCATCATAATCCCCTATACAGCAAAATGTGGATATGACAACATCTGGTTTGATGCAAAGATAAGAAAGCCCTCAATAGCCACCAAGTGTCGAGGAAGGTACCAGAATGAGCTTGAAATAGGTATTTATCATATCCTTCCTGCAAAACATACATAATATGGTCTCCACGCCTCGGCACTGGCTATCCAGCCCCAGGAATGCACCGGGGTGGACATGGCCATGCATCATGTAGCATCCACAGCACGGGGCGGCTATTGATTGATGTGACTGCAAAAAACTCACCTCACCCTCATAAAAATGCTAAAATGCAGAGATGTAGCGCTGACTATTTGGATGTTGTGTCAGGTGGGTCCCTCCTAATTTCACTGTTTTCCCAATTTCCTTAACCTTACTCTTTTCTCAGTTTCCGTTATGTATCTATTAACCACGCAGTTTCATCAAGTATTAAATAAATTGCATAAAAAAAGGGTCAGAATTACTGAGCTGTAACTATCACGGTTTTCAAGTGTATGCAGAATGGCTTGGCGCGGTTTCAGATGCAAAATATTTTTGTGTAATTGAAATGTATTTAAGACTTCTATCTTAATTTCATGCTGCAAGAAAAAGGGTTTCGTGAAGAGTATTTCTTTAGCCAATATTTATGCCGGTAAACTCTATGAAGGCAGAGGGCATTAAGTATAATTTATGATTTTTTAAAATTTATATATTATTAAATTAAATAAATAATGGTTATGTTGTATTTATTTTTGGTTTCACATTTAATAAATAAAATAAATTTTAGTTAGTTAAATAAATAAAATAAATTTTAGTTAGTTAAATAAATAAATAAAATTTATTAGTAAATTTTGTATTTATTAATATGTTTTTTGTGTATTATTAAAAATTGATATTTTTATATCTCTATAAGTAATTTTTACATGAAGATTATTTTTTGAAAATAAGGTTAGATTAATAAAATGATATATTTATAATTTAGTATAAATTAATAATTACAAATTATGTTTAATTTTGTAGATTAATATATTTTGGTATTAATGTGAAATTGTGAGTAAATATAATGGATAAAAATATTTAATTTTATGATTAGAGAATGATGGATTATTAAATAGGTATTTGTGAGTTATCTTAAAAAAATTTGTTATGAAAATTTATTAACAAAAATTTAAATCCATTAAAAAATGTGGCATTTGAATTGCATTGAATAATTGTAATGCTAGATTTTTAACTTTATAGTGGAATTATCAAATAGGGGGGAAACTTTTTGGATTGTTGAGAGAACTTTTAGGGCAATGCAAAAACTAAAACTTGAATGAAACATCAAGAAATAAAAAAATAGGTGTGACAAAAGAGGGTCACAATTTGAATCCACTATTAAACCTTCTCAACTTGCAATTCCTCAACTAAGCACATAAATGAAAAACCAACTTATCATTATTAGTTACAACTAGCAAGTGGGCAAATTTTTGTTCACAAAATGAAAGTTTTTGCATTTAATACTAAAAGGAATAGGTGACATGTCTTAAGGGAACCTATAGTTCAATATTAATAAGAAAATACTTGTATAACTAAAATTATTTATTTATGTTGGAAAACTCTTTAAAAATATTAAGTATAATATATGATTTATTAAATAAAATAGATAGTATTTATTTTTTATAATTTTGTTTTTAATTAAATAAAATTTATTAATAATTTTTTTTATTATGAATATGTTTATATGTATGTAGTAATTTAAATTGTTATTAAAATAAATAATTATATGAAGGGATGAAGATGTTAACAAAATTTTATCTTTAAAATCAGTTTTTCAAATATATTATATTAAAATAATTATGAAAATAAAATAGAATCATTGAAATAATGAATTATGTTTTTTTAAACATAAAATTAAAATTTACATTCAAAAGTAAAATAGTTCTTCTTAATCCAAAAATTGAGTAAATTAAATTAAATTATTGTTATGTAAATACAAATGATTCTTCAAATAAAAATAAAATAGACAATATAAATAAAATAATTATGAAATAATTGTAAAATGAAATATAATAAATAAATTTAAAATAAGATAAATAAAATAAAACAATCCTTAAATAATTCTAAATTAAATTTGAATAACTCTTAAAGTAAATTGTAGATAGCTGAATTTGACCACTCCCATATGGTCAAATTCACCCTTGCATTCCTTTGTCCCGCATCCCTTAGCCATATTAATTAAATTATTCATTAGTTGATTAATATTTCCCTTCAGCCTAACGTCCCCTAAGGTATTTAATTAATCAATCAAATACTCTACCCCCTTCATCTCTAAATTAAATAAATACCCCAATTTATTAGTCCCTGCCAGGAACTATAGCGGAACTATAGCGGACCCCTGTTTGTTAACTAGTGATTAAATGTTTTGTTTCCAGCCAATCAAAATTCATAATTTTCTTTTGCCTACTTCATAAAACCCTTTGAAATTAAGATAGAAGTCTTAAATACATTTCAATTACACAAAAATATTTTGCATCTGAAACCGCGCCAAGCCATTCTGCATACACTTGAAAACCGTGATAGTTACAGCTCATTAACTCTGACCGTTTTTTATGCAATTTATTTAATACTTATGAAACTGCGCGGTTAATAGATATAGAACGAAAACTGAGAAAAGAGTAAGGTTAAGGAAATTGGGAAAACGGTGAAATTAGGAGGGACCCACCTGACACAGCATCCAAATAGTCAGCGCTACATCTCTGCATTTTAGCATTTTTATGAGGGTGAGGTGAGTTTTTTGCAGTCACATCAATCAATAGCCGCCCCGTACTATGGATGCTACATGATGCATGGCCATGTCCACTCCGGTGCATTCCTGGGGCTGGATAGCCAGTGCCCCACGCCTCTAGGATAATACAGTGCCGTTTAATCTCCCCAGCAGCATGATTTCTCCATCGGCCGCCTTCTTCGCGATTTCATCTACAAGATTATTCCCTTTGCGGTAGATATGGCTTATTTAGAAATCGATCAAACTGTTTATTAATTTTGAAATGGGCTCCAACCACCTTCGAAGTATCCAATTTGGAGCCGAATTATTCCTAATAGCATTGACAGTGATGAGAGATTCACCTTCAAGGTGGAATTGCACCGCTCCTAACCTTTTTTCCCAATTCCAGCCCGATTAAGGCCGCTCTGAATTCGGCCATATTGTTAGTTGCCTCCCCAATAAACTCTGATTTTTTATCTAATACCATGCCGGTATCATTACGACTAAGTAGCTGGTTCGGGTTCGGGTTCGGGGGTTCCGTTCGCCGGTTCGGCAAAATTTTTTGGGGGGTGGGTTCGGTTCGTCTTGGGTTCGTTAGTACAAATTACAAAATATGTAAAAATATATATATATATGCAGCCTAGAAGCATGAATTAGGATTAGAATTTAGAATATCACATAACTGATAACATCATATAAACAACAAAACCACCATAAACTTGAATGTCATTTAAAACATGCATGATAAATATTCATTGTTCAAACTTCAAGCTCAATATTACAACACTTTCAAAGTTTTAATCATCATATGGATTCTCTAGATCATCCATATCAATGTCAACATTGACATTAGATGAAGTAGGAAGACTAGATGAATCACAAGTGCCAATGGCACCATCACTAGCACTACTAATGTGCCCATGCCCCTGTTGGATATCCTCATCCTCATATGCAATATGTTGGGAACTGCAAGCATCCAAGTCAGTATCCTCTGGCACTATATCCCACAACTTCGTCTCCCCGTCCTTGTAGTTAGGTTGTTTGTGTGAAAGGAGACGCAAGTTGGAATGCACATATACTAAGTTCTCCGCTTTTTTTGACAGCAATTTATTGCGCTTTACTGAGTGGATGAAAGAATATGTGCTCCAATTCCTCTCAGATGCGGATGAACTAGCAACCTATGAAGACAAAGTAAACAATTAAAAATTTATAAATGGAATTATGAAACTTTTAAAACTAAAATATGAAAATTTATTAAACTTACTTGTGATAAAATTTTGATTGCAAGGGGCTGCAAATTTTGGAAGTATTGTCCATGGAAGTACCACCAAGAATGAGCATCCTTTAAGAACCTATCACGGGAGGCATCAACATCTAGATGATTTGAGTGCACAAAATCAGTGAACTCATCCGTGACTACACTCCGCAAATCTCGATCAGGGAAGAGTCTCACAAATGCTGCCTTGTACCCTTCAGCCACTTCTAAATCTCTATATGGAGGAAGCCTTCCTGGTTGTGAAAGAACCTGAGAGCTGTAGTATTTTGGAGTCAATGCAAAGGCAAGAAGGTGTAATGGAGTTGTCATTTTGTTCCATCTTTCTTCAACAATTGTATGCACTTGTTTGAAGAAAGTCTCTTCAGGGTCTTGCTCTCTTGCATTTATGATGCACTTGATCTTCTCAATCATTGAGTCTATACCATCATATATTTGTCCAATGCATGGCTTGTCCATGTCAGTATAGCGAATCATACTCAAAATGGGCTCGGTGAAGCTAAGGAGATACTCCACACGATCCCACCATGAGTCATCTAATATCAGGCTCTTAATTCTTGTTGCTCTTTCAGTGCTGCTTTGCCTCCATATAGACCAATTGGTGCTAATTACCATGCTAGAAAGTGCTTGCCTAACTTTCACAAGTCGTCTCAAGACGATTGTATTAGAGGCAAAGCGGGTTTCTGCAACCTATTGCAAATTAAAAAAAATAATTAATATTTAAAAATAAACTTTAAAGAAGAATTTAAATTAGATTGAACAATCAAATTATGAAAATCAGAAAATGACAAATGTAAATATTACTTCTCTTACCTTCAATAGCTCCAATTTTGAAAATGTTCTAAAGATCCCTTGAGACAAGTGGTGGTTGGTGACGAACATCTGAATGTCCTCAGCCTCAGTATACAATTGTTTGATCCATTCAATTTTATTCCCAATCTTTTGCAGCATAAGATTGAGTGAATGGACCGCACAAGGTGTCCAAAAGATATGTGAATATCTTTCCTCAACCAACAACCCTGCAGCTCTACAATTCTTTGCGTTGTCCGTTACAACTTGAACAACGTTGCGGGCTCCCACTTGCTCAATGGCTGCAATAAGAATATTAGCAATAAATTGCCCATCTTTTACTTGCCCCTCACAATCCACGGCTTTCAAAAACATTGCCCCTTTAGGGGACACCGCTATGACATTGATCAAAGGCCGATTTTTTGAGTCCTTCCAACCATCTGAAACAATGGACACACCTGTCTCAACCCATGAATCTCTTATAGGCTTCAATGCATCTTCAACCAACTCAACCTCCTTTTCCAATAAAGTGCTACGCACCTTCTCATAACCCGGGCCCTTGTACCCTTTTGGAGCTTCATTAACCGCTCTCAACATCTCTTTCCAATATGGAGAACGAACAACATTAAAAGATAGTCCATTGGCATATATGCATCTTGCTACACATTGGTCGGCAAGGGCTCTACTCTCATTTTGAAATGCAACTTCCAAAGGTCCCTTTGCTCTCTTGTTTGCAAAAGGTTGTGCACTTTGAGCTTGAAGATTTGGAATGGCCATAAATGGGTGGTCTTCTACCACAATATTGGGATTGGGATTAGATGGGGGCTGCATTCCCTTTGATTTTTTATTTGACAAAGGGTGATTTCCTTTTTGGGCTTCCCGTTGATCTGCTAGTTCTTGCTCCATAATGTATTTTGCAATTGTCTCAGGTTGAATAGGGGCATCTTTCTTTCCAGGGCAAGGTGAGATGCCTTTTCCACTTATGCCACACAAATGTGCTTTCACCCTATGGTATGAACTAGAATATTGAACATCACACCCATTGCATTTCCAAACATAACCACCACCACCTGGAAGCTGTCTTATCATTTCAACATACTGCCATAGAGGAGAATTTGCATTTGTTTTGAACTTTGGGTTTGGTTTAGCTATGGAGCCGGAGGTAGAACCCATTGACATTGTGATTCCTATGGCAATTTGTTTTGCAAACAACACATTCAAAATTTGAATGAAAACAAAATATAATAATTTTTTAAAAATTAAAACCTAGCTCTTTTGAATCTTGCACAATGTATACATTCATAGAAGAACAGAAAAAAAAAGATGCAAAACAAAGTTTCTGTTTGTAAAACAAAACAAAAAAGAATGAAAAAATGAGAAAAAAATGAGAAAAACATACCTTTTTGCAAAAATAATCTTCAACAATCTTTGTAGCAGCCAATGAACACTTGCAAATCTGTAGGAATGGCAATGCAATCGTTGTAGAAGCTTCAACAATCAATATTCAACTCTTTTTGTCAATCCAACAAGTTAAAATAAGAAGTCAGCCTCTTGGAATGAAAATGCTTGTTTGCAAAACAAATGAATGAAAATGAGGCAGTTTAGGTGTTTAACATGTTTTAGAGGTCACTTTTAGGGTTCCCATGGGCGTGGGTCAAAGTCAAAGGGAAGGAAACATTAAAAAAAAAAAAAAAATCACTTTTTGCTGCCCAGACGCCCGGGTTCTGCTTGGGTTCGCCCGGGTTCTGCTCGGGTTCGCCCGGGTTCTTCACCGGCGAACCAAGGCCCAAATGCAAGGACCCTGGCCGAACCAGCAGAAGGACCGGACCAGGACCCGGACCCAGGGCGAACCCGGACTAGGACCCAGGCCAGAACCTGAAGAACCGGCTACATAGCATTACGAGCAACACATGCAATGCTTGCTGGTCCTAGGTTACCCAACGATGCACCATCGAAATTTATCTTAACCCACCCTCTTTCTGTTGCGATCCAGGTTGTGCTCCTTCGGAGTGCGGCGGGCTTGTTCATTTCTTGGGGACCCACTAATTTGGGGATAACCAGTCCGCTTAATTTCTTGAGGAGCTCATTGTCCCTGCTCGTGAAGACATTCCCTTTAATTTACTTTCTTTTAGCTGCCGAATTGACTAGTTCAACAATTGAGGTTTCTATTTTTGTGACCAATACTTCTCTGGGCATAGCTTGGTCTTTAAATATCCTCTGGTTTCTCTCCTTCCATAGTTCCCAGCATACCACAGAGGGGATTATTTTCCAGATGCTACCGAAGGCACCTTTAGTGATCCTACTTGGCCACAAGCTAAACCAAACATGTAGCTGCAGAGGAAAGGGTGTCTGGAAATTTAGTTTTGAAGTGAAGAATTTCCAACAATACTCTGCGTACGGACAGGAAAGCAAAAGGTGATCCGCAGTTTCCAAATTGCCTTTGCAAAGGATGCATCTGCTAGGGCCCCTAATACCAATCTTTTCCAGTCGATCTTGAGTGAGGATTCTGTTTTGTATTGCCAACCATGAGAAGACCCCAGCTTTGGGGAGGACATGTTTTCCCCAAAGGAGATCTTTTGGCCATTGACAGTTGATCTCTGCAGCCTCTTTAATTTTGTAGCCAATCTTAACCTTATACTCCCCATCCGAGGAGGCACACCATCTGAGTTCATCTTCTAGTTCTGAGACTGGAATAATCCTTTCTTTGAGAATATTAGTTAGTGTATTCTTCTGATCTTGAGGGGCATTGGTCTCACTAAATGATTTCCACACCCATCTTTAGGTGACATTATCCGAGGCGACATATCCAAAATTACAGACCTTCTTCCCCTAGACTCTGATGGTTTCCCTTCTAAGGTCTTCCAGGTTAGGGATATTGTAGAGCTTCGAATGGTCGTCCCATGAATCCGCCCAAAAGGAAGCATTGTGGCTATTTCGGACATCCCATGAGGTATGTAATGATCTCCATGCTTTCACAAATAAAATTAAGAATTATTTTATTTATTTAAGAGTTATTTTATTTTATGTTTATAATATCAATATGATGATTGTCATATTGATCATTATTATAATTGTTCATATTAGAATTATCAAATATTCTAAATTAATATAATAATAGGGGAGAGGGGCCAATTGTCGTGTAGGGTCCAATAGTCGTGCAGTTAATTGTGATTATAATACCTAGTAGTTGTTTATATAATGTTCAATAGTTGTGATTTGACTACCCATAATTAAACAAAATGTACTCCTTTGATATGAAAAGCAACTAATCATGTGATGCCACGAGCGCTCAACTACTAATGATGTGAATGCCCGAGTATTGGTCTCACTTATTGTTGGGGCCTTTTTGGACACCTTGACAAAAAACATGTTGATGTGGCATCATATTTGATGATGTGGCCCTGAAACCTTAGTTATAAGCAGGGGACTTGCCAAGTAAGCTGCTGTAAAAAATTGGGAGTGATTTGAAATTTCCACATAAGATAATTAGAAGCGTGAAATTAGGGTGCACAACTATTGGCCCCTCTCCCCTATTATAATTTTCAACATAATATTCTAATAGTTGATATAATATTCATGTGTTATTATTATTTTACTAATATTAAATTAAATTATTATTATTGTTAATATCTCATTATAATATTATATAAATAGTATTGTGGTAATATAATCTTCTATAATATTAGCCAAAACAATAATGATTATTCTAAAAGGAAATAAAAAATAATTATAGAATACTAAACCAATGGCATAAAATAGCAGAAGAATAAGACTAAACATAATGCTAAAGATAATCAAATCCTTCAAAAAAATGAAGGGTAATGACCAAGGAACATAAGAAATCTAGGATGCAATAATAAGGAGGAAAATAACACAAACAAACCACACACCAATTAAGTAAGAGGAGGAAGACCATGATGCACTAAATAGAAGAAAGAGGGAGGGAGAGGTAAATTGAGGAAAGAAAGGAACCAAGAGGTCATGGGGTAGGGCATTGCAAAGGAACATAGAGAAAGGAGGGTTGGGATAGAGGAATAGAATATACAAATGTCAAGAAGATAAAGAATGGGTTTGAAGGCAATTAAATACTGGTGGTCAAGTCAAATTCAAGGTCCACCCCTTGTCATTTGAGATTAGTAGGGTGGTTGCTTATTTCAATACTTCCTTGAGTTTTTTCTAAAAATATTTATCTTCTTCAATCAAGACTTGATCCTCCTCCAAGTAAATTTGATGTTTGGAATTAGAGTATACTGTAAGGGCAGATTTAAGAACCTACAATGTATAATGTTGGCATTGTACTCCTTAATTTTTCATATCGATAGGATGATCAATCTCACTAATAGAGTGTCTCGCAAGAATAATCAATCTTATAGACTCCATAATTAAGATGGAGGTCACTTGGATCTTTGGTTGAAGGGATGAGACTTCTACTAGAATTTTGGAGTTTGAAGGCATACTTAAGGCCCTTTCTACAACAAATTTTAGAGATCCTATTGGAGATGTCTTCAATATAGGTAAGGGTGGCAACAAGGACAATGTTAAAGTCAACATCCTTTGGTTTAGGATTGTGATGAGGTTTGTCTTGCCTAAACACTCTAGCAATGTGTTTGTCATGGTGTGTTTTTCATGGTACCTGTAGTCACCCTAAATTTGACATCATTTCCTCTTAATTAATTAAATAGTTTTATTTAATTAATTTACCTATTCATCCCCTTTTAATAAATTAAATACATTTATTTAATTAATTAATCCATTTTCCTCTTATAATTAATTAAATATTTTTATTTAATTTATTATATCACCTTCTAAAACTACAGTTCTTTCAATCAATTAAATAATCTTCCATCAAATCCCCTTTTCCTCTAAAATCTAATTATGTTAATTAATCCTTGGTTAATTAACCTACTAACCTCCATCATCCCATTCTTCAACTTTTAACTTCACCCACCTATTATGCTAATTAATCCCTAGTTAACTATTCTAACCCCTATTATTACCATTATTTTCTAATTTAAAATTCACCCTCAACCCCCTAATCTTGTCTCATTAATGCCACAAATCTCACCTACCTCCACTATCTTACACCTAGCCTCCAAAATTAAATGAGGTGTGTAAAGAGCCTTGCAAAATTTTGCTCTAAAATTTCCGTTTTGACTCTTTTGGAATCTGGTAATCTCCAAATGTGAGTGCTGATTATATGCTGTTATAATTTTTTGTTGGTTGTTTGATTTGAAGGGAGCTCGTTTGTATGCCGACAAAGGTGCTATGAAAGTTGCCCTGATTTCATTGTGAAATACCTCAAGATTTCTGCCTTTAAATTTCTGTTTTGCTGTTTAGGAGTTTTGTCAACATTTGAACCTTTCATTTCTGTTCCAGATGTTTGCTTGATGGTACTGGTATTTTGTTAGCATAAAAGGATTGCATTTACAAAATGACACTAAGAGAGCATTCAATGACAGGGTTGAAATGAAGTTACAACTGAAAGGTAATATTTTGTATTTTCCACGACATATAGTTGAATGAACTGGTAACTATGCACCTACAGCAGTTTAGACCTTTGGACAAACAGTTTGCTGATAAATCCCAAAGCTCCACAAAGTTGCTATTACTGACATTTTCCTATCAGCAGTTCATAAGAACACTTGACCATTTACAAGGACTAAGACAGCTTTAAATATCATCTCTACAAAGCATTTATCCATTCACATAGAACTGAGACAACATTAAAGTTTCAACACTACAACGCGGTTTTCCATGTCAGTATCTTGTATTCACAGGAGCAGTATTAAGTCTGAAGCAACAACATTATATGACATTTTGAACCATAAAAGGGATAGCAGTTCTTGCATTAAACCCATAAATTGAGATTACAAACAAGAGCATTCAAACCTGGTTGCTACGCAGTCCTGAGTCAACAAAATAGTGGGTGGCTACAACAGGGACGTCCAAAATAGACCTGGTTGCTACGCAGTCCTGAGTCAACAACTTGGTGTGTGGCTGCAACAGGGACATCCAAAATAGACCAGTGTGTTCTCCTTGTAGGCACGTTTCTTCCTGGCTAAGGGCTCACCAAAAATATTCACAAACAGCTGATCAAACTGCAAACCCGTTCAGACCAGGGATTCGCATTTTTTTTCTCACGTTTCTTCACAAACCTGTCTAAAAATCCTTCAAAGGAGGTCCCTGTGTGTGGTAATGGTCGCGCCTAAAGATCTCACATGGAGAGACGCATTGTAAACTCAGATACAAGCCCCAAATCTGATCCACGTAGGTAACAAAACCCCTCCAAGAGAAAACGCGAAAGTCTGGTGTTTCCTTGTTCTGGCCAAAATCTTCGAATATGTTCCAGCTAGGGATGGTCTCACACATCCGAAACTGGCTGAGATGGGTCTTAAAACCCTAGCAAGGAGCCGGTGCTCTTCATGCGACAAGAGAGAAGTGAAGTTTCAAGTGGTGCGAATGACATTCTCATACTTCCTTTTTGTATTCTTTCATTCAAAATGGAACCCTTGACTTTTAGGCCAAACAAAAGGTTTTAATATTTCAATTTCAAAACATAAAGTGACATTCTAAAGTCAATTGAATAATATTTCATTTTGTCCCTTTAAATAATTTATCCCAGTCACTTTATAAAATTATTTAATTAATCACTTAATATCACCATAGGGAATAATCTGACTTAGGCAATAATTAAGTAATTAAATAAATGACTCCCTATTTCCGTCAATTGCCTGCGGGAGTTAAAAGGGCAACGAGGGCGCAAAGAGGCCTAGCTGGAAGGGGACATTACAAGGTGTCATTCCAAGGTGTGCTCATACATGTGTGAGCACACTTCATCTCCCCTCTCACACTCAATTAATGCTAATGAGCCACACCTCTTGATCCATGTATCACATTCTCAAGCAATCCTAGCCCTCCATCAACTTTCAATCTTGACCCTCCATTTTACCCTCCAATTTTCTATAAATTGGGCCTTCATCCCCTCATTTCTCCATCTTGAATTGTGTTAATATTATGCTAGTGTAATTGTGAGCAATCCACATCCAAACCTGGAGCAAATCAAACAAGATTAGGGTGCAATCTTGAGCTCAATCAAGGAGGGTCATTAAAGTTATAACACTCTATTTGGTTTTTATGCTTATTTCCTTATGTTTTTATGCTTTTGGTAATAATTTCTAACCCCTCCACAGTACCAATTCAATTTTAAAAGATTGATCATGTAGGAAAGCTCGATGTCAATGTGTTGCATCACAAATATAAAAGGCCCTTGGTAGCCAAAGTCTTTAAGATGTCAACTTTTGGGGCAAGGTGGTTATGAGAGGACATACGGAAGTAGAGGTCAATATGGTTAGCTTTTCTTAAGACTTGGTAGGTTAAAGAACTTTATCTTTTTATGAGAAATATATCAAGGAACAAGAGTTAATTGTTGTTTCCAACTCTTATGATAAACTTGATGCACTCAACAATACTTTTTAAGTGAGTGGAAATCTTCCAATTTTTTAGGGCCAGAGAGACAAAATATGTTTGTATAATCAACATAGCATTTCAACCATCTTAGTTTGAGGGGGAATGTATTGAGGTGTCTCTCCAAAATGCTTCATGTAAAGGTTGGCAATGATAGAGATAATGAGGCCTCCATAGAAAACTCGTCAAATTGTTCTAACTTAATTTTTTTGTCATTTTAATAATGGATCAAGAAATGTGATTTGAAACATTAATGCTAAAATATACCACACAACTCCATCCAAAAATACTCTCAATCATTATCATGAATTATGGAAATATAATATTTTTAATATTAGATTTAATTATATCCTCAAATTTAATCAATACATTGAATCAAACATTAAGTATGTTATTTAGTTAATAATATTTTCAAAGTAATAAATTTATTTGGAGATTTTAATGTGAGATATAAGGAATATGATGGGGAATATTTCAACCAACCATATCTTAATTAAGAAAACATGGAGCTCACATCTTTAAGCATGATAGAAGGTTATAAAGGATGGGGGAGCAGGGGTGATTAGATACACAATCTACAAGTCAAACAAGTTGAAAAAAACAATGAAAAAAATAAGGGAAGAAGAATTATGGGGTATGGATACTAAATATAAAATTACCTAGAAAATAGGTGGTGTGATGAGGGTAGAGGAGAATAATTTTGAAAAAGGATAAAGGAAAGAGAATTCAACAAGTATTATTCAACTAGTCTACATGTTTCAATCAAACAAATCAGTGACCCTTCAAATTCTAATTACGTCAACTGGCTGACTTTAATGATCGACGATTGAGAATGTGGTAGAATGATAGTTGACCATTGAAAAAGATATGACCGTTTGATGAATCCAATATAAAATAAATTAAAATAATATTAAAAAATAAAACACTTTATACAAAGAAAGCAAAGAATCAAACATTTTTTCTACATTTCTACTAGAAAAAACAAAAAAACAAAAAAACCATAATTATTATATTTTACAAAAAATATTTTACTACATTGAATTTATCTTATCTAATTAATCATTGCACTTTATACAAAGAAAGAAATGCCATCATTAATAAGCACTTTTATTCCATTTTCCTACACAAAAGAAGCATTTATTTTAAATTGTTTTTCTTCTTAGTTCAAAGCATTTCACAATTACACTCTATCCATACAAATTCTAAATTAACAAAAAAAACTATCTGCATTACCCATTGCACACCAAAATGCGATTGCTAGTATTATTTATAATGACAACATGTATGTCTGATGTTAAAAGAATAAATTAATGGGAAACATTAAATAGACTTCAAAATTATGTTAATATGTGTTTAAGTATTACATATAGGGTAGTAACCCTTAAAATTGAAGCCTACCTTATTTTCTCTCTTTTTTACAAAATTTTTAAAGTTTTTTTTTAAATTAACTCTATAAAAAAATAATCTAATATTTTATTCATAAAATAAAAACCATGGATTTTTGGATTTGAAAAAGGTATTTTTACATAGGGGAGAGGGGCCCATAGTGGAGCACCCTAACTTCGCGTTTTTCAAAATCCTACATGGAATTTCAAATCAGTCCCAGTTTTGTACAGCAGTTTATTTGGCAACTCACCTGCTTAAAAAATTTAATTTTAGTGTCACATCATCAAATATGATGCCACATCAACATGCTTTTTGTTAAGGTATTAAAAAAGACTCAAAAAAAAAAGTGAGACCGATAGTGGTGCACTAAGTCATGTTTTATTGGTGCGCCGATGTGGCATTACATGATTTGTCAGTTTGTGTACTTATGGATAAAAAGTGTTCTGCAATTGGATATTAAGATGCTCCACTATGAGGCCCACTGAGGACTACTTCTATCCCCACTATTGGAACCTGCTCCACTATAGACCCCTCTCCCCTACTATGCGAAAAAAAAAAAAACCTACCAATTTTTAGCACCTAATTTGTACCTCCTCATATGAGATTTTTACAGAGGGATAATTTTTAATTTGGATGTGCACTGTCTTCACAAGTTTTTAGCTGGACCTTGTTCGTAAGTTTATTTTGAAAATGAAGAAAAAGGTGGCTGTAATTTTCTAGAAATTGATGGAAAAACTAGCTTTTGTCTTGCAAATCACTTGAAACTAAGAAATGGGAACCTATAAGTTATAACTTTCCAAAATTGATTGGATTGCTTAACGGATTGTATATGTACTATCTTATGACATGTACAAAACTAATATGAATGAATTTAATTGAGAAACAAGAAGTTAATAATTAGCATAACGACGTTGGGCCTGATTTCACAATTAGATATCCACTCAAGCAATTAGATAATGTAGTCCAATGAAATTGGCTCCTCTTATCCCTCTCATCTGGTATGTCTTATACCTTGTTAGGACTAGAGCTAAACTGAGACAGTACATGTAAATTAAAGTAGGATTGAGAAAATTGGATATTGACTGAGAATGTGTTAAAAGACATGTTCTAATTAAAAGTGAAAACATTCTGAATTGGTGATGATTTTTTATTGATTGAATTCGTTTCAAGCTTATGTTAAAGTGAGTTTAAGACTGCATAGGGATGTGAAATGGAATTGTCCGGTGTGGTCATCGTGAAAGGAATAGCTCAGATCCCTCCGACTGAATTGATTAAAGAAGTTAAGAAGCATCATGGGCAATTGATAACACGACGAGGATAAATAAGGACTTTTACTTGGTGATCAAAAACTTTATCATGGCAACTTTTCAACTCTTTAAAACTTTCTCATACTCAATTTACGTGATTTAATAGTTGTTTCTGCTCCTTTGTCATAATGTTGGGTAGTGGCTTGGGTCTTTTGACTTCGGCTAAGCCTTACCCCACGACTGGACCTCCCAAATTTGATGTAATTGCAGAACTTAGTTTCCTTTTTATATAATATATTAAATTCTACCAAGAAAAAATGTTGCTAACCACAAAGACTGAAAGAGGTATTCGATTGATCAGCTTGCAGGTATAAAAAGAGAAAATGGCAGATATTTATGGAATAGCAGTTCTTAAAATGAACATGTCAAGCTACATCTATGCAACATTAGCTCTGGGAAAATTACATCTCAAATGACTGACAAAGTGATTGTCGCTCTTGAAAAACACATGATGAAAAGCATCAAGGAATCTATAGATAAACCGTAATACATAAAACTTCGTTTGTAAGGGTTCAAAAACTAGAAAGGAAGAAACCCAACAACAAAAGCATGCCCAGGAAATGTCATTACTGGTGGAAGATAGGTAACAAATCTTAGGACAATAGAAAAATGCTTGCAGACTTATTTAAGGAGGAGGATACTCAAGATCATAGAAGCAATAATCTGTAAAATATCCCAATTAATCCCGATTTTAAAAAATCTGCAGGCTGGATGATTTTTTCCCCAATTTTTTCCCATTTCAAACTGCAAAATTGCCAAAAAAAATGCGTTTAAAACCTGCAAAAAAATTGAATAAAATCATGTTGATTTTTGAGCGAAAAAAAAACCATGAGACCATAGCTTGTTGCTTACTATTACGCTTTGATAGATTTTTTCCAAGCATCCATAGCTTGTTCAAAAGCACTTGTTTTAGGCTTTTAGCCATAGCAGCGAGGCAGTGAACTGTTTGATAAAATGCTGTGGTAGACATGTATGAAAAATGTGGTAGCCCATAGCATAGACAAGGCAGTGAATTGTTTGAAAAAATGCCTTAAAGAAATGTGGTCTCATGGTGATGGAATGCCATGATGAATGCTATCGCGAGCAAATGCTATGGATTGTCATGGCATTCCGTCACCATGAGACCACATTTGTTTGAGGCAATTTTTCAACCAGTTTACTGCCTTCTCTATGCTATTGCTTACTATTATGCTTTGGTAGATTTTTTCCAAGCATCCATAGCTTGTTTGAAATCACCTGTTTTAGGCTTTTAGCCATAGCAGCAAGGCAGTGAACTGTTTGATAAAATGCTTCAATGGTAGACATGTATGAAAAATGTGGTAGCATAGACAAGGCAGTGAACTTTTGAAAAAATGCCTCAAAGAAATGTGGTCTCATGGTGATGGAATGCCATGACAAGTGAATTGCTATGGTTTGTCATGGCATTCCATCACCATGAGACCACATTTCTTTGAGGCATTTTTTCAACCAGTTCACTCCCTTGTCTATGCTATTGCTTACCATTATGCTTTGATAGATTGTTTCCAAGCATCCATAGCTTGTTCGAAAGCACCTGTTTTAGGCTTTTAGCCATAGCAGAAAGACATTCAACTATTTGATAAAATGCTTTGGTAGACATGTATGAAAAATGTGGTAGCATAGATAAGGCAATAAACTGTTTGAAAAAATGCCTCAAAGAAATGTGGTCTCATGGTGATGGAATGCCATAACAATCCAATTTCTTTGATCTCATGGTGATGGAATGCCATGACAATCCATAGCAATTTGCTTGTCATGGCATTCCATCACCATGAGACCGCATTTCTTTTAGGCATTTTTTCAAACAGTTCACTGCCATGTCTATGGCTTGTCATGGCATTCCATCACCATGAGACCACATTTCTTTGAAGCATTTTTTCAAATAGTTCATTGCCTTATCTATGCTACCACATTTTTCATACATGTCTACCAAATTATTTTATCAAACAGTTCATTGCCTTGCTGCTATGAAAGCCTAAAGCAGTGCTTTTGAACAAGCTATGGATGCTTGGAAAAAATCTATCAAAGCATAATAGTAAGCAATAACATAGACAAGCGTTGAACTGTTTGAAAAATGTCTCAAAGAAATGTGGTCTCATGGTGATGGAATGCCATGACAAGCAAAACTTTAGCCATAGCAGCAAGTGAACTATTTGATAAAATGCTTTGGTAGACATGTATGAAAAATGTGGTAGCATAAGCAAAGCAATGAACTGTTTGAAAAATGCTTCAAAAATGTGGTCTCATGGAATGCCATGACAAGCAAATGCAATTGGCAACTGCTCCTAGTTATTAGTTATGCAATGTGAAGTAATTGCATAACTGCTTAGGTTGACTTTGTAAAAACTATATTGTAATTGAAATTTTGTCATCTATCAACATCTAGTTATTAGTTATGCAGTGTGAAGTAATGCATTGAGTCTGAAAGATGTGCAATGCACTATAATCAGCAATATGATTATAAACTAAAAAAATCTATTTTTTACAATTCATTAGTTGAACTCTTTATTTTATTTGCTCTCTATATCTCTATGCTATGGAAATGCCTTTATTTCCAAAAAAATAGTTTTTATCTCTTGTTCTACCATTTTTTAGGTTTTCTTTTAAATCCAATTTTTCCCCATTTTTTGCCGATTTTTTCAAAAAATCTTACACTTTTGGTTTGCCGATTTTTTCCCCAAAAGATTTTTGCTGCTATGCTCAAGATAATGGAGCACACTTTGCAAATACATATGGTTGTGAGTTGTTTTGAATTGTAAGAATGAGT
Organism: Sequoia sempervirens; assembly: GCA_007258455.2. NCBI lineage: Eukaryota > Viridiplantae > Streptophyta > Pinopsida > Cupressales > Cupressaceae > Sequoia > Sequoia sempervirens. Next base: position 453,035,217 of record VDFB02000017.1, read on the forward strand.
CATGCACATATAGATGGGAATTAAATGTGATTCAACAGCCTGCATCAGAACATTTTTGTGGTCCTTAAACTTTTCTTAGGCGTTCAGATTTTGCCAAACTACAACTGTCTTCCATAATAGGGAAGAGATGGCAGGCACGGTAACAGCATCATGTGGTTTGTAGTGGAGAATTAAGTAATGTTGTAGCATGTTCATTGTAGGGGATTCATAAAATGGGTGGATCTTAGTTGTTGGGAGATTGTTGGAATACAACTATACATTATGTTGAACTTTAGCATGCATCCTGTTAGAAGCCAAACATTTGGTACCCATCTATGTTGTATGTACTTGCATATAAAATAGAAAATGAAGTTCTCCCCTTCCCAATTGCTCTCATATTATATGAGCTATTGAAAGTTTTATCTACGTGTCTGTTTTTCTCCTCTTTACCATAGAATTCAGGTTCTCACTACTTGCTATTTGCGGTAAACCTGCTTCTTGTAGATTATAGTCTTAATGAGCATGATCTTTGTCCCTTTCTATGATACCTTGCTTGAGTCATTTATTACAACTGATAATATGTTAGCAACTGGCAACATATATCGATTCTTGAGTGCTCAAATTAGGGTAGAGACAATACCTTCATGAAGCCCAGTTTTGATATTCACCTGAGGGATTTAATGGCTATCTATCCACAACCTTGGTCTGATGCATGGTTAAAAATTCCTCTAGACATTCTCTACGTATCCTATCATTCCTATGGTGTACACTGTAATTTTTTCAGTATTTACATAAATATTTTCTCCCCAGAAGTAAATTTATTCTCATTCTGCAGCTGATATGCATGCTATTAAACTAAGAAAATTAAAAATAGTGAGAAACTCAGATATCACATGATTGGAGACTTACTTATTCAGACAGATGAGGGAAAGAGAATCAAATAAAAAAATTGCTTGCTATTATTTCATTTGTATTGAATTTACCAGACCTTACTGTTATACACTTTATACCAATGGTTATAAATTTAGTATACACATAAAAACTTTGATTCATATTAATTTGATAATCATTACCTAACACGTGTATGCATTTAAAGGTTCAAGTGAATGTTCAGAGAACCTCTTTCTCTGATACTCAAAGTCAAATACTTGATTTGATATTCCTTCAACAATTATACTTTCACTAGCAGAAAATTAACTTCCTGTTGATACAAACAAACTTGATGAATCTTGGAACAGCTGGCACCTGATAATATTAAGATCATGCAGCAAGCAGCTTCTGAATGTCCTTCTGTATCAAGATGATTGCTTATTATTAACTGCTAAACTTAAAGATGGTCTGAATTATAAATAAAATGAAATATTGCTGAACAGCTTGACAGCCCATTTTATGCATGAAGCCAACAAGCCAACAGTGAAGAGAGCATACTGACCTCAATTTGAAATGGAGAAGTTGTTGGAGGATATCTCTCGACAACCTCCCCATTCCTGTCTATCAAGAATTTCTCAAAGTTCCACTTTATAAGATCACCTAAAAACCCACCCTTATTTGATTTCAAAAAATTGTAAACTGGAGCTGTATTTGGGCCATTCACGTCAACCTGAAAATAGTAGTTTATCAAATCCATGATAAACTCGTAACAGAGCAGCATAAAAGTGATATTGCCAAGACCCTAGTCAAACCATCATAGATTCAATTGTGATGATACCTTGTCAAATATGGGGAATTCTGCTTTGAAACGGGTGCTTGCAGACTCCTTTATCTCTGTGTTCTTACCAGGTTCTTGTCCAAATTGATTGGAAGGAAATGCTAAGATTTCAAACCCTGCATATCATAATTTTCCAATAAACTCAAGTCTAATGCCAACATGATTACCAATTATAGGGATGCATACATTTAACATACTTTTGCTTTGAATTTTTTGATGTGTACAAATAGCACTAAAGTTCCAACTTACATAGCAGTAGAATTTGAATCTCCCCAACGTTTTGTCAACTAAATCAATTTTATGCAGAGAAATATTTTGTACAATATCTCCACAAATTATCTTCTCTACTTGTTTATCTCCCCAACGTTTTGTCTACTAAATCATTTTTATGCAGTGAAATATTTTGTACAATATCTCCACAAATTATCTTCTTTACTTATTTCCTTACAACCATTGTAACGAAAGCTTGACTTACCTGCTAAAGATATGACTAATAGTAATTTTATGACATTTTTTTTTTATTGTACTAAATTCTGCTGCAAAACCTGGCTATTCTTTGACCCATGAAAAGAGAGATTTGTGACACTGAATGCAATGAATCTTTAAAGGAAAAAAAGAGAACATTTAGGAAATGAAGTTCAAAGTAAATATAAAATGAAGAATTGGGAAGAAAGCACAAGGAGATATTTTTGGCAATTTGGCATATTTGGTAATCCATTAGGACATGGTTCATTTTCAAAAGTGATTTAGTGCTATTCTTCTTCACTCATCTTGTGTTCAACCTCAGTGAATATCGCCCTTCGCCTAGCAGAACCTAAAGAAGAAAGAGCGGCTTGCCCGCTCTTATACATTGGTCTGTTGTTGCCATTGTCATATCATAAGTCCAACTCATCATCCTATGATAACCTCCCCGGACTTAGGTTTTGGTGTTGCCTTTAGGATTTGTTGAACTACAACATTGAGCACCAACACTTACCAACACCAATAATTGAAAGTGAGGCCTCAAGGGTTGGCATTAGGGCAGTGTTGATGCAAGAAGGAAAACCTCTGGCATTCACAAGCAAGGCACTTGCAAGTAGAAATTTGGTTAAATCTACCTATGAGAAGGAAATATTAGCCACATATCTTCTGGGGCCACAATTCAACATTAAGATAGACCATCATAAGCCTTAAACTACTTCCTAAAGCAATGACTTTCTCTGCCAGAATAACAAAAACGGATCACCAGATTATTAGGCTTTGAGTATGAAATTACTTACAAAAATGGCAACGAGAATGTGATGGCAAGTGCCCTATGTTGGAAATTTGAAGAGCAGGCAACATTATTTGCTTTATCCTACCAACTCCAAATCAGTTGCAAGAGGTCCAACAAGAGTGACGGCAAGATACATAGGTTCAATAGCTTATTCATAAGCTAGCAACCAATCCCACAACTAAGCCTGAATACACTTTGGATGGCCAGTACTCGTGTTACAAAGGGTAAATTGTGTTTTCTAGGAATTCTACTCTTCAGAACAAATTGTTACAAAATCTACATGCATCGTCTTCTGCAAGGCATTCAGGTTCTTGAAGACATTTGAAAGAACAAAATGAACCTCCTTCTAGGCTGATATGAAAACTGATATCAAAAAACTTGTTACGGAATGTTATACATGCCAACACAAAAAAGGAGAAATTATCAGGAATCTGAACACTCTATAGCTATTGTCAATTCTGAATGCAGTAGAGACAAACATTTCCATGGATTTTATTAAGGCACTACCTAAGTTAAGTGGCAAATCAGTCATTCTTGTGATGGTTGATTGATTCTCTAAGTATGCCCATTTCTTGTCATTAGCCCATCCTTGTAAAGCCTCTATTGTTGCCCATGTCTTACTTGACTATATCTTCCGCCTACATGGTATGCCCACTTCCATTGTTTGTGACTATGACCCCACCTTCAAAGTAACTTTTGGAAAGAACTATTCAAGCTGCAAGGAATGTAAATAAAAATGAGCTCTGCATTCCACCCGCAAATTGATGGTCAAACAAAGATAGTAAATGAATGATACAAGACTTATTTATGTTGCTTTGCTTCAGAACAAACTCACTCAGCTAAATGGCTACCCCCTGTGAAATGACAACACCTCTAAGAATTCTTTCACCAAGATGACACTATATGAAGTTCTGTATCGCTAAACTCCACTATCTCTCACATCCTACCAGGCAGTTTCAAGGTACAAGTTATCAATTCAACTCCAAGCAGCCAGGAATATCTCCTCCAAACTCTCAAGGACATTTTGGCCCTAGCTTATAACCATATGAAACAGCAAGAAAATCAACACTGTTCCAAGTATACATTCATCAAAGGGGACTTAGTTCTTTTGTGACTTCAATCAACCCTAATGCTCACAAGAAAACAAAAGTTACCGCCCAAATTCTATGGACCTTTCCAAATACTACAGCTGATTGTTGAAGGCACCTACAAGTTAGGTGTCCCTCCATCCCCCAAGATGCATCATGTTTTCAATGTAACCTATTTGAAGGTGGTCTTTGGACATCACATTCACATTCAGTTCCCACTTCCCAAATTGGATGACAAAGGTTTCATTGTCCTCAAACCTAAAGCTATTATAAGCCATCGTTTGCACCAACTCTACAATTGCACCATCATCGATGTTTAGGTCCAGTGGCAACGGCTGTGACCAAAAGATGCAACTTGGGAACTTCTCCACCAGCATCAATCACAGTTTCCACAGTTCAAGTCTTGAGGACAAAGCTTTTGCAAGGGAGAGGGAAGGCTTTCGCAAGGGAGAGGGCATATTAGGACCTTTGCATCCTAACCTTCTATTATTGTTATGAGCAATGTAATAATCATAGTTTAGTTATTTAGTCAATAGTACATTGTGTGGATTTATCCCACATGCCTCACATGAAGTTGTAACAGTGTAATGAGCTCATGATAAATGTGTGGATTTATCGCACATGGGTTCTAACTTATACCTCACAAATCACATCTTGTGATGCTTATATACTGGTGTTGTAATGAAGTGAAGATCATCTTGGAATCATATTTTGTATTGGTGCCCTCCTCTTAAGGAGGTTGCCCCCTCAAAGAGGTTAGAAATACTTGTTCCAGATTCATGAATTTAAGCATATTCACAGCTACTTTCCAAGCATCCTGTTATTTTTCACATGTTTCTTCTGTTTGATAATATTTTGCAAATTCCTGCTAAGGTGGGACCTCACATAGCTCGATCATACAAGTTCTAGAAAAATCATAGAATATTAACAGAAAGGTTTGCAATTTAAAGCTTAAAGTGAGTACAACTTATATAAGCAACGTTATCTTTAAGAGCCCAAGACCTGTGATTTGAAGCCCAACAAATGCTGCGGAATGCTAATATTATGGGCATACCATTTGTTATATATAAAGGTGACAAAACGTGCAAGTGAAACAGAAGCAAAAACATGGAAATTTGGAAGTACCGCCTAATTACCAAAAGAACATCAGGCTATGAATGCTCCCATAGGCTAATCTATTTTGAGGAGAGGAAGGAGGACGTGATTTATCATCAATCAACATAATCACTGCACTGCCAGATGCCCAATGGAAAGGTTTGTATGGATCTGTGCTAATAATAGTCTATAAAGATTTACTAGCCATGATTCATCCTTTACACCTTGATTATGTAATTCTATGAATTTTTAAACCCAAATTCAGGTTTGGAAATACCTTGGATTTTGTACTTCTCATAGAGATGTGATAGCTCTGTGTAATTCGAACTAGCTAAACCGCTGCACAATATACACAGACCACTGTTAGTTTCAAGTAGTTAAGCAGGCTGTAACCATTTTTAAAGCTCAAGAGTTCAAAATGAGAAGCCACTTTCAACAGGTACAAGAATAAAATAGAGAATAAACTGAAACCTTAATCTATCTTTTAAATATTGTATTGCATTCAAATGTGTTAAGCTCAGTGGAAATTACGTCTAGCTAAAATTCTCTGAAATCCCAGGAACTCAAAAATTACATCATGCAAATTGCTTAACTTATGTAAATCGATACCACAAGTATTTTATTCAATTTACCCAAAAGACCTTTTTGTGGTACCGAAATTGCAACAAAAGTTCAATTGCCTTTAAATATAAACCCAAATCAATTCTAGTAACTTGCATTATGCAAGTCATGAGTTAATTACAGCTGGGCCAATAAATAAGTTTATATTACTAAAGACTTTAAGCTCCATGGTCGATAAATTGTTGAAGTAAACAAATGGGATAACAAATAGGCTTATTTTCTTCGAGACTTCAAGTATCCACAGTACATAAATTGTTGAAGAAAACAATTGATATAAAAAATAAAAATAAAAATTGATTTCAATCTTCTACTATCGATAAATTGTTGAAGAAAACAATCGTGCTAGCAAATAAGCTTATTTTGTAAAAAGCTTCAAACTTAGCCAGTCCGTAAATTCTTTTTAAGAAATGGATTACAAAAATTTTAAGAATCAAATTTCAGATCACCCATCTTTAAAATGAATAATAAATTAAAAATTACAGTTTTATAGTTCCTTATATAAATAACTCCTTTCAAGCAAATGACGTCAGTGGGATCCTAACCTTAAAAAATTTGATCAAATAACAATTTATCAAAAACGAGCTTTAGGAAAATTTTATGAACATAAAGGATTAAATCAATGTTTCAGGCCATTCTCTGTGACACACCATCAACGCTAATGATAAGGAAGACAAAGCGAAGTTATTTACACGAGGACCTCTAATTTGAAATCTATATCACTCGTCGTGCTGATTGCTGGTGGGTTGCATAGTAGCCTGAAACATCAATTTCTTTTGTGAAGCTTGCTTCTAATAACTATTACAGATTGCCGAAGTTTTAATTATCTAAACAGTAATTCTTCAAACTAGGCCCAACAGAAAAGAAGTTGCCCCAAGTGAGATATGAGAACAAATATATGAAAAAATTTATTAAAAAACGCTTATTTTGATCTGCTAACAGATTTGGAGGTAACTGAATTTCTGGTAGATTACCATTGAGAAGCGACGTTAACAGCCAAGAGAACCTTTCCCTTGTAATTGCTCAGAGCAACCTCACTCCCATCAATATCCTGCAGTCAAATTCCCCACATACCATGTTATTTATGCTATATAAAATCTATTAAAATATCCCAAAATAACAATACTGTGTTCACATTAATTGTAGTTAATTCAACTGGTAAAAGTGTCGGGCTTTCATATGGAGTCTAATGTTCAAATTCTAGAAGAATAGGTGGGGCTCTGGTATAGCTGGATTCCTTATACAGAATTAAGAGCTTTGAAGCTTTCCCCCAAAGCTCAAAAACCCCACCAAGCAAGGGCTGCACCCCAGCTTGAATGTGTGAAATATAAGACGAGGCCCACTCTAGAACTGGACCAGTAGGGACCGAATTACCAAAATTAAAAATTAAAAACCAAGAAAATTCTAAATGTTCAAATTAGGTTAAACACCACATCCAAATGAAAACCTCTTCATTGTCTACTATCGGTAAAGGGTTGGGAGCTGCCCCTATAACCATCCGTTTGGAAGAGGATAGACGGAAGCCAGGTGGTGAACAGCAGACCTCCCACTAACAATTTTATAATGTTGAAATAAGATCACTAAGAACATCATAGTGATAGAATTTCCAATGGCAGGAAAAACGAAATGGATAAGAACAAACCTTGACGGTAAAATCGTGAAAACTTTTCTCTGTCACTGCTGCCGCAAACGCAATGCCTGGAAATCTAATGCTTTTGAGAACGAGTGCCGACGCTTTAGACGATTTAAGGGAGAATGTGTGGCTAAACAGTTGTAATTTTGGCACAGCATTCACAATTTGTGGTAAGTAACGTGCCCTAACGGAGAAATCATAAGCAGCGAGAGGTGCTCCTTTCACGAAATTCGAATCGGTGTTGCGAGACAGCAAGTTTGAGAAATGGCAGGCGGATGACGCTCCAAGAAGGGATGCCATGACTGAAACTGTTACAACTGAGTTTCTGCTGATGCTCACTGGCTGTACTTCTAGTTGGAGAAAATCATATGTCACATCTTCCTAAGAATGACGTGGATATGCAATCTCCCCGAGTATGTCCTACTCCTAAGGAAATCAGACAAATTAAATTGACAGTTAAAAGATATTTCAATAGCCAGGTGGTGGGAGTTAAAAAAAAAAAAAAATTCAATAGGCAGGTGTTCTAATGGATTTTTTTTCTGTATTAAAAATAGGAAGTTAGTTGGTTTTATAGATTTTCACGTGGAAGGCTTGCTTTATATGAAATGGACAACCTACTTCATGGATTTTCTACATGAAGTTAGTTGGTTTTATAAATCTTTTGTGGAAGAATTGAAGAGAAGATATTTCAATAGTAGGTGGTGAGAGTTAAAGATATTTTTCAATAGTCAGGTGGTCGAATGAATTTTCTAGCGGTACTAAAAATAGGAAGTTAGTTGGTTTTATAGATTTCTACGTGGAAGACATTTCTTATATGAAATGGACAATCTACTTTTTAAAATCAATAGTTGAGAATTGAGGAGAAAAATGTCATTTATCATTTTTTTCCTATCTATTTTTATTTTTAATATGATTTAACAATTTAAAAGTATGTTTTTTTTGTTTTAAAAACAAAGAAAAGAAAATAAGTTATAAAATGGAAATGAAAATATAATTATATTTTATTAATATTTTAATTCTAATAAATTTAAAATTAGTTTTATTTTTTTATTTAATTATTTATTAACTTAATATGTATACTATTTTAAATTATTATTTTATTAATATTTATATTTTGATTTATTTTGGTTTTGCATTTAATTTATTCTATTTTCATTTTTAATTTAGATTTAAGTTTTAAATTTGTTTTAATTATTTATGTCTTCTTATAAAATTACAAAAATAAAATAAAAAGTTATTAAAATTAATTTAATTTTATATTTATTTGTCTTATTAAAATTCTAATTATTGTAGAATAATTATATTTGGAATTTTATTTTAATTTATATAATAAAATAAATTCCAAACTTAAAATCTAAATTAAAAGTTATAGAGTGTGAGAGAGAGAAACCAACTTTTGATTAGTTTTGTGCCAACGATCCAAGAATAGCATGTGTCCCTCGGGAGATATGCTCAAGATAGCATGTCATTTGATTAATGATATGATATGTAATGCCCTACCCAAAGCATAAGGAAAAACTTGATCAAACAACTTTTTTTTTAAAACACAACAACCACAACACCGAAGATACAACATCAACATGTCACACTTGTACAATAACATGCAGACAAGTGTCGCATGAACATAAGGACACAAAGACAATAACCACAAGATGACCTCACCATTACATAAGCAAGGTGGTGAAAATGAAAGACTAACAACACATGGGATAAATCCACCACAAAGAACATATGAGAGAAAGGAAACAACACTTACATGATGATTGATTACAACCTACGATCACCTTCTCTCACAACATAACTACAAGATAGGATGAGGGAATCATCAACCTCTAATCCATATCCCAACTCACTTAACAATTCTAAATAAGGGAAAACCTTCACTAGAGGATGTCAAACCAGGAGACACAACTCTCCACTATCTAGAATGACAATGGGTCACTTCCAGACAACACACACTTCCCAAGACATCTCGTTGCAATGTGACATCACACAAAGGAAAGCATACTACAACACAACAACTCAAGACCAATGAGGAATGTTGAGAACATTAACAAGACCAACCATGAAGGTTTACAACCTTCCAAGACTTCATAAGACAAGGTGCACAATCTCCCTAACCTTAGGTTTTCCAACCGAGAAACTTCAAAAGAGTGCACACAAAATAATGCAAGAGAAACCACAAGTCTTCAACCAAGACACTAAAGGACAAGCTCCGAACACCACTAGACCTCTAGGACCATGATGAACAAGTTTTTTTTATATGGCTTACCCATACAAGGTCCTAAATCTTAGAGAAACAAACAAGTCCTAAGAGAGAGATAACTTGACTAAGTTGTCGAAGGTCTAGTTGACAAAAACAATTGTCACAAGCAAGATACTAGACATAAAAATTATCCAACAATGGAATTAGGCTTAGAGAACCCCTATCTAACCATGGTTAAGAGGGTTAACATTATTATTTTTGTATGGGAATGAGGCTGCCCAAACACAGGACCAAGCCACCCAAACAAAGAGGTAATTTTAAGTTTGTCAACCCTCAAAACCAGGGTGCCCCACTGTCAACCATGTCAACCAAACCACCCCACTATGGTACCAGGTTGCCCCACTACTAAGGGTTGGCCAAATAGAGAGGAACATTCTGGTGAGTTTGGAGACTCCTAAGTAGACTAGGCCACCTATATGCAACACTAGACCACCCAAACTCACTGGAAGACACTAATGTTCATTTTAAACTGAAAATAAATGTTCATAAGTTCATTTTAACTTTCAAGGAATAAAGACATCATACTTTTACGATCGTGCCTGACACCAACACCAAGACACGTAATTAGGGCTAATCTACTAACATTTGCAATCAAATTACAATTTATCTCAAAGAGAGGTTCTTTTACAAATTATATTATAATTACATAGGGAGAGGACTCAAATGTCCTTCCAACTTCAAATTACATTGCATTGACTATCTACAAAGTGAAATAACAAAGAAGGAAGAAGATACCAATGTTGCTCTCACTCCTTGAACCTTTGAACCCCAACGGTGGTTTCCACGCCACCCTACCAGGTGAAACCAAAAAGGTCCACTCCCACTATGCTAGAAGATGGTCACATGGCCCAAAAACACTCAAATAAGACACTTGGGAGAAGGGTATACACTCACATCAATCACAGATAAACATCATAATACAAATCATACAAGAAAAGCAAGAATAATCAATCATCTCAAGATGGTCCAAATCACATAACCTATTGGCATGAACACAATGGCATATCCAAACACTCACATTGGGCACATTCACCAATGGAAAAAATCATCATGAATAACAATGCTAAAAGGACTAAGTCCTAGGATCAACACATTCACCGAGCTCAAATTGTGGCATGAAAACCAATACAATAAATTTGACTCAATGAAAATTTTGAACATGATCTTAAATGACTTATAACAAGATTTCATGATGGAGACTTCAAATCTCCCATTCCAATTCATCCAAATTCACCTTAAAATTTCAAATATTCTTAGTTTCCTTCAATGCCAAAAATCAAAAAATTTACAAATTGCCATTAAAATTTCATCAAAATTGAATTTTCAAAAATAAAAAACTAAAGATACCCTTTGGTAGAAAAAGTTCCCAACACCCCTTTTAAGCAATAAAACAATCATTTTGCACAATTCCTAAAAAATTGGGCATAATAACGATGTTTAGAGGGAAAAATTGTAAAATTTGCATACAATAATTGATAGACCCCCTAATTCTATGAAATAAAAATCATTGGGAGGTTCTAACACCCCACCAATCCATTTGCAACCTTTAGAAATGAAAACAATAAGCATTTGAGGAGATATTGAAAACTTACCTCTTAATTTAGCAAAATTTGAAAAGAGAAGAACTTTAAACACACCCCACGGATGCACGAATCCATGCATGAGCATGTTCTCCTACCAATTCATATCCGGATGCTTCAAACCTCATCAAAATTTCCCTCCATTTTCTCTCCCAATCACAAAACCAAGAATTTGTGGAAAAGAGGGTTTTTCCTCTCCAAATTCCTCACAAAAATATAACATGAAATAAAAATGAAATGCCTTTTTCCTTTTAACCCTTTTTCCTTTTCAAAATAAAATAATATATTTCATTTTCCAATTAATCACATTTATCCCTGATTTCACCCAAGCCAAAATAAAACATTTAAATATAAGACAATTTTCTATTCCACACTCAATTTACGATTTAAATCTATATAAGCATATTTTAACATTAGTTGCAGATTTACTAGAATTCAAATCAAAATAAAATTAATGTAAATTATACTTCCATTCTTAAATTTGAAACTCCCACAATTAACCCCAAATCTCGATAATTGATTAAATTCACTCCCCAATTATCATTGAGCATATAATCTCACTATTAAATCCATATAAACATTTAACTGAATTAAATTATGAAAAATAGGAAATTTAACAAGACATCTATCACACATTCATGGGACATCCACAAAAAGAGTTATGGTATCTGAAATCATACCAACGATAGTATTCGGGTCAACACGTGGGTAAAATAACTAGAATTCGCACTTGGATCAAGTATGAGGGGTAAGGCAAAACAATAAATGGTCAATGTGACATATCCATATAACCACCATTAGGTAATACTCAAACCTGTGGAGCCAAGTGGAGAAATACATAGTACCTCTAACCACTCAACGCACACATCAAGCATACATGCTCCATATATATAAATAGTTGAAGCATCGCATAAATACCCTGTTGAATGCACAAGACAACTAAGAGGGGGTGAATCAATTGTATATTAAAACATCAAACCCTCATTAACATTCAGATCTACATTAATCCTTAAACCCTTAACAACCATTAAACCCTTATCATGCATTAGTTTAATATAAACATGAGAAACAGTAATGCAAACACATCCATACACATGAGAACACTAGATTTACATGGAAAACCCAAGAAGGGAAAAACCACAATGAGGACTAGCTCACAACATAAAGTAATTGCAACATTGAATACAATAGTCTCACTACCGAAGGGCTCACTACCCAAAAGAAAGAAGAAGGGCTCACTACCAATGGCTCACTACTAGATTACAAAAAAGAATAAATAAGATTGTTTTAATGATAAATCCATCTCAAAGCAACAAAAAATTTCCACCACTGCACCACCAATACATTCATACTCTCTTTGTAGAATGTAGATACCTTTTGCTCATTGCTTCTAGTAGTCTTAGTCATTAAGGCTCGCACTACACTTCACACTTTCACACATCACATCATAACTTGCATCACAAACACTTCATGCATACATCCTCCATCAACTCAACACACATCTATAACCATTACAACCTTGAATACAATCTACAAGGCCAAATTTGCACCTCAGCCATGCAAATTCAAATTAGGTCGGCACCAAAAAATTCCCACGCTAGAGAGGAATGAAGGTGGACCACATCACACTTTAACTTGGACCTAAATCCACTCATGCATGCCACACCATGCTTCCACAAACACCAAAGCAAATTCACAATTAGTGTAAACACCCAAGGTCGACCAAACCTATGTAAACACCATTGAACATTTAAGCACACACTTTCTTTTATCCAAAGATGACTTGAAAACCACACACAACACTCAAACACAATCTAGAATATCCCATAAACACCCTAAAATCTAACAAATTCCTTCGCAACAACTTTCACCTGAAGAACACACTCATCATGTACACCTGTTAAATTTCCACATATTGTAACACATTAATCCAACAATGTGGAGCACTAAACTTAGAACAACTTAGACTGGAGATAGATATGAGCAATGTAAGCATGCCCTTCGACCCAAAAGACCAGAAACTGCAACGCAAAGAAATGCAGAGCAAAACCTTTTCTTTGTGACAGCACTGCAATACAGTTCATACACTGGTGAACACAAATTTCTCTTCACAGTGATCTAAGACAAGAAACTTTAGATATAACACCTTTGAACACCTTTGATCAACATATTCAAACTACATAAGTAGATCTTCAATACAGAAGAAATGTGAAGCAAAAACCAAAACACTACTCTGCTATACTGAACGCTCTTTACCACACTGTTTCCTTTTCTATTCAAATTTTCTCAAAAGCACTTGAAAACCAAGCACCACAAACACCATTTCATCATCTGCAACACTCCTCATTACAACCAAACCAACTGCAATACAACAACTCAACCACACATGCTTATCAAGATAACACTAGAGGTTGACACCAGTGAGACTAGTAATGACAACATAATGCAACAAATCAAAGCAACTCCATAGGTTGAAATCAATGCAACAACAAAGATATGTTGACATCAATGACAACAAAAAATGCACAAACTTCCAACATACCCAGCAGTGTGCAACATCGTATCCATAAATTCATTACATGTAAATGATATAGTTCATGATAACATTTAATTACAACATCTATATTAATGCTTATATTCAAGAACCAAAACATAATAATAATCACTCAAGCAAGCTTGCATCATGCATGCATCCTGAGAATACCTCCAAAATGAAATACATCCATCACCTTTCAAGGGACTTGGCATCATATCACACATGCACTTCAATGTCATTTACATCAAGAATAACAATAAAATAGCCATAAAGGAAACATGAATCAAGACATAGAATAATAATACCAAAGTGTGATCATCTAACATCTCAACATATATGAATAGGTAGGCACTCCATGATAATTTACCTTTAAGACCTCTTTAGTGTACCCATTGCACACTTGAGGAAAATAGATAGAGAGAGAAAGAGAGAAAATAGAGAGGAAGATACAAGGGAGAGGGAGATAGAGACCAGATATAGAGAGGCAAAGGGAAAAAAAAGAGAAAGAAAGGAAGATATATATATATATAGAGAGAGAGAGAGAGAGAAAGAGGTAGAGATAGGTATATAGAGAGAGATGGGAATAGAAAGAGAGAGAGCTCTTTATATCTTTGTCTCCCTCTCTATCTTTATGTTTCTCATTAACTCTCAACCTCTATATATAACTCTCTCTCTCTCTCCCTCTTTCTATCTCTATTTATCCCTCTCCCTCTTCTTTTATCCTTCCATCTCTCTCTCTCATTCCCTCTCTATATATTTATCTCTATCTCTATCTTCCTCTCTATCTCTCTCCCCTATCTCTATCTCCTTACCTTTTCCTGCATCTCTCTATCTTTCTATTCCCCTTATCTTCCCCATAAATGTGTCTCTCTATCTCTCCCTCTTTTTATCACTCTCTCCCTCTCTCTCTCTCTTTCCCTATCACTCCCTCTTCCTATATCTCACTACTTCTCTATCTTCTCTTTATTTCTATCCCTCTCTATCTCTATCTTCATATATCTCTCTCACTCTCACACACACTACATATTTCCTCCTCCCTATCTCTATCTCTATATCTCTCTCACTCACACACACATGTGCACTCCTAGTTTCCCCCTCCCTATCTCTATGTCTCCTCTTCTCTCTATCTCTCTATCCCTCTCTCTTTATTACTTGTCTCTATCATCTCCTTTCTCTCACTCTTGCCTCCTAGATATCTCTATCTTCACATCTCTACCTCTTTCTATCCCTTTATCTTCCTCCCTCTCCCTCTCTCCCAATCACTCCCTCTTTCTATATCTCTCTACTTATCTTCTCTCCTCTATTTCTCTCCCCATCTCTCCCTCCCTCACTCCTTCCTTATCCCCAAATCTATTTATTTATCTCTACCTCTCTCTCCCTTTCTCTTCCCATATATCTTTATCTCTCTCTTTCTCTTCCCATGTATCTCTATCTCTCCCTCTATCTCCCCCTATTTCTCTCTCCCTCTCTCCATTTCTATTTTTCTATCTCTACTTCTCTCTATTTTTTTCTCTCTCTCCCTCTCCCCCTCTCTATATCTCCTTATATTTATATCTCTCTATCACTCTATCTCACCATCTATATATCTCTCTATCTCCCTTTCCATCTCCCTTTATATCTCTCTATCTCTTCCTTTCTATCTCTCCCTCTCTATCTTTCTATCTCTCTCTCTTTATCTCTCCCTATACCTCTCTTTATCTCTCTATTTATTTGTCTCCCCCTTCCTCTCTTGCTTTATCTTCATCTCTACCTCTATCTTCCTTTCTACCCCTCTATCTCTAGACATGTCTCCCTCTCTCTCTCCATCTTTCCCTCTTCCTAGACCTCTATATCTATATCTCTTTGGCTCTCTATCTCTATATCTCCATATTTCTTCTTTCATCTCTCCCTCTATCTCTATCTCATTATCTCTCCATCTCTCTCTACCATTATATCTCTACCTCTATATATCATTTCCTATCTCTATATTTATCTTTTTATCTCTCCTGCAATCATTATTTACCTCTCTCCCTCTCTCTACATATGTATCTTTTCAATCTCTATATATCCCTCTCTCCTCTCTTTTTTTATCTCTCTATCTCCTTCTCTCTATACCCCTCTCCATCTCCATCTCCATCTTCATCTCTATCTCTATATTCATCTCTATCTCCATCTCCTTACCCCTCTCTCTCACACGATCTTCCACCCTCTATATCTCCCTCTCTCTCCCTATTCCAAAAATAACATGACTTTGTTGGTAATGAAGTCCGAATATCTTCTTGATTCAAAGGTTTTGTTTTGGTCATGTCTAGATCCTTGTAAGTGGATGCATAGTTTATTTGAAGCTATCACTTCTCCATTGAGACCTTTGTTGCACAAACAACATAATTTGCTAAATGGCCTACTAATTGACCTCATGTACTATGCAAATATATGCAAAAAATAGACGAAATTTCCCCTAATTGAACTTCTACACTTTTCGGCATACCCATTGCACACCAAGGTGTGATTGCTAGTTATTAGTTAATATGAATAAATGAACGATTGATTTTTGTCTATGAGGTTAAAAATAGTCTATGGGAAGTCTTGTCATTTTGTTCTTTTGTATTTCAATCCTTTTCCTATTCGAGGAGATGATGAGCATCCTCATCTTCTCAATAATCTCCTCGCTACATAAACTATACCAAGAAATTGTTTTCATGATATTGGCATGTTTGTCCTTGATTTTATTGAAGGCATCATACTCCATAATAAAGTGTTTTTTTTCAATTCCACTACCTCGGTAGTGTAAAAATACACACCCTTTCTTCCTATGCTTCTTTAGATATTTTTCATTGCTCCATTTCACATCAAAATTGATGAGAGTGGTTCTCAATTGAGCAATAAGAATCTTGGCTCTCCACAGAATACTCGTCACTATGTAAAAATTTAGTTGACAAATTTTAAATTTTGTATACATGTTATGTGAAAGACATGATTTAATGGAAGAAATTTCTTGCTTTATTTTAAAGACACTTGAATATTGAGAATAAAATAAATAGGGATTCTTACTTTTTAAGATATTCTTCTAATTTAAACATTATGTAGTAGTTTTTCTTTCATCTCACAAAACCTTTTATTTTATAAAAATAAATCTTAAAACCCCTACATGAGACCACTTTCTTAATTAGTAAAACTAATTCATATATTATTAAAGTATCTTTTGAATTGATATAAATAAGGGGGAGGGAAGAGGACCTAAAAGACTCTCTAGCTAGACATGTTATATTGTGTTCACGTGGAGTTGCTTCAACAAATCAAATTTTTAATTTAGGATTAATAAGGGTAAAGTTATCATTTAAGCATATGAGGTTTTCATAATTCATACAAGTGAGTAAGAAAATATTTGAAACTTATGTGTATTTTATTTGTAATTATGAATTAAAAAATTAAGGAAGAAAGTTATCGGTTGCATTAGAAGAAGATGTTTTATTACATATTTATTGGAGGAGAGTCTAAATCTTGTAATGATGATGAAAATCTCATCCCCATTCCTTTTTCTCTTATGTTTTAGCCCACTTTAATTAGAGGGTTCTTTATGCAATGAAAAGTTTAAAGTGAATTATTATGTTGAAATCAACTCACAACCTTATTTAATCTTGTTCTCATCATTGATAATCCCCAAGAACCAATTATTCTCACTAGATCTTCCATCCACCAACCTAGTTAGGATTTGTAGGTGTAGAATTAACCAAGGTCACTCTTGCATGTGTGGATTTGAACCTTTAACTTTTAAATCTCAAAATTCAAATTGAACTTTACCTACCATTCTTTCTGGCCATTTAGAACCTACATAATGCATATTTGTGTGGATTTGTGTGCTATGTTGTCATGTTTAAGGAGATACCCTCTATTTGCACATCATTTGGGATAATTAAGGATCATTTATATAAGAACACCATCATTTTAAGTATATTGCATGCTTGTGTGTTGTCTTTGATATTCATTCATCATCATTAAATTGGTTCACATAAGGACTTGACCAAAGGAGAACAAATCTTTGTCTAGCAAGTTCCTAAATAGTGTCTCTTGACACGACTTAATTTAAGCCAAAGGTACAATAGATAAAAGTACCTTTGCAATAGTAATTGGTCTTCTACTTGTTTATTTTCATGGGTCAAGTTCAAGTTTATTACCAAGTTCATATATAAATATGTAGAGTTCAATTTCGCAAACAAATCTTAACCATGTGAAGTACAATTAGTTTATAGCTTCTAAAGCATTTATCTTGATAAGGCCCTATTTTTCTACATACTAGTTAATCTATTTCCAAAATCTTTAGTTGAATTCCTCCATCAATACTTCTTACCAAGTATTGAATTTAATTTATTTAATTTTTGTAAATTTGGATTTATATTTATTGTTCCAATCGTAGCTCTAAATCATGTTATTTTATCTTGTTTAATTAATATATTTGGGATAATTTCATGAGGTGTGTTTATTTTTCACACATTTATTTGATGAATAAGGGTTTTGGCCTTAAATTTTATCCTTCTTTATTAGGCTTCCAATTTCAAACTTTATTTGATTGCATATTTTATTATTGGATATCATTAGGTTTTCAATTATCCTAATGTGTGTGCTTCATTACATCATGTTTATGGCTTTGCTTTTCATTGTGTAGTCTTGTTTTAATCATAGTCTAACCATCCTTATTTTGGTTTTTAGGCTTTTACTTTTTTGAATTATGCATGGTTTAATTATTTGTTAACTTTTTATTTTATATAAGATTCTACATTTTTATATTATTTGTCCATTAGGTTTTAATTAGCTTTCTTGCATGCTAAGGTCTCATCTACATCTTCATCCTCCCTTAAGGAGAAGCCCTTTTTTAAATCTTAAAATGACTTTATCTAGTGAAATTGGTATTTGGGATGGTCTTTTCACTAGTACTACTTTTGTTACTAGTATTATTCAACTTGAGGTTAAGATATTTTATCATAAAAATATTCAAAACAAAAAATGTGTACATAAGATTATTAGTTGGCTAATGTTGATAGTAATACACATTTTGTTAAGGCCCTTTATGATTTGTTGATTAATAATTCATTTAGTTTGGAAGTGATTAAGATATTATTACTAAGGGTACTTCTTCTAGTTCTTTGAATAGTGAATCTTCTCTACTCATCCTATCCAAGAAACACCACCTTCTTAGTCTTGGTTGTATTCATTATTTTATATGCCTTTTTCCACACACCCTTCATCCATGTTAGATATTGTCCCTATGCATACTTCCCATCTTGAGTTTTATGGATCTACTCCTAGTTCTTCTTCCTCCCACCCCACTATTTCACCTACCTACTATTCTATACCTAATAGTCATGATTGTTTGTGTTCCTAGTATTCCTTTTACTATGTCCTCTTCCAATACCAATGTTGTGTTCTTTTCCCATTGCTAGTGCAATTACAACCTCTACTATAAGGATCACCTTTGTTGATATATTTGGCACCATTGTATTACAACATTTTGTTATGATGTTATTTTGATCATTTTGTGATAGTATTGATATGTATAAGATTACTGATGTTTTATTTTGTATGATAATTTTATTGTGTGTAACTTTTTATTACATGATTATATAGGTTTTAGGTTTTTTACTTTAAAATGATACTATGAAGATGTTAGCCATAAATATGTTGGATTTATTACATCATAATTACTATAGATCAGAATAATAAATTAATTAATTAACATGCAAATGTTAATTTATAAATAAATAGGTTAGTTTATAGTTAGATTAATAAATAAATTGTTAGTTATGGGAAGTTATATTCTCGTATGTAAGTTAGATTTTATAGGAAATGTAAGGCATTATAAGCCAATACAATGTAGGGAAATTATTCAAAAACATCAATATATTATTTTGTTTTATCTTAATGTTTAATAATGGTTTAGTCTTTTGATTTACTAGTTTTCACATGGTATCAAAATACATTGATATCTCTATGCTTGTGCAATGATGAGGTGTGGAGAATAAGGAGAAACCAACAAATGACAAGCACACATTAAAATTTGTTGATTTGATATACTTAAGTTGCATATCGTAGTCATAGTAAAACTATAGTAAATTTTTCATTTCTTAACAAAATTTAAAAATTTAAACTATTCTAGAAAGATGGTGAAGACAAGAACAAAACTCATAAATGATTTGAAGATATTCTTAGTATTTAGCAATTAGTTTGAACCGGAATATTGACATGACATTTTTGGGTGTGAGAAAATATGTTTGATTGTTGTGTTTGAATGTTGATTGCTTAATATGTTTGTTGATTGCTTCAAGTGTTATTGAGCATGAGAAAAACTTTAAAGAAAGGTTTGAAAAGGGCCACCTAAGTTGTAGGATCCTATAGAGATGAGTTTTATTGAATCTATATGCAAAAATCAAGTGCATATGTGAGATGAACAAGGTGCTCAAACAATACAGATTTCTTTGCAAAGGATAGTCAATATAACAATTCTCGGTCGAAAAAATCATGTTGGACTATTCTTCATGTGAATGTTCTTATCAATGCAGTAAATACAAGCAATTCAAGCAAAATAGACTAAAGAAACAAACAGTGTCCTTGTGTAGCAAAAGTGTGGGTGCCTATAAGTTGTTTTTCTTTCATTTGATGGGTGAAGGTTAGGGTTATCTATCTATATTCTTATTTTGAGATTGGGTTTATATTTTACAAAATATGAAGATAAGAGGATTTTTTTGGTGAGTTGGATTTCATTACATATGGTGCATGGGTAATTTGGTTATTTCAATACATTTGAAGTTAAGTTGTGTGCTCAAATTTGTTAGGATAGGTGACACTATAATTGCTATCCTAAGTTGATAATTGTGTGTCTCCATGTTCTTTAGAAAGTGTTCTAGAGGACATGAGAGATAAAATATTTATTATTTATTTTCCTATGACAAATTGCAATTGCATTCAAAGAAGTGGACCCACTATGGTGATGGTTACAAGGCATCTTGGGAGCATATTCCTTTTGGGCATCCAACTTCTAGGTGGGGACCACTTTGTAATTCATGTCCTTACATGTTATTTGCATGTTTTGCATGGTGGGGCGCCCAAGATTGCATGTTGGTGCATGTTCTTGCATGAAGCCGTCAGAGTCGTCAGAGAGTTGTGGAGCACTCAATATTGACCAATTTTGATTGGCTATGGTTTAGGTGTCCATGTGAAGGCCATGTGATCACTTAACAATTTTCACTATGTTTTTGGGTTGTCCACTAAGGGGGCGTGAGTTTTTTCAAGTAGTTTTTCTTGTTATTTTTGAGATACCATTTGTGGTATTCTCTCTCATAAACTTCTATATATTGGAGCATTGAGATGGTAGTTTAGTAGAGTTTGTTTGCAGGTTTTCAAAGTAACGAAGTGCTGCCAAAATTTAGAGAGGAGTGTTGCATTGTTGCATCTCATTTGAAGATTAATACAAACATTGGATCTCTTTGTGTGTGGAGTTTTTCCCACAAGAGTTTCTCCACGTATATTTTGTGTCACTTGTGGATCTCAACTTGTGGTATTGCTAATTTTATTTCATGTTTGGAATTGTTAATCACATAATACATTATTGGTAATCTTGTAACATAATTTTAGATTTGCAAACCACTTTATTAAGTTCTATTGCTACAAGTTTCACCTTAAATTTCTAACATTTGGTGTTAGAGCTAATGGTTTTGTTGAGAGAGTGACATCTTTCTCTTAATTGTTGAATTTTTTTGGTTGCAATGGGAGCTTGTGCATTGTGGGTTTTGCAAATTTGTGAAGAAGATTGAAAACCATGGCTTCTACCTCCCATCTAGATATTGAGAAGTTCAATGGCACTGGTTACGGGATGTGGAAGTTAAAGATGGAGGATCTCCTTGAAGAGAGAGATGAGTGGTTGGAAATTTCAAGTGAAAAGAAACCAGAATCAATGTCTGATGAAGATTGGAGAAAAATGGACAAGAAGGCATGAGGAACCCTTCAGTTGTGTCTTGTAGATTCTGTCCTCTTAAATGTTTTAGAAGAATCAACCGCATTCAAGTTGTGGAGGAGGACAGATGAAATTTACCAATCTAAAAGTCTAACAGATAAATTGTATCTCAAAAGATGTTTGTATTATTTAAAAATGAAGGATGGTGATTCTATTGCAAAACATTTAAATGCTTTTAATATGATTATAAGTCAGCTTGCATCTATAGATGTTAAGATAGAAGAAGAAGATAAATGTATTTTTTTGTTTTGTTCTTTACCCAAATCTTGGGAAAATCTAATTGTTGCCATAAGTAGGGTGGTATAGAACTCAAGATGGATAGTCTTGTTTATATACTTCTTTCAGAAGAGATGATGAGAAATTCCATGAATGTGAGCTCGCAAGATGTCTTGCATGTGCAAGGAAGATCCAAAGAACAAGGAGGGCCTAAAGGGGACAAAAAGAGAGATAAGTATAAAGGACATTCTAATACCTCTGGGAAGAGTAGAGTAAAATGTTGGAATTGTGGTAAGAGAGGACATATGAAGGAGTGTAGAAACAAAAAAAAGAGTTCAGATACTTCCACAAAAAATTCCTCAGAAGATGGTGATTATGATGATTTATTTAGTTGTGCTAATACTATTAGTGATGATGCTTGACTTATTGATTCAAGTTGCTCCTACCATATGTCTCCTCACAAGGAGTGGTTTACTTCATATTTAGCTTATTATGGGGGAGAAGTTTTTCTTGGTGATAACAACACGAAGAAGAGTGTTGGTAAGGGAAAGGTAAAGTTGTGTTTCAATGATGGAAGGGTTAAAACCCTTGATCATGTTTTACATATTCTAGGACTTGTAAGAAATTTACTTTCAATATCCAAATTGAATGATTTTGGAATGCATGTGACATTTGACAAGTCTGGTTGCAGGTTGGTATGAAGGAGTTTGGTGATTACTAAAGAATCTCAAATAGGGACTTGTTTAGGATTAATGCCTCCGCTTTTTGTAACTCTACCAATGTGATTGGCACTGAAAATGCATCTATGTTGTGGCACCATAGACTAGGTCACATAAGTGAAAAGGGGTCTTAAGATCATTTTGAATAAAAACTTGGTTGATGGTATTTCTGATTATTTTGTTGGAAAAAATGATTTTTGTGAGCATTGTGTGTTTGGTAAACATAATAGATCATCATTTCCTAGTGGAACTAATAAATCTAAGAGATTATTAAAGATCATTTATCTGGATATGTTTGGACTAGTGGATGTTGACTCTTTTGGAAAATATCGTTATTATGTTACTTTCATTGATGATGTCTCAAGATATAGCTTGATTCATTTTATGCAATCAAAATATGGGGTTTCCACTAAGTTTAAGTAATTTAAAGCCTTCATTGAGAAGCAAACGGATTATAAGATAAGGGTGTTGAGATCTGACAATGGGGGTGAATATTGTTCTAGGAAATTTGATGAGTTCTATAAGCATGCAGGTATTGTTTAGCAAAATACTACTCCTTATACTCCTCAACAAAATATGGTAGTAGAAAGAATTAACCGAACCTTGATGGAAAGAGTTAGGAGCATGTTGAGTGGTGCTAAGCTTGATAGATTCTTTTGGGAAAAAGTTGTAAGTATTGCATGTTATTTGGTTAATAGATCTCCTTGTTTAGCTCTTGTTGATAAAACTCATTATGAAGCTGTGTAGGAGTGAATTTGCACCCCCTTTGCAAGTTCCCCTTTTACATCCTTCACCTTAGAAAAATCAAACCCGACCATGTAGTTTCATGTCCTTTGTTCATACCTCATCCACTTGGTGCTTGTTTGTAGTGTCGATAGGGGATTTTTTGTTAGGGACGCGCACATAGCGGGCAGACGTCTATGCAACGCGCTACCATCTTGACAGGATTCCTACCTCTAGAATTTGCATAGGCGTTACGTTCTCCATTGATGACAAAATGTAGTGCCCCTGCGCCCTTCAACTGACCTTTGAATGGCTCTTTCCCTCCTAATTGATCTTAAAATTCCTATTCTCCATTCTCATCCATTCTTCTACATGCTTTTTCACATTCTACACAATTCTTGAGAAAAATTATAGCAACTCTTGAGCTACTTGTTGCACTATCAACCATCCCAACATCACAACATTCTTCACATCTACCATAGAAGCTACAGCTTGGTGTCTTGCGAGACTCCCTTCAGCGTCGTTGCAACCATGTTGACTTTGTCACAGTTGTAAGCTTGCATTCCTCTATCATTGGCCTTGAGTGCCTCTAGTTGAGGTGGTATTTTTTTATTGTGTTGTTGGATTTGAGTAGCATAGTGTCTCTTGTAGTATTTCAATATTCTTTCCTTTCCAGCATAGTTTCTTTATCGCATTTCTACTTCTCTATCTATCTGGTTGTCCATAGAGGTGGAAACACCAAAATGGGGGTTTGACTACGGTAAGCCCCGAAACAACCCCAAAATTTTCCCCCATCTTGCTGTGTGTAAGTACTCATTTGTGTGGAGCTTGTAGGAGAACTGGACTTTTCATGAGTTGAATCTTTACCATCTTTGTTCTTATCATTCTTATATCATCTCTCTCGTTATTTTAGTAATTTTGTTACTTATTGCTTTAGTCAACACTAGTAAACCTCAATACCTAAGCTATTAGTAGGCTTTTAATACCTTTGACTATCCTTTTTCACTTTATGTCCATACAGATGCCAGCGCACCTATGAGATGCTAACATGTTGCACTGTCATCCCTATTCTACATTGTTGTCCTCTAACAGAGAGTTATCTGAGGTACAGTCTGAGTTCCATAAACTTGCTCGCTTAGTCCAAAATCCAACTCTCGGGTTAGTAGAGTGACAAAAGCATTGAGAGTGCTCTTCATTTTCTATCCTCCAATTCCTTAAACACTTGTGCGAGTGAGTTAAATTAGGGCAGCCTTCAATTCTCGGCTCTTCATGACCTGGAGTCGTTGAGTGGTTGGCCCCCCTCTACATTTTGGTGAACCCGACGTGAACAATGTCTATCCATTCCTTGGTGTTGAGACTCTCTCCTTCACACTCGACGACCATTGTAGACTTGGGTGTTGTGAGGTTTTATGAGCATCACAACCCATTCTACGACCTCCGGGTACGTTGTTAGAAGAAGTTTGTGATGCCTACAAATGGAAAAGACAAAGGTCACTTCCGGCTTTACCACAAGCTTTACTATCGTTCGTCTTTCAAAGGAGGTTTCGACAAACGAGATGGATTTCATTGACGAGACCACTCATGTGCCCACTCCTCCAGCATCCCCTACAACTTCGTCTGTGGTTGAGGATGATGTTCTGCACATTCTTGCAGAAAACCTTTTGGCATTAGACAGGAGGTTGTTAGACCTCAGGAATCATTTGGAGAAAGCACCAAATATGGCGAGAGCTACTAGGCTTGTTAATGAGATGGCATACATGCTAGGAAAAGATCAGACAGGTGTAGAATTCTTACGCGGCCTTACTAATCTAACCGAAGCATGCATCCCTTCGTACAACACTAGATCGGGTACTACCTGAGGGATGGTGCTCGATGCTTATGAGAGACAGATAGGTGTCTCGATGCCTACAATGTAATGTCCCCTTTTTCATGAGCATTGGAATCTAGAGGAATTAGCCTATTCCTGATCCTCGTAGGCTAATGGGACTTGATAAGAGGGTCGTTTGGCAGATACCCAGTTGATTGGTTGGCTCATTTCATGATTTCATGGAGGTTTTCCTAGTATCATCATGGATATTTCTATTTATGGAAACCTTTATTTTATATTATAATGTTATATTGCACTTTAGGAGTTGATTAATATTTTATATTATTATAAAGTGCAATAATAAAATAATATTATAATATTCCTTCTAGAAGCCGCCTTGGAAAAGTTCTAGAAGAAGGCCAACCTCTTGAGGAAAAGAATAAATAGACATGAGGAGCTCATTTCTTATCATCGAGATTTGAAGATTGCTTTGATATTTCTCAGTTGTGGAGCCAAGGGGTTTATGCAGTTGTTCATTTGGCCATTGAGAACAAAAACTCTCAATTGGTAGGCAATTTTGAGGGTGTGAAATATCACTTGAATTATTGCAGCTGGAGGAAGTCACTTCAGAGTTTCTATTTGTGCTTCATTGGTTAAAACTTTGTGGCCTTTGGCCAAGTTTTGTATGATATCGATTGGAGTTTGCATTGGAGACATTTTGGAGTTCATAGTCTTCAATGATTTAGCATCAAGGAGTTCCATTGCATACTCAAATTTTCATATCAAACATTTCCAGAATTTTCTGATATATTACTTTAGTCATCATTGGTCTGCATTTGATACCACATTTGTGCATGATTACATTGGGAGATTGTTGGAGTTTGTTTGTGCATTGCATCTACATCATTGGAGGGACGATTTTCATTACCAGCAATTAGTAATCATATCTGATATAGTTATTACAGACATGGATTTCCAGTCATGGAGGCCACGTTTTTGTTCATAGAGACTCCTAGAGCCATCGATTTCATGCTCTAAGGGTGGCACTTGGTTCACAAAGGGGTGGAGATCATTTTAGGTGCTTGTGTTGGCACTTGGAGGCGGCCAATAATTTTATAAAAATTATCTTCTCCAAAACAGGGGCGGCAGCTAGAGAGCCACGATTTGGGCACTTGAGGAGATATTTTACTGTGGAGTTGCATTGCAATTTATCTACTCTCTAAGGCGACTTCATATACCAGGTTTTATGTATATTTTCATAGTTGCATTAATCATATGTCATCATTAGGGTGCTGTTGTAAATGTCGTTTTATATCAGACCTACCATTATAGTTGATTCATGAATGTAAGCCAAGAGTCTTGGCATTCTTATGTTAGCCTTGTAGAAGGGATTGAATTTCAATAAAGATATCATCAATTGGGAGTTATATATTGTTGTAATGATCATTTGAAAATTGTATGAGGATGTATGCCAACTGTTTAACATAATGACAAGTGGTTGTAGATGTTACTATTAGTATGGGAGTTGCATACCAACTATTTGTTAAAATACCAGTGGTTGTAGGTGATCATTTCTCATGTTTAGATCATGTATATGCATTGAAAATTGCCAAAATAGTTGCAAAATCATACTAGGACATTGTTTAGACAATCTAGAGTCATTTTGCAAGCATTCTTATTGATGTTAAGTGGAGGAAAGAACCATTAAAGCAAACTGAAATGTTATATCAGTCATATGACCCTTGTATGCAAAGTGTTTGACGAAATTCCCAGGACCAAAAGTCAGAAATTTTTGATCAAATTTGAGCAGGGTCATTACATACAACATCCATATGCATGGTTGAAACAGGCCCTTTGATCAACGTTTCCTCTACTCCTCAAATGTTCCACACAATCAAGGCAAGTAGAATACCCCTTGGCTTTAGCTTCACTCCTCCTACTGCCCCTGGTGGTGGGGGCTCTGGTGGGATGAGTGGTGGTGGTTTTGGTAGCGGTGGCGGCCATAATGATGGCTTTGGTAGTGGTCACGGTGGTGGCTCTGATGGGGGCCACGACGGTGGTCATGGCGGAGGCTCTGGTGGGGGCTCAAGAAGCGGTCCCGGAGGTGGGCATGGTGGCAGCCCTGGCGGTGTCCCTTCTAGTCCTACAATGTTTAATGACCCTGTTTTGAACTCTTTGCTTCAAAACATGGGTCAAATGCAAAACTAGTTAGCAAGCCTATCCTAGGCTCCTGCTCAACCCATCTTCCAGCCTTTCTTTCGACATAGCCCCCTATCTGTAGCAATCTTAAACACTCCTTTCCCTCAGGGAATGGAGATTCCTAAGTTTGAAAAATATGGTGGTAAAGGGGATCCTCAAACACACGTGTTCGCTTTTAACACAATGCGTATAGATTTCTTTCACCATGATGCTCTGATGGCTAAACATTTTCCTTGATCTCTCAAGGATACATCACTAGAGTGGTACTGTTCCTTGCCTGACAATTCTACATTCTAATTCGATCAACCAATTAATTAGTTTCTCCAGCAATTTTAGGCTAACATCGATCCGAAGATGACCTTTTCGAATCTCGTTTGATGCAAGCAGGGAGAGCACGAGAAGATCACTGATTTCATTGCACAATACCAAGCACTCTTTTCACAAATTTCATACCCGTTGCTCGACTCGGACGTGCAAAAGGTATTCATAGGCAACCTACAGCAAGCTTGGCAGGAGAAGTTTTCCTTGATAAAATATCCTTCTTTTGCACATTTGTGTGTTACGTTGCAGGAGTATCAACAAATGGTTGTCCAATTTGAGGGATCCTCCTCACGCTCCCGTTCCGAAGGAAAGTCTATAGTGTCCATTTTAGGAAAAGGAAAATCGGTTGCAAATGTAGTCACTGCGACTAACGATCGAAGCCTCAGGCGCAACAGAAAGTTTACAAAACTATCTGAGTCTTATTCTTCTATTCTGCAAAAGTTGTTGAAGGATAAGATTATAACATTGGAAAATCCTTGACCTTTGAAGGAACCTTATCCCAATTGGTATGATGGAAATGCGTTCTACCAGTACCACCGTGTCCATGGGCAAGATATTGAACGTTGCATGCATTTGTGTCATGAGATATAGGATCGCATCAACGATGGTACCATCTGTCTCGATAGTAAGAAGCAAAACACGAATAAGTAAGTGGCTAAGGCAAATAGTGAGTTGCAGATTTATACGGACCCATTTCCATCTCATTTTGCAAACTTAATCATTGATCCTTAAAATGCTTCTCCTAAGGCCTCGGCATATGTGAATGTGGTTTCGTTCACTCTTAGTCCTCCCCCTCAACTTACGACTGGCTCGCCAGATGTGACTTTCACCTCGCAGGACTTACCCATGAACAATAGAGCCTCTCCTCTATATATTCCTGCTCGCCTCAATGGAAACATTGTGACGAGAGTCCTAGTCAACCCCACGAGCTGCATGAATGTTATTACGGAGGAGATGTTGTGGCTAAATTCATTACAGAGGGAGGAATATGAGAAGACAAAAACTACTATACGTACGTACGATAGTCTCTCTTGTTGTGTATGGCTCCATAACTCTTT
The DNA here is from genome assembly GCA_007258455.2 of Sequoia sempervirens. Classification (NCBI taxonomy): domain Eukaryota; kingdom Viridiplantae; phylum Streptophyta; class Pinopsida; order Cupressales; family Cupressaceae; genus Sequoia; species Sequoia sempervirens. Next base: position 453,064,002 of record VDFB02000017.1, read on the forward strand.
TCGTCCTAGTAGGACTTAGGGTTGTGGATACTACTTTGGATGTTATTCTAAAATTTGATCTGTTCAGGGTGAAGTTAGGCATTCCTTGGCTAGCTTCTATGAATGGAATTGCTTATGTTATTCACAAGTGTTTGAAGTTCTCTCATGAAGGTGTCGTGCACGTCGTGCACAACACTAAATACCAACCATTGATATCCCGTGGGGGTTATTCTTTGGATCATTTTTGGCCCACCTCGATTGGTCTATTTCCTCCCAGAACGGACCTAATTTATCAGAATTATGTTAAGTACAAGATGGGGGGCAAGGTGCAACCGAAAATGACTCACCCTGTGGCACAGCAGCAAGCTGCTCCTTCGTCCTGAAAGGGGAAGGAGAAACCTACTCACGCACATGGCCCTTCTTCTATCATCCCACCTATTGCTTCCTCTCACCTTGCTACGGCGCCATCGACTCCCACTCCTATGTGCTTGCTGGGGAGTTCAATGGTGCTTGCTTGGCGAAAGCCTAAGTGTCCAAAATTTGAACTTCCTATCTTACCAACGGTGCCTCAACCCGTTCGATATGGTAAGGGGAAGGGTCCCCATGGAGCATCCTCTATGCCTCGGCGTTTGCAGTCTCCTATTGTTCTTACATCTAAGGTAGTGAATGGGAAGAGGCCCACCACTGAGGCATTCAAGCCTACTTCCCCTGTTGTTGTTCCATCATCCTCTCCATCTCTTCCTCGTGTTTCCATCCAAGAGTCCCTCCCTTCATCAGAAACAACTGTGATGGATACTCCAATCGCTGAGCAAGAGTCTTCCAGCCCTTCTCAGGCTACAACATCTAGCTCTTGGAGTCATGGAAATTGCCTTGTGCGTGAGTGCAAGTGTCGAAGGAAGTCTCTGGCACTAAGCAAGCCACCTTGCAGAAGAAGGAAAGAGAACCAATAGCTCCTACTTCAGCATCTCCTGTTGTGTCCTCTTCTGTCCTCTCTGCTTCAATTCCTTCAACCTCAGTCTTGCTCCTGGCTCCCCTTACAAGTGTGAACGATCCTCACCCGAAGAGGATGCAGGTATTCATTGCTCCTTCGCTTGAGCCTCCCCTTCTGATGTCCCTTTCGGACATCCTGTCATTTTCCAAACCATGGACATCATGAACAACTTGGTGGTGCCCGCTGCGATTTTCTCCTCCTCCACGCCCTCTACTTCATGTGTGGGGATCTTGCATCCCCCGATGAAGCAAAAGATGGAGGACGATCTCGCTTGCAATGGGGGTCAGAAGAAGGGTTCGCCCTCTTCAAAGGATGGTTCTATGTTGGCTTGTGCCATCCTAGTGACAGAAGAAGCCCCAACATCCCTAGAGTTCGTCATTGCTCCCGAATCATTCAGTGAGCCTAGCAGTGGATCTCGGGCATTGCCTCCATCGCCCGTTGAGTTGACACATGGAACTCTGGTAGAGTGCATGTTCAACTTTGTAGATGATGTCTCGGCCTTATCGGCAATCTTTGTGAAATTGTTGACGTTCACCTCACAAGAACTAAGTGGAGAAGACCTTGAAGGGTCTTCTTCCTTGGCTCGTATTGTAGGAGGGTCGAAGGGTACCCCCCTTGATATTCCACCCTTGCAGGCTCATCCACCCTCCCCTTACAGTGATCTAGATTGGGAAAATGACAACCTCTTGGTTGATGACGACTTGGGGACGCCTCTTCTTTATTTGTAGATTAGATTGTGTGTGTGTGTTGTGTTGTGTTCCCCCATGCTTGTTTTATATGTCCCTGGATGACCCTTGTCACCCTCGTAGGTGCTTGGATACATAAGTGTTTTTTGTCTCATAAAAATTCTTCTCTTTGTCACATAATTTTTCTCTATCGTGTATTGATTTTCGACAATTGGGGACAATGCAAAGAGTTGGGGGAATTTAGGCTTCCCTTCCATGTTGACCCAATTTTTTATTTTCATTTTGTCTTCATGTGCCTTCTTCACATGGTCTGATATAGTAGGGGGTTGATGACAATTTATTTATATATTATTATATCTATTTATCTATATTTATGAGCAGCTTTGACCCTGAAATATCAGATCCCCTTATCTCTTGTTCGTAATGTTAGTGTCTTTCCTTTCTTTGCATCTTTCTCTTTTCTTTGCTTGTTTGTGATGTTGTGGTGCTCATGTGTTGTCCCTCACGTGTGCGACAACATTACCACGGTTACATCTAGTCATGCTCCACGGGCCACAACATTACTTTTAGTTCTTACTTTTCTCTCCTTAGGATGTTGCGCGCCTTTGTGTTTGGCACACACCATCCTAAGGGGGGCCTCTTATGCTGCTTTGATTTTCAGAAAATGCATTTGGTGGCCAACAGATCTTTTCTTGAAAATCTTTATCTTTAACTTTTCAAAATATTTTTCAAAAATCGCATTCCTCAACCAAGACCCCTAGCGGAATACTTTTCCTTTATCATGGGTTCATAAAGAAAGAGTTTGAGAAACTTTCCCCCGAGGAGGGATCACCTTTTCCTACAGGAGAGGTCTTGACTTTCCCCATGTGAGGGGGCATTCTTCCTTTCGAATTCCTTGATGAAGTGAAATTTTTCAAAAGGATTCCTTGATGTTGAATCGATTTGAGAAAAATACTGTTATCACTTTCAAACAGTGTGTCCCTTGAGTGGACCCCTTTTCTTTTGAAGGATTCCCGAGGGACCCCTTTGAAAGCTCTTCCTTCAATTGTTGGTTGTCTGTGTGACTGTCTGCTTACTTGTTTGTGTGTCTTTTTTGTTTTCTAACATGTTTCTTCTGTGGATTAACATGTTGCTTTGCAGGTGCGCCTGTGAAGCGCTTTCATCCTGCGAGATTTGTTCACCATTGATCTACAAACCTCCAGCGCACTTTGTTCAACTCTCCTTGGGTTTGAGGACCTGTGGAGCCATTTGCCTGCCCTACGCTTTTGAGCACGCCAGATTGCAGTCTGCTTCCTCGACGGTCTAGGTATATTTTCTTGGAACTCTTTCGCCCTACTTTACCAAACACTCATTGGCACTCATGTTCACTAAAGTGGGGGAAAAATGTATAGGAGCGAATTTGCACCCCCCTTGCAAGTTCCCCTTTTACATCCTTCACCTTAGAAAAATCAAACCCGACCATGTAAATTCCATGTCCTATGTTCATACCTCATCCACTTGGCATTTGTCTATAGTGTTGGTGGGGGAATTTATGTCGGGGATGCGTGCATAGTGCACGAATGTCTATGTGGCGCATTGTCATCTTGACAGGATTCTTGCCTCTGGAATCTGTAGAGGCGTTACATTCTCCATTTGGCGAAAAAATGTAACACCCCTGTGCCCTTCAGCCGACCTTTGAACGGCTCTTTCCATCCTAATTGATCTTAAAATGCCTATTCTCCATTCTCATCTATTCTTCTACATGTTTTTTCACATTCTACACAATTCTTGAGCAAAATTCTAGCAACTCTTGAGCTACTTGTTGCACTATCAACCATCCCAACATCACAACATTCTTCACATCTACCATAAAAGCTGCAACTTGGTGTCTTGTGAGACTCCCTTCAGCACCGCTGTGACCACATCGACTTTGCCACGATTGTAAGCTTCCATTCCTCTATTATTGGCCTTGAGTGCCTTTGGTTGAGGGTGGTATTGTTTTATTGCGTCGTTGTTGGATTTGAGTAGCATAGTGTCTCTTGTAGTATTTTAGTATTCTTTCCTTTCTAGCATAGTTTCTTTATTGCATTTCTACATCTCTATCTATCTGGCTGTCCGTGGAGGTGGAAACACCAAAACGGGAATTTTATTGTGGCAAGCCCCGAAACAGCCCCAACATTTTTCCTCGTCTTGTTGTGTCTAGGTACTCGTTCATGTGGACCTTGTAAGAGAATTGGACTTTTCATGAGTTGGATCTTTACCATCTTTGTTCTTATCATTCTTATATCATCTCTCTCGTTATTTCAATCATTATGTTACTTATTGCTTTAGTCGTCACTAGTAAACCTCAATACCTAAGCTATTAGTAGGTTTTAATACCTTTGACTGTCCTTTTTCATTTTCTATCCGTATAGACACTAGCGCACCTGTGAGACGCCAATGTGCCACACTGTCGTCCATGTTCTACACTGCTATCCTCTGGCAGAGAGCTATCCAAGGTACAGTCTGAGTTCTAGAAACTTGCTCACTTAGTCCAAAATCCAACTCTCAAATTATAGAGTGGCAAAAACATTGAGAGTGCTCTTCATTCTCTATCCTCCAATTCCTTAAACACTTGTGCGGTTTAGGTAGATTAGGGCAACCTTCAATTCTCGACTCTCTGTGACCTGGAGTCGTTGAGTGGTTGGTCCCCCTCCCCTATAGAAGTGTGGATAGGTAGAAATCCTTTTGTTTCACATTTAAGGGTCTTTGGTTGTGAGGATTTTGTTCATGTGCCTCAAAAGAAGCATTCTAAACTAGATCCAAAAGCACAAAAATGCATCTTTGTTGGTTAAGGTGAGAATTTAAAAGGTTATAAACTTTGGAATCCACTAACCCATAAAATGGTTATCTCTAGAGATATGATTTTCAAGGAGTTCAGAGCTTACTCAGGTGAAGAACAACCAAAGGAGAAAGATAAGACAAAAACAGTGCACTTCAAGACAAAGATAGAAAATCAGGAAGATGCACATGTGGAAGAACAACTAGGTGGATTTGAGGATGGAGAAGAAGAAGAGGGCTCAAAGAGTTTAGATGATGTGCAAGATTAGCATGTAGAAGAAGAAGACCAACAAGAACCCCTTACTCCTACCTTGAGGATATCCACAAGACAACATAATCCAATTGATAGATATAGCCCATCTAATTACCATTGTGTATTTGTTTTGTTGAGTATTGACGATGAACCTAGATCCTACAGGGAGGCTCTTTCTTCAGAAGAAAGTGAGTCTTGCATGCAGGCCATGCAGGAGGAGATGATGGCTTTGGATAGTTGTGATACTTGGGATCTTGTCAGTTTTTTGAAAGGAAGGAATCCCATTGCTTGCAAGTGGGGTATTTAAAAATAAATTTGGTGTAGATGGTATTCCATCACCATGAGACCACATTTCTTTTAGGTGTTTTTTCAAATAGTTCATTTCCTTGTCTATGCTACCACATTTTTCATACATGTCTACCAAAGCATTTTATCAAATAGTTCGCTGCCTTGCTACTATGGTTTAAAGCCTAAAACAGGTGTTTTCAAACAAGCTATGGATGCTTGGAAAAAATCTATCAAAGCATAATAGTAAGCAATAACATAGACAAAGCAATGAACTGTTTGAAAAAATGCCTCAAAATGTGGTCTCATGTTGATGGAATGCCATGACAAAACTTTTAGCCATGGCAGCAAGGCAGTGAACTGTTTGATAAAATGGTTTGAAACATGTATGAAAAATGTGGTAGCATAGACAAAGCAATGAACTGTTTAAAAAAATGCCTCAAAGAAATGTGGTCTCATGGAATGCCATGACAAGCAAATGCAATTGGTAGTTGCTCCTAGTTATTAATTATGCAATGTGAAGTAATTGCATAACTGCTTAGGTTGATTTTGTAAAAACTATATTGTAATTGAAATTTTGTTATCTATCAGCATCTAGTTATTAGTTATCCAATGTGAAGTAATGCTTTGAGTTTGAAAGATGTGTAATGCACTATAATCAGCAATATGAATATAAACTACAAAAATCTATTTTTTACAATTCATTAGTTAAACTCTTTATTTTATTTGCTCTTTATATCTCTATGCTATGGAAATGCCTTTCAATTTCAAAAAAAAATAGTTTTTATCTCTTGTTCTACAATTTTTTAACTTTTTTCTTAAATCCGATTTTATCCCAATTTTTTCAAAAAATCTTATACTTTTGGTTTGCCGATTTTTTCCCCAAAATATTTTTGCTGCAATGCTCAAGATAATGGAGCACACTTTGCGACTACATATGGCTGTGAGTTGTTTTGAATTGTAAGAATGAGTCATGCACATATAGATGGTAATTAAATGTGATTCAACAGCCTGCATAAGAACATTTTTGTGGTACTTAAACTTTTCTTAGGCGTTCAGTTTTTGCCCAACTACAACTGTCTTCCATAATAGGGAAGAGATGGCAGGCACGGTGACAGCAACATGTGGTTTGTAGTGGAGAATTAAGTAATGTTGTAGCATGTTCATTGTAGGGGGTTCATAAAATGGGTGGATTTTAGTTGTTGGGAGATTGTTGGAATACAACTATACATCATGTTGAACTTTAGCATGCACCCTGTTAGAAGCCAAACATTTGGTACCCATCTATGTTGTATGTACATGCATATAAAATAGAAAATGAAGTTCTCCCCTTCCCAATTGCTCTCATATTATATGAGCTATTGAAAGTTTTATCTACGTGTCTGTTTTTCTCCTCTTTACCATAGAATTCAGGATCTCACTACTTGCTATTTGCGGTAAACCTGCTTCTTGTAGATTATAGTCTTAATGAGCATGATCTTTGTCCCTTTCTATGATACCTTGAGTCATTTATTACAACTGATAATACGTTAGCAACTGGCAACATATATTGATTCTTGAGTACTCAAATTAGGGTAGACGCAATACCTTCATGAAGCTCAGTTTTGATATTCACCTGAGGGATTTAATGGCTATCTATCCACAACCTTGGTCTGATGCATGGTTAAAAATTCCTCTAGACATTCTCTACGTATCCTATCATTCCTATGGTGTACACTATAATTTTTTCAGTATTTACATAAATATTTTCTCCCCAGAAGTAAATTTATTATCATTCTGCAGCTGATATGCATGCTATTAATCTAAGAAAATTAAAAATAGTGAGAAACTCAGATATCACATGATTGGAGACTTACTTACTCACAGGTGAGGGAAAGAGAATCAAATAAAAAAATTGCTTGCTATTATTTCATTTGTATTGAATTTACCAGACCTTACTGTTATACACTTTATACCAATGGTTATAAGTTTAGTATACACCTTTTGATTCATATTAATTTGATAATCATTACCTAACCGGTGTATGCATTTAAAGGTTCAAGTGAATGTTCAGAGAACCTCTTTCTCTGATACTCAAAGTCAAATACTTGATTTGATATTCCTTCAACAATTATATTTTCACTAGCAGAAAATTAACTTCCTGTTGATACAAACTTGATGAATCTTGGAACAACTGGCACCTGATAATATTAAGATCATGCAGCAAGCAGCTTCTGAATGTCCTTCTGTATCAAGATGATTGCTTATTATTAACTGCTAAACTTAAAGATGGTCTGAATTATAAATAAAATGAAATATTGCTGAACAGCTTGACAGCCCATTTTATGCATGAAGCCAACAAGCCAACAGTGAAGAGAGCATACTGACCTCAATTTGAAATGGAGAAGTTGTTGGAGGATATCTCTCGACAACCTCCCCATTCCTGTCTATCAAGAATTTCTCAAAGTTCCACTTTATAAGATCACCTAAAAACCCACCCTTACTTGATTTCAAAAACTTGTAAACTGGAGCTGTATTTGGGCCATTCACGTCAACCTGAAAATAGTAGTTTATCAAATCCATGATAAACTCGTAACAGAGCAGCATAAAAGTGATATTGCCAAGACCCTAGTCAAACCATCATAGATTCAATTGTGATGATACCTTGTCAAATATGGGGAATTCTGCTTTGAAACGGGTGCATGCAAACTCCTTTATCTCTGTGTTCTTACCAGGTTCTTGTCCTCCAAATTGATTGCAAGGAAATGCTAAGATTTCAAACCCTGCATATCATAATTTTCCAATAAACTTAAGTCTACTGCCAACACAATTACCAATTATAGGGATGCATACATTTAAAATACTTTTGCTTTGACTTTTTTCAAGATATGTACAAATAGCACTAAAGTTCCAACTTACATAGCAGTAGAATTTGAATCTCCCCAACGTTTTGTCAACTAAATCATTTTTATGCAGAGAAATATTTTGTACAATATCTCCGCAAATTATCTTCTCTACTTGTTTATCTCCCCAACGTTTTGTCTACTAAATCATTTTTATGCAGTGAAATATTTTGTACAATATCTCCACAAATAATCTTCTTTACTTTTTTCCTTACAACCATTGTATCCAAAGCTTGACTTTCCTGCTAAAGATATGACTAAAAGTAATTTTACGATAATTTTTTTTATTGTACTAAATTCTGCTGCAAAACCTGGCTCTTCTTTGACCCATGAAAAGAGAGATTTGTGACACTGACTGCAATGAAATTTTAAAGGAAAAAAAGAGAACATTTAGGAAATGAAGTTCAAAGTAAATATAAAATGAAGAATTGGGAAGAAAGCACAAGGAGACATTTTTGGCAATTTGGCATATTTGGTAATGATAGAATCATCATATTTGGTAATCCATTAGGACATGGTTCATTTTCAAAAGTAATTGAGTAGTGCTATTCTTCTTCACTCATCTTGTGTTCAACCTCAGTGAATATCGCCCTTTGCCTAGCAGAAACTAGAGAAGAAAAAGCGGTTTGCCCGCTCTTATACATTGGTCTGTTGTTGCCATTGTCATATCATAAGTCCAACTCATCATCCTATGATAACCTCCCCAGACTTGGGTTTTGCGGTTGTCTTCAGGATTTCTTGAACTACGACATTGAGCACCAACACTTACCAACACCAATAATTGAAAGTGAGGCCTCAAGGGTTGGCATTAGGGCAGTGTTGATGCAAGAAGGAAAACCTCTGGCATTCACGAAAACCTCTGGCATTCACAAGCAAGGCACTTGCAAGTAGAAATTTGGTTAAATCTACCTATTAGAAGGAAATATTAACCACATACCTTTTGTGGCCACAATTCAACATTAAGATAGACCATCATAAGCCTTAAACTACTTCCTAAAGCAATGACTTTCCCTGCCAGAATAACAAAAACGGATCACCAGATTATTAGGCTTTGAGTATGAAATTACTTACAAAAATGGCAACGAGAATGTGATGGCAAGTGCCCTATGTTGGAAATTTGAAGAGCAGGCAAGATTATGTGCTTTATCCTACCAACTCCAAATCAGTTGCAAGAGGTCCAACAAGAGTGACAGCAAGATACATAGGTTCAATAGCTTATTCATAAGCTAACAACCAATCCCACAACTAAGCCTGAATACACTTTGGATGAACAGTACTTGTGTTACAAAGGGTAAATTGTGTTTTCTAGGAATTCTACTCTTCAGGACAAATTGTTACAAAAATTACATGCATCCTCTTCTACAAGGCATTCAGGTTCTCGAAGACGTTTGAAAGAACAAAATGAACCTTCTAGGCTGATATGAAAACTGATATGAAAAAACTTGTTCCGGAATATGATACACGCCAACAGAAAAAAGGAGAAATTATCAGGAATCTGAACACTCTATAGCTATTGCCAATTCTTAATGCAGTAGAGACAAAAATTTCCATGAATTTTATTAAGGCACTACCAAAGTCAAATGGCAAATCAGTCATTCTTGTGATGGTTGATTGACTCTCTAAGTATGCCCATTTCTTGTCATTAGCCCATCCTTGTAAAGCCTCTATTGTTGCCCAAGTCTTACTTGACTATATCTTCCGCGTACATGGTATGCCCACTTCTATTGTTTGTGACTATGACCCCACCTTCAAAGTAACTTTTGGCAAGAACTATTCAAGCTGCAAGGAATGTAAATAAAAATGAGCTCTGCATTCCACCCGCAAATTGATGGTCAAACAAAGATAGTAAATGAATGATACAAGACTTATTTATATTGCTTTGCTTCAGAACAACAAACTCACTCGGCTAAATGGCTACTCCTTGTGAAATGACAACACCTCTAATCATTCTTTCACCAAGATGACACCATATGAAGTTCTGTATGGCTAAACTCCACTATCTCTCACATCCTACCAAGCAGTTCCAAGGTACAAGTCATCAATTCAACTCCAAGCCACCAGGAATATCTCCTCCAAACTCTCAAGGACATTTTGGCCCTAGCTTATAACCATATGAAGCAGCAAGAAAATCAACACTGTTCCAAGTATACATTCATCAAAGGGGACTTAGTTCTTTTGTGACTTCAAACAACCCTAATGCTCACAAGAAAACAAAAGTTACCGCCCAAATTCTTGTTGATGTTATAGCCACGGGCTTCTTACTTCCAGCAGCGACTTATTTAATAAACAATAAATTAAATATAGCATATGACTATTTATTTATTGAGGTCGATTTATGAAGAGTTACTTCTATTCATTTGTAATTATATTTTTTATCAAAAGAAGCCGACATATAGAGTATGTTCGCCACCTTTCAAAGAGTCACATTGTTTTGTTAAGAGGCCGACTTATCTTGGAGAAAGAATCGCACCTTTTATGGAGAGGCCAACCTCTTGTGTAGAGACGCATCCCTTGGGAGAAGTCATCCTTATGTTGTATATATAGGCACTGCTCTCTCCCTCATTTTATTGATTCATATTCATCATTGTTCAAGTTCGCACAAGCAAGAAATCGAGTTTCATCTACAGCAGATCGATCCAAGTAGAGGTTCGATACTCTTTGAGTGTGGTGCCATTATTATCTATACAGATCGGCCTTGTGTTGGGCCTCATTGTAAAGTGAATTGCTGTTCGTTATTCAATATATAAGTGATATATTGTTGCTGGGTTTTTTCTCCCTCAAGTTGGAGGGTTTTCCCAGGGCATATGGTGTGTCAAATTGTTTGAAATTGTTCTATTTCTGCTTACTTAAATTCTGATACTAAAACTAACATGGTATCAGAGCGGGTTAAGCAAGATCGTGATCAGATTTGTATAAGCAGCGTGACCTTCCTCTCTTATTCTCATCTTAGTGTGTCTATCTTATCTACGAAAATGATGAACGGTCTCAAGGTTGAAGATAGACTCGATGGTGCCTCTAACATCACCTCTTGGAAGTTTAGAGTTCTTATTGCATTTGAAGAAAATGATATTCTCGAGTTCGTGGAGAGTGAGGTACTTGAACCTTCCGATGAGACTGAGAAGACACAATGGAGGAAGAATGGCACAAAGGCCAAGAAGATATTGATTGATTCTGTGAAGGATCACCTTGTGCCTATTATCTCCAAGTTGAAGACAGCTAGAGAGATGTTCAAGACTTTGGAGGGATTATATGAGATCAATAATACCAGCAGAGCTCTTGCATTGAGGCAACAACTTCATCACATCAAGATGGCGAAAGGGGATTCAATCATCTCTTTCTTTATGAAGATCACTGAGTTGAAAGATCAACTCTACATTGATGGAGACATAATTGAAGATCGAGACTTAGTCATGTTGGCACTTAACGGTCTTCCTCAATCTTGGGAGCCATTTATCCAAGGTATTAGCGGAAGATTGAAGCTACCAAAGTTTGATTGCCTTAGAGCAGATTGCATTCAAGAGGAATCAAGGTTGGCAGCAAGAGGTAGTGGTCGAAGCTCTCACAATGACGACAATCATGTTCTTGCTGCTCAAACTTCAAAGAGGAAAGGAAGAGAAGGGAGAAAAGGTAACTTCAAGAGGAATAGAGACAGGAAATCGGATGTTGCTCTTGAATCAAAGAAGAAGAAGGATCTCTCCCATATTCAGTGCTTCAGATGTGACAAGTATGGTCACTATGCTAGAGATTGTGCAACAAGACCAAAGCAACATGCTTCTACTGTAGATGTGGATGATGTTTCTCCTCGGAAGGAATCAAGAGATAACTCAAGTGGATTTCTATTTATGTCTACCCTATCAAGCAATGTTCCAACACATAGTAGCACATGGTTGATTGATAGTGGCGCTTCTCGGCATATTACAGGGTATAGAGAACATCTTTTAGATTTGGTGGAGAGAGAAACCAACATTCAAGTAATAATTGGAGATGATGTGTGTTATTCAGTGAAGGGTGCTAGAGCCTCCTCTCTTCACCTAGATTCCGGCATCTCTCTTCATTTGAGTGATGTTTTATTCATACCAGGTATCAAGAGGAACCTTCTATCAATTTCAGCTTTGGAGGACAAAGGATATCAAGTTGCATTTTTTGAGGGAAAAGTTCTTGCTTGGCCGAAGAACTCTAGCATCAAGACAGCCCGAGTGATTGGTGTTCAGCAAGAGAGTCTATATAGACTTTCCATTCGTCCAATGCAAGCATTGTTGCATGATTCCACCAGTTCAAGCGAGCTTTGACATAGAAGACTTGCTCACCTCCATTTCAGAGCTCTTCCATCCATGGAGAAGATGGTCACTGGTCTTCCAAGACTCAGTTAGGAGCATGATGGTACTTGTAGAGGATGCGCATTGGGTAAGAATACTAAAGGTCCTTTTCATAGTAGTGAAAGTAGATCAAAATGTATTCTAGATCTTGCTCATTCTGATTTGTGTGGTCCAATGACTGTTGCATCTTTGAGTGGTTTTTGGTATTACGTAATTTTCATTGATGACTACTCTAGAAAGACTTGGATTTATTTCTTAAAGACTAAGGAATCTGATGAAGTACTTGAGAAATTCAAAGAATTTAAGGCTCAAGTAGAGAATTTGTTCGGAAAGAGAATCAAAGTTTTGAGATCTGACAACGAAGGAGAATACACCTCTGGAGGCTTTCGTAACTTTTGCATCAAAGCAGGGATTAAGAGGGATTTTTGTGTTCCTTACAATCCACAACAAAACGAAGTTGCAAAAAGGAAGAATAGATCCATAGTTGAGGCAGCTAAAGCTATGATCCATGATCAAGACTTGCAAACCTTCCTTTGGGCAGAAGCATCTAGAACTGTAGTGTATGTTCAGAATTGGAGCCCTCATCGTATTTTGGAGAAAATGACTCCTAAAGAAGCCTTCATAGGTGTAAAGCTTGAGGTTAGTCACTTGAGAATATTTGGTTGTCTTGTTTATATCCATGTACCTAAAGATAAGAGATCTAAGTTAGAACCATCTGGCAAGAAAGGAATATCTGTTGGTTATAGTGAATCTTCAAAAGCCTACAGGATTTACATTCTAGGTCAGAAACAAATAGAGATCAGCAGGGATGTCACTTTTGAAGAAGATGTTGCATTCAAAAGATCTAAAGGTTCATACACGGAGATAGATAATGAAGACCAGGAGACTCCTCAGGACATGGACGTTGATCATACTCCTAAGATTCAGAGGGAGTCCACTGAACCAGAAGAGGATATTGATCCAGTTGAGCCTTTGGAACCAACTAATGGGCTAAGAGATATTGTCATAGGTCGAAAGAGACCTCTATGGGCTAGGCAAACAATGCAGGAGGCAGAAAAGTTTGCAGCTCCTAGAGGCACATTTAAAGAAAGCAAAAGACCTCAGAAGTTTCCAGGCTATGTTGCATTAATGAGTCATATCATTGAGTCTAAGCCTTCCAGTGTTGAGGAAGCATCAAGTCAGCAAGTATGGAAAGATGCTATGGCTGAAGAATATCAATCTATTATCAAGAATGATGTTTGGGATATTGTACCTAGACCTGAAGGGAAATTAGTTGTATCTTCTAAATGGCTTTTCAAGATCAAGCATGCGGCTGATGGAAGCATTGAGAAATACAAAGCTAGATTTGTGGCTAGAGGATTCTCTCAGAAAAAGGGAATAGATTATGAAGAAACTTTTTGTCCGGTTGCTCGTTATACATCCATCAGGACTATTATTGCTATTGCAGTAGCTAAGGGATGGAAGTTACATCAGATGGATGTGAAGACAACATTCCTTAATGGTGTAATTGAAAAAGAAGTATACATTGAGCAACCTTATGGCTTTGAGATTCATGGGAAGGAGTCTCATGTTTGTAAATTGAAGGCTTTGTATGGCCTTAAGCAGGCTCCTCGTGCTTGGTATGAGAGGATTGATTGATACTTGATGAGCTTGGGCTTCTCCAAGAACGATGCTAATTCAAATCTTTACTTCAAGGTAGTTGATGGTGAGGCATTAATCTTGGTTCTTTATGTTGATGATCTATTTCTTACTAGAGCAGAATATCTCATTATCAAATGCAAAAAGGAGTTAGCTTCTAAATTCGAGATGAAGGATCTAGGATATATGCATTCCTTCCTAGGATTGGAAGTGTGGCAGAGACCCAATGAGATTATTCTGAGTCAAGGGAAGTATACTATAGACATCTTGAAGAGGTTTGGTATGATGGATTGCAAATCTATGTCTACACCGATGGAAACCAACTTGAAGAAGTTAAGTGAGTCTGCAGCTAGTTCAGATCTGGTAGATCCTACTATGTACAGGCAGTTGATTGGATCGTTGATGTATCTAGTCAATACTAGACCAGATATTTGCTATGCAGTGAGTGCACTTAGTCAATTCATGTGTGAACCAAGGCAAATTCATCTAGTTGCAGCTAAGCATATCTTGAGATACTTGTGTGGCACAATTGGATATGGCTTGAAATATACTTCTAGTGTAGATCTAAAGCTGCGAGGATATTCTAATTCTGATTGGGCCGGAAGTGTAGCTGATCGGAAAAGCACCTCTGGATGTTGCTTTAGCTTGGGGTCTGCGATGATTTCTTGGTGTAACAGGAAGCAGTCTTCAGTGGCACTAAGAGTAGAGGCCAAGTATATTGCAACATGTGTAGCAACTCAAGAAGCAATGTGGCTTTGAAAGCTCCTTGCAGGATTGTTTGGACAATCATTGGAGCCGACTGCTATTCACTGTGACAATCAAATCTGTGTGAAGCTATCTGTCAATCCAGTGTTTCATGATAGAACAAAACATGTTGAGATCAAATACCATTACATCAGAGATATGGTATTGAGGAAAGCTATCCAGTTGAGATATATTTGCACTAATGATCAGACGATTGATATTCTCACCACGCCTCTCTCCAAAGTGAAGTTCGTGCACTTTCAAGACAAGCTTGGAATTGTGGAGAATGAAGCCCTAGTTGAGAGGGAGACTCAACATCAGTGATCTTCTATGATTTGCTATAATGCATCTTTCTCTGTGATAGAGAAATTTGAGGTGAAAGCCCTTGTTCCACCCTCTAGGAGTAGCCATGGTGGATGTCATGTTGAGAGACTCCATGACAACATCACGTTGAGAGACTCCATGATGATTCCCTTGCACTTGTGTTTATCCACCCTCTGGGAATAGCCATGGTGGACGTCATGTTGAGAGACTCCATTACGACATCACGTTGAGTGACTCCGTGATGGGCACTTGTACACATGTTCCTTTCCACACATGGGAGTAGCCATGGTGGACATCGCGTTGAGTGACTCCATGATGAGCTCTTTTCACAAATGGGTGTAGCCATTGTGGATGTCATGTTGAGAGACTCCATGACTTGGATATCTGGAAGTATTCATCCCTAGCTAAGAGGGAGTGTCGATGTTATAGCCGCGGGCTTCTTACTTCCAGCAGCGACTTATTTAATAAACAATAAATTAAATATAGCCTATGGCTATTTATTTATTGAGGTCGATTTATGAAGAGTTACTTCTATTCATTTGTAATTATATTTTTTATCAAAAGAAGCCGACATATAGAGTATGTTCGCCACCTTTCAAAGAGTCACATTGTTTTGTTAAGAGGCCAACTTATCTTGGAGAAAGAATCGCACCTTTTATGGAGAGGCCGACCTCTTGTGTAGAGACGCATCCCTTGGGAGAAGTCATTCTTATGTTGTATATATAGGTGCTGCTCTCTCCCTCATTTTATTGATTCATATTCATCATTGTTCAAGTTTGCACAAGCAAGAAATCGAGTTTCATCTACAGCAGATCAATCCAAGTAGAGATTCGATACTCTTTGAGTGTGGTGCCATTATTATCTATACAGATCAGCCTTGTGTTGGGCCTCATTGTAAAGCGAATTGTTGTTCGTTATTCAATATATAAGTGATATATTGTTGCTGGGTTTTTTTCTCCCTCAAGTTGGAGGGTTTTCCCAGGGTATTTGTTGTGTCAAATTGTTTGAAATTGTTCTATTTCTGCTTATTTAAATTCTGATTCTAAAACTAACATTGGACCTTTCCAAACACTACAGCTGATTGTGGACGTCGCCTACAAGTTAGGTGTCCCTCCATCCCCCAAGATGCATCATGTTTTCAATGTAACCTATTTGAAGAAGGTCTTTGGACATCACATTCACATTCAGTTCCCACTTCCCAAATTGGACGGCAAAGGTTTCATTGTCCTCAAATCTAAAGCTATTATAAGCCATCATTTGCACCAACTCTACAATTGCACCATCATCGATGTTTAGGTCCAGCGGCAAGGGTTGTGACCAAACGATGCAACTTGGAAACTTCTCCACCAGCATCAATCACAGTTTCCACAGTTCAAGTCTTGAGGACAAGGCTTTCGCAAGGGAGAGTGCATGTTAGGACCTTTGCATCCTAACCTTCTATTATTGTTATGAGCAATGTAATAATCATAGTTTAGTTATTTAGTTAATAGTACATTGTGTGGATTTATCCCACATGCCTCACATGAAGTTGTAACAGTGTAATGAGCTCATGATAAATGTGTGGATTTATCGCACATGGGTTCTAACTTCTACCTCACAAATCACATCTTGTGATGCTTATATACTGGTGCTGTAATGAAGTGAAGATCATCTTGGAATCATATTTTGTATTGGCGCCTTGCTCTTAAGGAGTTTGCCCCCTCAAAGAGGTTAGAAATACTTGTTCCAGATTCATGACTTTAAGCATATTCACAGCTACTTTCCAAGCATCCTGTTATTTTTCACATGTTTCTTCTGTTTGATAATATTTTGCAAATTCCTACTAAGGTGGGACCTCACATAGCTTGATCATACTAGTTCTAGAAAAATCATAGAATATTAACAGAAAGGTTTGCAGTTTAAAAAGTGAGTACAACTTATATAAGCAATGTTATCTTTAAGAGCCCAAGACCTGTGATTTGAAGCCCAACAAATGCTGCGGAATGCTAATATTATGGGCATACCATTTGTTATATATAAAGGTGAAGGATATTATAAAAACGTGCAAGTGAAACAGAAGCAAAAACATGGGAAATTTGGAAGTACCGCCTAATCACCAAAAGAGCATCAGGCTATAAATGCTCCCATAGGCTAATTTATTTTGAGGGGAGGAAGGAGGACGTGATTTATCATCAATCAACATAATCACTGCACTGCCAGATGCCCAATGGAAAGGTTTGTATGGATCTGTGCTAATAATAGTCTATAATGATTTACTAGCCATGATTCATCCTTTACACCTTGATTATGTAATTCTATAAATTTTTGAACCCAAATTCAGGTTTGGAAATACCTTGGGTTTTGTACTTCTCATAGAGATGTGATAACTCTGTGTAATTCGAACTAGTTAAACCGCTGCAAAATATACACGGACCACTGTTAGTTTCAAGTAGCTAAGCAGGCTGTAACCACTTTTAAAGCTCAAGAGTTGAAGATGAGAAGCCACTTTCAACAGGTACAAGAATAAAATAGAGAATAAACTGAAACCTTAATCTATCTTTTAAATATTGTATTGCATTCAAATGTGTTAAGCTCAGTGGAAATTAACTCTAGCTAAAATGCTCTGAAATCCCAGGAACTCAAAAATTACATCATGCAAATTGTTTAACTTATGTAAATCGATACCACAAATACTTTATTCAATTTACCCAAAAGACCTTTTCGTGGTAACGAAATTGCAACAAAGGTTCAATTGTCTTTAAATATAAACCCAAATCAATTCTAGTAACTTGCCTAATGCAAGTCATGAGTTAAGTACATCTGGGCAAGTTTATACTACTAAAAACTTTAAGCTCCATGGTCAATAAATTGTTGAAGTAAACAAATGGGGTAAAAAATAGGCTTATTTCCTTCGAGACTTCAAGTATCCACAGTACATAAATTGTTGAAGAAAACAATTGAGCTAAAATATATATATATATATTATATTCTTTGTATTTCAATCTTCTACTATCGATAAATTGTTGAAGAAAACAATCGTGCTAGCAAATAAACTTATTCGTAAAAAGCTTCAAACTTAGCCAGTCCGTATTGCTTTTTAAGAAATGGATGAAAACTATTAAAAAAATTTAAGAATCAAATTTCAGATCACCCATCCTTAAAATGAATAATAAATTAAAAATTACAATTTTATAGTTCCTTATATAAATAACTCCTTTCAAGCAAATGACGTCAGTGGGATCCTAACCTTATAAAACTTGATCAATTTATCAAAAAGAAGCTTTAGGAAAATTTTATGAACATAAAGGATTAAATCAATGTTTCAGGCCATTCTCTGTGACACACCATCAGCGCTAATGATAAAGGAAGAAAAAGCTAAGTTATTTACACGAGGACCTCTAATTTGAAATCTAGAGTAGCCTGAAACATCAACTTCTTTTGTGAAGCTTGCTTCTAATAACTCGCCGAAGTTTTAATTCTCTAAACAGTAATTCTTCAAACTAGGCCCAACAGAAAAGAAGTTGCCCCAAGTGAGTTATGAGAACAAATATATGAAAAATTTTATTAAAAAACGCTTATTCTGATCTGCTAACAGATTTGGAGGTAACCGAATTTCTGGTAGATTACCATTGAGAAGCGACGTTAACAGCCAAGAGAACCTTTCCCTTGTACTTGCTCAGAGCAACCTCACTCCCATCAATATCCTGCAGTCAAATTCCCCACACACCGTGTTATTTATGTTATATAAAATCTATTAAAATATCCCAAAATAACAATACTGTGTTCACATTAATTGTAGTTAATTCAACTGGTAGAAGTATCAGGCTTTCATAGGGAGTCTAATGTTCAAATTCTAGAAGAATAGGTGGGGCTCCGGTATAGCTGGATTCCTTATACAGTATTAAGAGCTTTGAAGCTTTCCCCCAAAGCTCAAAAACCCCACCAAGCAAGGGCTGCACCCCAGCTTGAATGTGTGAAATATAAGACGAGGCCCACTCTAGAACTGGACCAGTAGGGACCGAATTACCAAAATTAAAAATTAAAAACCAAGAAAATTCTAAATGTTCAAATTAGGTTAAACACCACATCCAAATGAAAATCTCTTCATTGTCTACTATCGGTAAAGGGTTGGGAGCTGCCCCTATAACCATCCGTTTGGAAGAGGATAGACGGAAGCCAGGTGGTGAACAGCAGACCTCCCACTAACAATTTTATAATGTTGAAATAAGATCACTAAGAACATCATAGTGATAGAATTTCCAATGGCAGGAAAAACGAAATGGATAAGAACAACCTTGACGGTAAAATCGTGAAAACTTTTCTCTGTCACTGCTGCCGCAAACGCAATGCCTGGAAATCTAATGCTTTTGAGAACGAATGCCGACGCTTTAGACGATTTAAGGGAAAATGTGTGGCTAAACAGTGGGAATTTTGGCACAGCATTCACAATTTGTGGTAACTGACGTGCCCTAAAGGAGAAATCATAAGCGGCGAGAGGTGCTCCTTTCACGAGATTCGAATCGGTGTTGCGAGACAGCAAGTTTGAGAAATGGCAGGCCGATGACGCTCCAAAAAGGGATGCCATAACCGAAACTGTTACAACTGAGTTTCTGCTGATGCTCACTAGCTGTACTTTCTATTTGGGGAGAAACATATGTCTAATAAAATGCCACATCTCCCTAAGAATGACGTGGATATGTAATCTCCCCGTGTATGTCCTAAGCAAACCAGACAAAATTAAATTGGCAAAAGATATTTCACTAGCCATGTGGTGAGAGTTAGATAATATTTCAATAGTGAGGGGGTGAGACTCGAAAGATATTTTAATAGCTAGGTGGTGAGAGTTAAAGATATTAGGACTATGTCTTAAAGGAAATCAGACAAAATTAAATTGATGTTTAAAAGATATTTCAATAATCAGTTGGTGAGAGTTAAAGATATTTAATAATTAGGTGGTTCACTGGATTTTCTAGCAATACTAAAAATAGGAAGTTAGGTGGTTTTATAGATTTTCGTAGTTAAATATGAATGAATGATTTTTGTCTATAAGGTTAAAAATGTTGGAGTGCAAGACCACTGAGGGGGGTGGGGGTGAATCAGTGGTCAAATAAAACCAATTCCAAAAATATGAAGATATGCAAATCAAAGCATAACATCTATATCAAGAATAAACAACCAAGCATAATGTGACACACCATCAAGAATAAATAGAACACATGATTTATGAGTGGAAAAACCCCGTCAGGGTGAAAAAAACCACTCTAAACATTTGCTCTATTAAGCCTCACTGGCTAAAACTTGTTGAATACAGATTGTATACCTCATTGGTAATACAACAAGCCTGTAATAACCCATTTGAAATTATTACTTAATTAATATTATTGTAAATGACATATGAATATACTCCAAATTAAAAAGACATAACTAGTGGCTAAAGTCAATCATAGCTACACATGTTCATTTAAGATGAGTCAAAGATTTATATATTCACTTCAAAAGTCAAATTACAATATCAGGTTTGACTTGGCTCCTAAAGCCACAAAGTCCTTACATTTTACACTTTTCATCAAGTACATGAATGATTTACATCAAGTTACATCTTAGACTATAATAGTTTTGTGAACAACTAAGGTTCTTCTTGGACGCTCGCCTCCACTGGTGGACAAGAACATGGTTGAAGCACTTTACCGCCCAACCACGAAGCTTATGCTTCTCCAGAATTTTTCCAACTTGAAGAATGTCCAACCGTACACAGAAAGTTTAGCAAGAGAACAATCTGCAAGGTAGAATTTGGTGTGTGCCCATACATCAACATGCAATTCTATCTACAAATTAGAAAAGAAAATGCATGATCTATGTTAGGAATGGCAGAGAGAAATAACAGAGTTCATACATACATAATGAACTACATTGCTTGGCCAAGCATAATAAATGTGTTGCAACAACAACAAACAATAGGTTTTGGTAAAGCAAACTTATACTCTCTGAACTCCATTTTGACACCCATCTCAGAAGGTAACTTTCTACTATACATCTCATTACAGCTATCTACCCTCTAGTAGCATCTATCTCTACGTGCTCTAGTCAACTAAGGTATCACTGTTCTGTTCAAAAATTTAAAATATTCTTTCACAAATGTCTTCAAGTGAAGTAACAAATTACTAATTTATACTCTAAACAGAAATCAGATTTATGATTCACAGAGTAATTCAACATTTAGTCATATCATTCTTATGACTATTATATACTTTTCATCATAAACATTTTATATTTAAAAATGTAATAAAAAAATAAAAGAAGGTATGTCATAAGTATGTGTATGTACATAAATGAAGTCTATGTGCATACACATATATGTGCCTACTAATGTTAAATTTTGTGTGTACATTTTGAAATAATGATTAATTCAGATTGCAATCTTAAAATAGTATTACATTTGATGTTTCTTGTCAAAAATAAAGAATCGGAACCAAATTATACTAATAGTTTCACATTACTGTTATTACATTCTTACAACTATGATATTCTAACATTGTTGTTTACATAAGAACATTCATTGTTTAAACAAAACAAGTATTGTTTCCTACTAAACAGTTACAAAATAAGTTGTTTTCATGTGAACATTCATTGTTTAAATAGAACAAGTATTGTTTTTTTCTAAATAGTCATAAAACAAGTTGTTTACATATGAACATTCATTGTTTAAACATAACAAATATTGTTTCCTACTAAACAGTCATAAAACAAGTTGTTTACATATGAATATTCATTGTTTAAATAGAACAAGTATTGTTTCCTACTAAACAGTCATAAAACAAGTTGTTTACATATTAAATAGTTTATTGAGTAGAGATAACTTTCAACAAATAGTGTCATTTGCAAAAGAATAACCACCGTTTACATCAACATATTATTGTTTCAGACTAAACAGTTACATTTAAAGACAAATAATGTCGTTTACTTTGTTTGTTGATCTCAAGCTGCTCATATGCTAAAAGATCACCTTACAAGTAAATGTTATTTGTTCAACAATAGAATGAGTTTTCCACTATAAACTGAAAAATAAACAATCAATAGCCCAGTTTCATACATAAGGACAGAATGTCTATTATTCAAATTCTTGAATACTTTCATCACTGGAAATTCAATAAGCAACTTAATAGTATTAAGAAAAACTATGTGTGAAATGTTTGTCGATGACATTCTTGAGTAAATACTTTAGTCAGAGAAAGCATAGAATCTTCAGGTTCAAACAATACTCATGCCTTTTCAGGCTGTAGCAAAACAAACTATGGTTGCTCTAAATCGACCAATCTCAATGGTCGAGTGTCTTTTTTCTAAGCATTAAAGATATATTTGAAATCACCCATGAGGGATTACTATTTTATACCATGCATGCTGTAATATTAAACATACAGACTTTCGTCTGTATCATTTAAGCATTCAAGGGTCAGCCCATCGATAATAAGATCGAACCAAATCAAGGCTCAGTGTTTCTCTAACATAGAAACCCTTTCACTACTTCTACCAAACGGGGTCGACTTCCTATTAAATGACAATACACCTATATGCAAAGCTCTAAGAGCTTTTGTTCATGCCCTATTACAGTTATCGACCCATCGATAATAAGCATTAGAAAACAATTCAAATTAAATGCAGAGAAACATTCCCTTCCCATAGGATCGAAATCGATCCTTCTTAAAGAATATATTTTCAAACACATAGTAAATTGGAATAAATTCTGATAGCCTACCTAAGGTATGCATTTTCATGCAACATAAGGATGAAAGTCGAGCCGTTGGAGGCCCTCGAGCCTTGGCCTGGCTCTGAACATTAGCCACGAAGGCTCTCATTTATGATGTTAACCATATTACGTACGTCGTAGGCCATGCGCCCTCCATGAGGTGGTAACAATATCATCTTACATTCGTCTTCAAGCCGATTCACAAACAGATAAATGACCTTATTTTTATGGTGCCATGGTAATACTCGATTAAAATGAAGGAAAAACTGCATGCATGATTCAATATTAGCAACAAAGCTATGTCTATGCTAAAATAAGGAGTTTGAATTACCTCCTCATCGAACTTTGATGTCGATTTCCTCAACTTTTTCCAGTCTCAAGTTTGTCCCTATTTTTTCCTTTCAAATTCCCCATTTTTTCCTTTCAAATTCCCCAAAATACTTTCATCTTCTCTACTTTTTTTTGCTCGAGTTCTCTTTCAAAAATAAAATAGAAACAACACTGTTTTTGCATTTTTTTGGGGCGATGGCATTATGGCCATGCCACCAGCTTCTAATTTTGAAAATTGTCTTTATGACTTCTGCAGACCACGTCCATTGTGGATTTTCCTTGAGATTTTTCATTGATTTCCATAGTTTGATTCATAATGTATCGGTTATCAACTTGAATTCATTATGAATTTGAATATATATATGTATGCATGTATATGTATGTATATACATACGTAATTTATATATACATATATATACTTATGTATTTATATATCTATAAGCATTTAAATGGTTTCATTCACATTTACCTTGTATTTGAATTATGTATGTATGTATATATATATATATATATATATATATATATGTTTGATTTACGTACACGCATATATGTGTGTGTGTGCGTGTATTTATATATGCAATCATATACAAGTTGCTTGTTTTGGAATGGCTTATAGGTTTCATACACTATCATTTAAAGTAAGGAACTTGAATTTTCATTTCGAGCATCTATATGTACATATATATCTACACTAGAAAAGAATTTTATTTACAATGCTTGCTTCCGTTTCCTTCAAATCACAAAGTTTGAATAGACAACTTAATCTACAAACCATTCATTTTCAAGCACTGAAACAATTCAAGTCGGGAGAATTACATTCTCTTATATATACAAATCAGTTCAAATGCAAGGCATCATGCCATTTGTGGTGTGTGTACCTAGATTTCAATTGGCTTACCATTTGATCTGGCTAAACACTTCTACTTCAACCATGTTCTCGTCCTTCAACTTGTCACCCTAGAACTACACACACTTGCACTTGCAAATTGATCAGTAACATTCAATTCTTAGTAACATATAAAATAATTTCCAAAAGTTTGCAAATTCAACATCAGTCAACTTCTAATAGTTCAATTTTTCGTATTATAATAAATATGCAATAAAATTGGGTTATGACATCCTTCCCCTCTTGGAAGAGACATCATCCCAATGTCTAGTAAGTCAAATAAAAGAACATCATATCAAATTTTGAACATACATGTTTATTTCAACATCACATCAAAATATATATGTGGATTTCAACATCTTATCAAATTATATATGTTTATTTCAACATCATATCAAAATATATGTCTATTTCAACATCTCATCAAGAATATATATGTCTATTTCAACATCTCATCAAATTATATGTCTATTTCAACATCACATCAAAAATTTTAAAGCATGAAATATCATAGTATCTCAATCCAAAAAAATTCAAACAAAATTATTGAGTTTCTTGTTCAAGAAAGAAAATGTGGAAAGGAGTGTTCTATTTCTTCTACATCCTCCCAAGTAGCACTATCATTTGAGTACTAGTCCCATTGGACCTTAAATTGAGCAATATCTTTGCTCTGCAACTTATTGTTGTGTCTATCCAGGATTCTAATGGGATCCACTAGCACCACTCCCGGATCATGTACTTGCAAGGATTGCTAATCGAGCACATGAGTCACATCACAATGAAAGCAAGGAAACATGAAACACATTATGGGGTTGAGTTGGAGCAGGTTGTAGAGCTAATTTATAAGCAACTAGGTTAATCACTTCCAAGACTTCAAATAGTCCCACATATCTTGGGAACAACTTGGAAGACTTTCCAAAAGCAATAGAACTTTTATGAGGTTTAACTCTCAAGAAAACTTTATCCCCTATTGTGAACTATCTAAGAGTTCAGTTATTGTCGACATAACTCTTTTGTCGATCTGCCACCTCTTTCAATCTGCTCTTAATGACCCTCATTTGCTCTTCCATTTCCTTAAGCATTTCAAGCCCTAGTATGATCTTGTCCTCCAATTTATCCCAACTAATGGGGGTATGACACTTCTGCCCATACAAGGCTTCAAATGGTGCCATGCCTAAGGATGTATGATAGGATTTGTTCTAAGCAAACTCTACCAAAGGAAAATATTCTTCCCACGTATATTGTTGTTCCATACAATACATTTGAAGGAGGTCTTCAACTACCTGATTTTCCCTCTTTGTATGCTTGTTAGTCTGCGGATGATAAGCTGAGCTGAAATTCAATTTGGTTCCCAATGTAGCATTCAAGGTCATCTAAAACCTTGAGGTCATCCATGTGTCCCTATCAGAAATGATAGTCTTTGCACTCCATGTAAGCATAAGATCTCATGGACAAATTTCTTAGCCAAGGTTAATGATCCATCCTTAAGGTTTCCTGGGATGAAGTGCACAACCTTAGTCAACTTATCAATCACAACCAAGATAACATCATGCTTGTTCTTGCTCAATGACAACCCCTATACAAAATCCATGTTGATCACCTGCCACTTATACTCAGGTATGTCATGTGGATACAATAACCCATCTGAGTGTGCATGCTCATCCTTGACTCACTAGCACTCCAAGCATCTGGCTACGTACTCCTCTACATCCTTCTTGATTTCAGGCCAAAAATATAGAGTCTTCAACTCCGTGATCATCTTGGATACTCTGGGGTGTCCTGAATAAGGTGCATTGTGAACTTCTTCCAAAACCAACTTTCTCAGCTTTCAAGATTCAATAATATGCATTCTTCTTTGGTATCTCAAAATACCATCTGATTCGATCTCATACCCATCAAACCGATGATCTGAAGGATTTACTACAAGGGCACTCTTCCCTCTCTCATAGTGCTCATCCCCTGGCAGATTTTGAATCACTTGTTGTCTCAAGTTAGACCTAGTTGAAATTATGGTTTTCATATGTCTTCGTCTACTAAGAGCATCAACCACTTTGTTCTCTTTCCCTTTTAGATATTCAATTCCAAATTCATACTCACTAAGGAATTCCAACCACCTTCTTTGTTGTGCATTAAGGTTTGGTTGGGTAAATATGTATCTCAATCCTAAGTGGTTTGTCTTGAGTTCAAATGGCTTTCCCAAAAGAAAATGCCTCCACATCTGTAAGGCATGAGCTATAGCCGCTAATTCTAAATCATGAGGCACATAGTTCACTTCATGTTGCTTGATCTTCCTTGATTCATATGCTACCACTTGTTGTCTTGCATTAATACTACTCCCAATCCCTCTCCTGAAGAATCTGTGATTACTCTGAATCTTCCATTAGGATAAGGGATAGTCAACACTGGTGTCATCGTGAGCCTCTCCTTCAAGATTTGGAATGCTTTCTTGCACTTCTCGGTCTATTCAAACCATGTTCCCTTACTTTGGAGTGAGATAATAGGATATGCAATTTGGGAGAACCCTTGCACAAACTTCCTATAGTATCCTGCGAGGCCCATGAAGCTACAAACTTCCAACACATCCTGAGGCATTGGCCATTCCACGATCACCTTGATCTTCTCAAGGTCTACGAAGACTGCTTCAACTGAAATGATATGGCCCAAATAATGCACTTTGTCCTGATAGAATGAACACTTGGACAACTTCCCAAAGAGTTTCCTTTCTCTCAATTGTTGAAAAACTATCCTCAAATGTCTATCATGCTCTTCAACAATATTTGAGTAGAGTAGAATGTCATCAATGAAAATCAAAACAAATTCATCCAAGAAGTCTCTGAATACACTATTCATGAGGTTCACAAAATTTGTAGGTGCATTAGTCAAACCAAAGGTACCACTATGAACTCATAATGGCCATACCAAGTTCTAGATGTAGTCTTCAAAATGTCTTCTTCCTTAATTCGCAATTGATGGTACCCTGACCTGATATCAATCTTGGAGAACACCATTGATCCCTTCATTTGATCAAATAGTTCATCAATCCTCGGGAGTGGATATTGGTTCTTGATGGTAACCTTGTTCAACATCCGATAATCTATACATAGACGCAAAGTTCCATCCTTCTTTTTCACAAAAATAACTGGCTCTCCCCAAGGAGACACACTGGGTTTGATAAGTCCCTTATCCAACAATTCCATTATCTGGGCCTTCAACTCATAATTTTTTGTAGTATTCATCCAATAAGGTGCCTTGGATTGAGGCTCAACTCCTGGAACTAGGTTGATAGAAAAATTGAATTCTCGCTTCAGAGGTAACTCCGTAAGTTCATCAAGAAATACATCTTGGAATTCCTTGAGAATAGGATAGTCATCTAAATAAAACTCCTTGCTTCTAGGATTACTAACATGCATTGCATAAATTGCACACCCCTTTCAACGAGCCTTTTTGAGCTGCATCTCAAAAATCTGTCTAATCTCTAAGGGTCTCTGCATTCCACAAACCTCAACTGGGTTTCCATAATCATCCAGACAGTTGACCACCTTATCCTCATAGTTCATTATAGCCTTATGCTTGGTTAACCAATTTATTCCCAAAATTACATCCTATGAGCCTAAGGGTGCCGCATACAAGTTGACCTGAGTTTGAAAGGTTGGAAGCTTTAACTCATTGCAAAAGAGACATATATCTACCCTCCGCTATGCTCAATTACCATACTAGACTGTCCATGAATTTTCCATGTATCCAGATCTAATGGGTATCTTGGATATTATTCTAGGATCTATAAAACATTTAGTAGCTCTAGTATCAATTAAGATAGAGATAGAATGGCCATAGAGCTTACCTGTTAGCTGAATGGGTGAATCCTGATACTCTGCCTGTCTATTATCCACTACAACGTGGATCTGGTGATGTTGAGTCTGTTGGTAGCTTCCTTCCTTTCACGACTTCGACCACTAAGGATAATTTGAGGCATAATGATCACCTCCATAAGTATAGCATCTATCTCGAGGCCCTTTGCGACCTCTTGGCTTGTCCTCTCTAAAGCCCTTCTGCTTATGGTCATCTTTTCCCTTGCCTTTGTTTGCTTTCTTGTTCTTTCCACCATTACCATCTTCACCCTTCTCCTACAATTCACTTCCCCTCTTGAGATTATGGATCTGATGGCTCTTGTCTCCCTTATGAAATTTCCTTCCCATACCGCAACTTAGAACTTGAGTCGCTATGAATATTGGATAGTTGTTGCAGTTTTTGCTCTTGTTTGGTGGATTTCTGGAAGACTTCATTCAGGGTTTGAGGTTCATGCATATCCACCTCAACTCCTATGTGGGGTTTGAGTCCCATTATAAATTTTTGGATACAGAACTGTTCATCTCCCTAATACTAGGGCACATATTTCAACAAGTTGGTGAAATTTTCCCAATACTGAATCACAGCCATATTTCCTTGGGTTAAGTTATGAAACTCTGTCACTTTCTTATCAAAGAAAGGTTGTGGTAACCATATCTTCTAGAATGCTTGGAGGAAGATTTCCCATGTGATCTCAGAAGGTTGAAGGTTTCGTTCTAACTTCTCATTATCCCACGAAGTTGTTGCTTCACCTGAGAGCTGATATGTAGCCCATGTCGCCTTCGTCTGTTTAGAAAGGTTATAGAGCCCAATGTATTTTTCCATCTCTATAATCCAAGCCTCAGGTCCTACTCCAATAGCCTTACCATCAAATTTGGGTGGTGCTACTCTTTTGAGGTCCTTCTCAAGTTCTTCCTCAATTCGTCCTCATGGACCTACCCCTAGACCACCGTCCCCTTTATTGTCTTCTACATCCATGCAGTCCCAGTCCTCGCATACCACTCAAACTTCTTGCTCTATATTATCCATGTGATACTCTTTTTGATTTAGAAGCTCTAGATTTTGCTCCAATCTCTTGTTTGGTCCGTTATCGGAACCACTACCACCCCCGTCTTGCCTAGTGGTCACCATGACGTCTCACACTTATCCTGCAACATAGTCACATTTATCGCATCTCAACACAAGGTTCTACGAATAAACGTTCTTATGCTACATCACATAATTTTCATATGCATACATCCCTCAATATAGAATACATAAACATTCATGTGTAACACACACATTTTAGAGTCTCTCGTTGAACACACCAAAAAATATCATTTGATTTTATTTATATTTAAGGCGAGTCAATAGACCTTTTTTTACAATAGGCTTCGAGTTACATCATTCTGATTTCTCAACATCAGAAAGAGGACATTCCTCGGGGTCCTCATCTGTATTTACATCAAACTTTACAGAAGAGAATGGTTGAGCACGCAGACTCTCCTTTTCCTCTTTAGTCAACAAGGGTGCATTGGGTCCACACCCTAGAGGTTAGTCCTAGTTTGTGGAAAGCTTTTTGATCTTAGGTGTTCACTTCTCCTCAATCTTCAAGCCTCTCTCTAGCTTGAGTCGTGTAAAATCTTGAGCTAGAGTTTCTTCATCAAGAATTTTTGATTGAACCTTTGTCTTGGCGTTTCTTTCCTTTATGTCATTCTTACATGAGGTTCTAACAGTTTTCCCTTTCCTTTGTCCTGCCTTTGACCTTCCCATTCCTGCATTCATTTCAGGTTCGGTCAATTCTCAGGACATCCAAATTCTGGGTAAAGGGTCAACCACCCTAGTCAACTATGGTAGACTCGAAAGGCCTAGATTTGAACCCTAAGCTCTGATACCAAATGTAATAACCCATTTGAAATTATTACTTAATTAATATTATTGTAAATGACACATGAATATACTTCAAATTAAAAAGACATAACTAGTGGCTAAAGTCAATCATAGCTACACATGTCCATTTAAGAT
Source organism: Sequoia sempervirens (assembly GCA_007258455.2). Taxonomy (NCBI): domain Eukaryota; kingdom Viridiplantae; phylum Streptophyta; class Pinopsida; order Cupressales; family Cupressaceae; genus Sequoia; species Sequoia sempervirens. Next base: position 453,093,688 of record VDFB02000017.1, read on the forward strand.
GAGTCAAAGATTTATATATTCACTTCAAAAGTCAAATTACAATATCAGGTTTGACTTGGATCCTAAAGCCACAAAGTCCTTACATTGTACACTTTTCATCAAGTACATGAATGATTTATATCAAGTTACATCTTAGACTCTAATAGTCTTGTGAACAACTAAGTTTCTTCTTGGATGCTTGCCTCCACCGGTGGATGAGAACATGGTTGAAGTGCTTTATCGCCCAACCACGAAGCTTACGCTTCCCAAAAATTATTACGACTTGAAGAATGCCTGACCCTGCATGAAAAGTTTAACAAGAGGACAATATGCAAGGTGGAATTTGGTGCTCGCCCATACATCAACATGCAATTCTATCTACAAGTTAGAAAGGAAAATGCATGATCTATGCTAGGAATGGCAGAGAGTGAAATCATAGAGTTTATACATACATAATGAACTATATTGCTTGGCCAAGCATAATAAATGTGTTGCAACAACAACAAACAATAGGTTCTGGTAAAGCAAACCTATACTCTCTAAAATCCATTTCAGCACCTGTTTCGGAAGGTAACTTTCTACTATACATCTTGTTACAACTATCTACCCTCTAGCAACATCTACTCGTAGGTGCTTTATTCAACTAAGGTATCACTGTTCAAGTATTTAAAATATTCTTTCATAAATGTCTTCAAGAGAAGTAACAGATTACTAATTTATACTCTAAATATAAATCAGATTTATGATTCCCAGAGTAATTCAACATTCAGTCATATAATTCTTATGACTATTATATACTTTTCATCATAAACATTTTACATTTAAAAATGTAGTAAAAAAACAAAAGAAGGTATGTCACAAGTATGTGTATGTACATAGATGATGTATATGTGCATACATATATATGTGCCTACTAATGTTAAAGTTTGTGCATACATTCTAAAATAATCATTAATTCATATTGCAATCTTAAAATAGTATTCCATTTGACGTTTCTTGTCAAAAATAAAGAATCAGAACCAGTCTATGCTAACAATTTCACACTTACTTTTATTGTATCCTTACAATTGTGATATTCTAACATTTTTGTTTACATAAGAACATTCATTGTTTCAACATAACAAGTACTTTTTCCTACTAAACAGTTACAAAATAAGTTGTTTTCATATGAACATTCATTGTTTAAATAGAACAAGTATTGTTTCCTTCTAAATAGTCATAAAACAAGTTGTTTACATATGAACATTCATTGTTTAAATAGAACACGTATTGTTTTCTACTAAACAGACATAAAACAAGTTGTTCACATATGAGCATTCATTGTTTAAACAGAACAAGTATTGTTTCCTACTAAACAGTCATAAAACAAGATGTTTACATACTAAATAGTTTATTGAGCAAAGATAACTTTCAATAATCAGTGTTGTTTGCAAAAGAATAACCACCGTTTACATCAACATATTACTATTTCAGACTAAACAGTTACATTTAAAGACAAATAATGTAGTTTACTCTATTTGTTGATCTCAAGCTACTCACATGCTAAAAGATCACCTTACAAGTAAATGTTCTCTATTTAACAACAGAATGAGTTTTCCACTATAAACTGAAAAATAAACAATCAATAGCCCAGTTTCATACATAAGGACAAAATGTCTATTATTCAAATTCTTGAATACTTTCATCACTAGAAATTCAATAAGCAACTTAATAGTATTAAGAAAAACTATGTGTGAAATTTTTGTTGATGACATTCTTGAGTAAATACTTCAGTCAAAGAAAGCATAGAAGCTTCAGGTTCAAACAATACTCATGCCTTTTCAGGCTACAACAAAACAAACTACGGTTGCTCTAAATCGACCAATCTCAATGGTCGGGTGTCTTCTTTCTAAGCATTAAAGATATATTTGAAACTTCCCATGAGGCATTATTGTTTTATACCATGCATGCTACAATATTAAACATACAGACTTTCATCTATATCATTTAAACATTCAAGGGTCAGCCCATCGATAATAAGATCGAACCAAATCAAGGCTTGGTGCTTCTCTAACATAGAAACCCTTTCACCGCTTCTACCGAAGGGGGTCGACTTCCTATTAAATGACAATACACTTATATACAAAGCTCTAAGAGCTTTTGTTCATGCCCTATTATAGTTGTCGACCCATCGATAATAAGCATTAGAAAAAAATTCAAATAAAATGCATAGAAACATTCCCTTCCCACATGATCAAAATTGATCCTTCTCAAAGAATATATTTTCAAACACATAGTAAATCGGAATAAATTCTGATAGCCTACCTAAGGCTATGCATTTTCGTACAACATAAGGATGAAGGTCAAGTTGTTGGAGGCCCTCAAGCCTCATCCTAGCTCTAAACATTAGCCACGAAGGCTGTCATTTATGATGTTTACCATACTATGTAAGTCATAGGCCATGCGCCCTCCATGAGGTGGTAACAATATCATCTGACATTCGACTTCAAGTGGATTCACATATAGAACAATGACCTTATTTTTATGGTGCCATGGTAATACTCAATTAAAATGAAGGAAAAACTTCATGCATGATTCAATATTAGCAACAAATCTAAGTCTATGCTAAAATAAGGAGATCGAATTACCTCCCAATCGAACTTTGATGTCGAATTTTGAAAATTGTCTTTATGACTTCAGTAGGCCACGTCCATCGTGGATTTTCCTTGAGATTTTTTATTGATTTCCATAGTCTGATTCATAATGTATCGGTTATCAACTTGAATTCATTATGAATTTGAATATATATATATATACGTATGTATATGTATGTATATATATGTAGTATATATATACTTATATATCTATAATCATTTAAATGATTTCATTCACATTTACCTTGTATTCGAATAATTTAATGTGTTTGATTTACGCACATGCAAATATATGTGTATACATGTATATATTTATATAAAAATTCATATACAAGTTGCTTGCTTTGGAATGGCTTATAGGTTTCATACACTATCATTTAAAGTAAGGAACTTGAATTTTCATTTTGAGCATCTATATGTACATATATATCTACTCTAAGAAAATAATTTTCTTTACAATGCTCGCTTTCATTTCCTTTAAATCACAAAGTTTGAATAGATAATTTAATCTACAAACCATTCATTTTCAAGCACTGAAACAATTCAAGTAAGGAGAATTACGTTCTCTTATATATGAAAATCAGTTCAAATGCAAGTCATCATGTCATTTGTGGTGTATGCACCCAAATTCCAATTGGCTTACCATTCGATCAGGGTAAACACTCCTACTTCAACCATGTTATCATTCTTCAACTTGTCACCCTGCAACTGCACACACTTGCACTTTCAAATTGATCAATAACGTTTAATTCTTGGTAATATATAAAATAATTTCCAAAAGTTCACAAACTCAACATCAGTCAATTTCTTTCATTCATTTTTTGAAAATTCCAAAATTTCCATTTAGTATTTAATTGAATTTCTTCAATAATTCAATTTTTTGTATTATAATAAATATGCAATAAAATTGGGTTATGAAAAAGCCTCGTTGGCTAATACTCAAGCCTCACTAGAAAATTACACAAGCCTCACTGACTGATTCTCATACCTCACTGGCAAAACACATGCCTCACTGGCTAATTCCCATGCCTCACTGGTTGATTCCCATGCCTCACAGGCAAAAAACAAGCCTCATTGGTTGATTCCCATGCCTCACTAACAAAACACAAGCCTCACTAGTTGATTTGCATGCCTCACTATCTATCAACAAGCCTCACTGGTCAATTTCAATCTGCCTCACTGGCAATCTTCAAAAGGGAAGAAATACAATCAGAGGTTTACTTCATTTCCATACAAACCATTACATTATCTCTGCATCAACTCAACAAACATCATCTCTCCTATACAAATCTTCAAGATGTAACTCTTCTTGAACAAGAATCCCCTTATAACATCAAACATAAACTTTGCTACACATCTGGCATGTCACTGAGAAAAGAAGAACACAACAAAAATAGTGATTCTCCCTACTACAAAACCCTATTACATAGATGACTACAATCATACCTGTTATCATGGACATTGCACCCGAATGCTAAGTTTAAGTGCTTAACAATCTCGTGAAACATGGAAACATCTCCAAGCATGTGGGTTGCTCATAGTGAAGATGAATCTCCAGATAAAGGGTTGGTTCCTTGTGATACCTCCTACAAACTACCTTCTTTGAGAGGAAAAGGGATAGAAAGAAACTTGGAATTGAAACTTATCTTAGGAGGTGATGCACCATATGTTCTAGATCTACTTGCTAGTCAAATTTACAATCTATTCCAAACATGAATCCTTGTTTATTCACAACTCAGATTGATATAATTTTTAAAAGTGTTTCACGTGAAAGGTTTTAATATTTGAAGTTTGTTTGAAAGAAAACAATGTTGTTATCATAACTCACATTCAACAAATGAGATACACAATCACATATCTACACTATAACATATTGTACTTGTACCAAACATTGAAGGAATAAGATAAAAATGAAGGGTTTCAAGTAAACCACAATATTCTTATCAAAACTACTCACAAACAACACTTGAAAAAAGTATAATTGAGAAGGAAATGTTGGTTCTTATTGAAAATGAAAGGAATTTGCTACTACAAGTGGATCAATTTGAGTTACAAAGGCTTTTCTTAGCCTAAAAGAGCTTAACAAAGCTACAATACATGCTGAAGAAAAGTAAGAACTAAGGAAAAGGACTAAGCCTTTTCCTATATATGCAAAATATGACTCCAAAGTGCCAAGAGGTGGCACTAGCAGTCAACTGCAAGTGATCTCTCCCATGAGCAAAGATGAAAACCCTCAAAAAGAGGGGTCAGAACTGATGTAAAATGAAAGATCAAGTGATCAAACTCAGCCTGCATGATGGTCAACCCCAAAAGGCTCCTAAAAAGACTCAAATCTAACTGAAAATGAGGCTCAAAAGCTTCTATTGAACTCCACTCTTGATTTTGCATGATATAGAGGTGAAGTTAACTTATCTAGAAGCAAATATTAAATTAATCAATTAACAATTACTTTAATATGTGTTGTGAGTTTGCATAATTGCATGCGCATGACATCTATTAACACAATTTATAACTTGATTGCTTTAATATCTATTCACATTTATTAGCTAATTTCAAAATATGCAAGAATTGAGGGAGGAGTGAAGTCAATGCTTGAGTTTGAAAACCATGCATTTTGAATATAAGAAACTTTGCAAAAGTTATAAGGATAACCTTAATGCAAGTTAAGGTATTAGTTGCAAGGTAAAGTTTTAAAATAAAAATGGAAAAAAGATACCCAAAAAGGGTCGACCAAAAATGAGGGCAATAGAAACCCTAAAGTAAAAGCACGTAGCCTTATGTGTTTTTCCATTTCATTTTTTTATTTGCATCTCACTAGAATTGGGCGCTGCCATGCTAGGGTTTGGAAGTGGAACTTTCCTAGAGTTTATTTTGTGAAATCTTGAGCTTTCCATGTGTGGTATGTTCATCTTTCTATGAATTTTTTTGTGATTTCATACTCGACTCCTCTAGTATAGAATGAAAGCTTGAGTTTTTCTACCTTTTTGGGAAAAATTAAGAAACTCCCTAGCTTTATTTTGGATCTCTGCCCTTTTGAAGTAGTTCATGGCTTTACTTGAAAGCATTTTTGGATTTCACTGCCAGTTTTAGGAGAAATGATGAAAATGTTTACTTATTTTCTGTATATTGGCAACATGCTCGACCTCTTTGATATAGAAAATATGAAGCCTCTATTTTTCTTGTATATTCAGGAAATCTTCATGAAGAAAACTCTATTTGGAATAAACACTATTTTATTTACATTTTTGCGTATTCAAGGTTTTTCCTTTATTCGGGTTATCCTATTGCATCCACCCATGTGCTATCACCTTCAACGAATATGGCCAATCTTTCCCTCACAGCTTAGGGTCTAGGCTTTGCAAATTGACCATTTAGACAATATATCTCCATTATTATGACTCGGAACTAGCCATGGAATATCATGTGTGAGTTTCTCGATACTCTATTTGGTAGTATGTAGCTCCTCGATGATTGTATATCATGCAGGTGGATCACTTCAATGTCATATGTTGTTCCACTTACCTTTACCATTGGAATCCCCCTATAAAAGAAATAAAGTACTACCCTACTTCAAAGAGGATTTTCCTCATCATATCTTTCTCTTTAAAAAGCCACTGTCCTCAAATAGACTACTGCCCCACTGTCAATCTTTGACAGTCATTAAACTTTTCTTCCCTCATTCATGAGATATGGTGACTATTTTTTCCCTTTTAGGTCTACCTTTTCATATCACTATCTATGCATATTCTTCTTTTCAATCCCACTGTACTTTTTCAAAAAGGCTTTATAGTGCATTCATGGTTGCCATTTGTTCTTTATTGTCAACTATCACTTACTTGAATTTAGTTGTCCTTCATTAGTATTTCGAAAAGACTGCCCTATTTGATGCCTCTGATGTGCCTTCACCTTGTTGCATAGTGACTATAACTTGTTTGTTGGTTCAGTCCTTCACTGGCTGCAATCATCAAATAATCATTGACATTCTTCTCAGATCAATATCTATAGACTGTAACCTTTAAGCTGCTACAACCTTCTCTCTTTTCACCTATATGACAACCCCTTAACATTGCGACTGTTTAAATAAACCCTTGTCCTTCCATCATGATAGTTCACTTCATGACTTATGCTTATATGGAAAGCTCTTTTCCTAAAGAAAGGCTCACTCCCATCCTTGATGTATGAAAATCCTTATGCATATCCTTGATTTTGATAGTGATACTACAGCCTTACTGGATCCTGTGGGTATGGCGATTGTCATGGAAAAAAATAGAGTTTGTATTGCAAGCAGAGCTATCATCAAATAATCATTTTGATTGGTACCTTAAAAACTCATTACCATGCTAATATCTTCATATTGAGTGTGTACACCATACTTGAATGTGATGACTAACTCTCAAAGAAACTGTTCTTCCTTGCAATACTCTTGATTTGATACCTCTTAAAGAGGACTGTTCTTCATGCATTAATGGTTGTCTCTAAAAGACACAAGACATGCCCTTGCTTTAATGACTGTTATACTTTTCATGCTCATGCATTCAAACTCACTCTCATTCATGGTTGCCATGAGTCTCCTTGAAGCATTGTGATCTTCACATTTGATAAGATAGTGATAATACACGTGTCCTCTCATGACTGTAACATTTATGACAACATTAAATATGAATTGGAACAACATTAATGAGACAACATGTTGGGCTCAACCCTTGAGAGCCCATTTCCTCCACATGTTGTGATGTCAAACAAGATGGATCATGAAATGATAAATGAACCTGTACTTGCATTGTGAACAAATAAGTTAGATGAAACAATAAAGCTCAAATCTCTTCCTAATGATTTGACTTTCATTTGATGATTTGATTTTGGCTCACATGCATACATTTCATAAATGCTCATATGATTTAATGCATCATAGATATAGGCTATATTTTTGTTGATAGGACATATGATGATATTGATATTCAAAGCTCTAACCCAATCCTTTCGTCATTATGTAGTTTCATCTAAAGATCAACAACAAGGAGGAGCTAAAACAAAGAATATCAATACCAGACTATGCCACTAGGCAATGATGGATATACCTTCTCCTCATGTCATTTTCTACTTTTATCTTCAGTTGTATTTTTTACGTTTATGTTTCATTATTTCATCTACTCCCACGACTTGTGTGGGACATTTAAGCATTCTTTTGATCTCAATGTATGAAACAACAATGTTTATGCAATCTTGTATACATTTTCATTAAAAAATGAATAAAAGACAACAATATTATGCAAGTTGTGTAATTTCCTCCTATTGTAAAACATTGCATAATAAAAATTGAATTTAATTTTGAAAGCACTCATATGCAATGGTTAAGTCTTAGCAGAAATTTGTTGGAATACCTTTCACTTTTGATGCAATCAACTATTTCAACTCTACCAAATTGAGTTGTAAGTGAAATTTGGTAACAATACCTTAACCCTTCACTCTATCCTCTTGACTCAACTATATTTACAAAACTCAGTTATGCACAATTCATCTCCTCTTTCTACAAACACCATGCTCAAACTCATCTCATCTTCATAACTCTAGCACCTCACACTGAACTCTATTTACCATGCAATCCACTATTCAAACTATCATTGACATTCATGCTAGTATTCAATCCTTCCACACACAAATAAAGACTCCTTTGTAGACTTCATATCATGAACAAATCAATATTATACAAAAGCACATGTAAACATTTCAAGCACAGTTGATCAAAGACTTTGTTGTCCTTACAATATCTTTTTCATGTTCTCAGGTATAGGCCTCTGACATTCATTGAAGAAATATTCATCTATCCATGATGATCATACACTATGGCATTGTCACAATCAGACTTCTATCACATTATCCTATCATAGTCACAATATTAGTTTCTTCAGAATATATATATTGACAAAGCTTACATACCTCAAATTAGAACCTTCTCAATGACCTGCTAATCCCTTCACACATTGCTGCCACACCTTCTCATCAAAATCCATTTCATTTTCAAATTTACACTCCTCCATTCACATGCCATATTGTCCCTTATATACTCAGAAAATTGTCATATGAGATCACCATACTATCCTTATCTTGAGTTAATCTATAACCATACACATTGCTGAAAGAGATCATATACAGTTCATGAACTATAGCTTAGATTTTCTCCTCTACATTTGATTTTTTCAAAATCATGATGTCAGAGACTTCAACATATTCAAAAAATACCCAATCCTCTGTTCAAAAATCTTTGAAGCATTAGCTCAGATACTCAATCCCCACACTATCCTAGACAATTACAAAACTATATGCCAACTTACACAAGTCGATGACACTTCAAATTCATGTCAAAGTGCAAACTAAGAAAGGAACCATTGTCATATTTAAATAGCAGCCATAGATCCTTCAATACCCGCCAAAATACAATTAAATACTAGCTATTGATATGCTTTTAAATGCCATGCTAGGAGATTTGACTTGTAGAATCGGTAGACCCTAAGTGTAGGGGCCGATAGAAAATGTATCTAAAACGCTTGATAAGTCACTTAAGTGACTTTTAACCTTATAGAACTGGTCAACACCTAATCAAAAGAAAAAAAAACTCTTCTTTGAACTTTCAAGAGACATTTAGGGTTTTTGAGAAAGCTTACAAAAAATGAAGAAACCCTAACCAATCTTCAAAAGCCTCAAAGGATAGAAGACATGAGAATGACCTCTAATTTCAGCTAGCCACCATGTATTTCTAATGCACAATATAGAACCTTTGATATGGAAAAAAAGATAAGCCATGAAGTGAAGATCATGTACCTTTTCCATTGCCATGTAGGATACCAACTCTTTACCATATTCTAACATTTGTACCCTTGATACCTTGATGCTTTGATATTCCTTTGATACCAAACCTTTGATGCAAAATAAGATGCTCTTCATTGAAAAGTATGAAGCACTCAACAACACCAATCCATGTCAACACTAAAACAACCACTTTACCATGAAGCAACTCGTTTGCACTTTGAAACCTTTGCATCAAAAAATATCCTTATGGACAACCAAGATGAGATACCTTGCCATCAACACCAATTCACTATGGCACCATTCAACAAACAGTTTATCAACCTTTGACATCAATGAAAAACTCCATTCAACAAACTCCCCCTTTGGCATTGATGTCAACATATAAAACTTTGCACTCTTTTGCACCATCATCAAACAAACACAACAAATGCAACACATTAGTTGTTCTCCCCCTTTTACAATAATGACAAAGGGATCTTGAATGCAAAATATTCACTCCCCTGTAAATGAGCTCAATAAAAAGACAACAACTAATGTTGTTAACATAGCATTGATAAAACACCCACACTTATTGCTCCCCCTGCAAGAAAAATTGGTTTGGAATTGGAGACTAAGTAAGAGCCATTGACACTAAGAGCAAGAAGATTTCCTACACTGCACTGACTTTAAACTCATGCACTGGACTGTTTTTTAGCAATCTACACTGCACTATCTTGTAGCAATGTCAAATTTGTAACAAGCTATCCATCACCAAAAATAACTACACCTACAACATACCTTGGATGATAAATATTGCAAGAGCCTTGCTATATTTACACTGTCAATAACATGCATAGTACTATTGTCAAGAAAGCTATTGTAACTTTGACAAACACTATTGTGCATTAGCAAGGACATGGATAGAATTATCACCACTACAAACCTTTACTCATCAAGAACAAGATTGACTATAAGTACCACAACCATCACACTGGCATTGTAACCTATCTTCATACCTCAACAATAAGACACTTAAGACATTATTCACAAAACATATCATTGTCAAACACCACATTTGAACCCAATAGAGTGCACTGTCACTATCAAAACATCATTGTACACTTGTCATACAAGAACTAACATGCTTTGATGCCATTTATTTTCCAACCACACTCACAAACTAAGATCTATAGAGATTGAAAGCATTAGAACTGCCTAAGACATATTTGAAACACCTTCGCAAAAGATGAGATAAACACAACATTTACAAAGAAATACAATTTCTCCTTGAACTTATGAAAACTGTGACTTAGAGTAAAGATACACTATCCAAAATTTCAATGAATCACCACCATATTACAAGAACATCGTTATACCAAGTAATCCACTCCATGGCATACCACTACTCAAAGCACCATATGCTATCTCCAAGATGCACCAAACAATCCACCATGATCATGCAAGATCAAACATTCCAAAAAGAGAAACTTCATTTCCATCCTTTCAAGAACTTCTCAAAACACTGCTACCACTTATTTCACTTTTGGCATAGCTCTTATTCATTTGCAAGAGATACTAAAACTTTCATATCAATTAAAGACACTTATGTGCAAATCATAACAACTATTTCATTCAAAAAGAGCTAAGAACACTATCAAAGATCCACTATCACATGGTCATCAATCATCAAACAACTTGAGAAAAATTAGAAACACTTGTATTTGCCACTATATTCCTGTAACAAGATGTTTGCAAACACAACTATCAAATGTTATGTTAGAACTGTAAAATTCCAAAAAATTTACAGGTTGTTTCATACCCCTGAGTTTCCAAACGAGTCTTCATCATAAGCACAAAGTCCTCTCTTCACAACATTTTTCTCATATTTTGCCATGTGGTTCCTAAAAAATCCATCGAGTCATGAATATGTCACAGTATAATTCCTATTGACAAGAGATGGTGAGGGTCTCCCCGATCCATAATGCATGTTCTACTGATATACATTTGTTGCAGTCTATCGGCAAGACTTCAGAGATGTCACACCGATTGGAATTCATCTACAGGCACCTATCGGCAGGCCACAACACATTGTCTCGGCGACAGAAGGTATATCGGCCAGATAAAGTCATCAGAATAAGGTCTCACTGAATACATTATGTCTTACCGATCGGCTCACGAGTAAACACTTCGGCCAAACCATATGTCTTCGGTATGTGGTCTTGTCAAACGCATTATGTCTCACCGACTAGCACACAGAACAATGCATTGGCCAGACTAAAGGCTATCAGAACAAAGTCTCAGCGAATGCACCCGGTCTCACCGACAAAGCATAAAAGGATTCAATCAAATGACTATCGGGGTAAAGTTATATAGTCCTGCCGACTCATATGTCACGCCGAATGTTTTTTCATCGGCAAGAAAGAAAATATGTCTCAACGACCAGAGAACATACCAATGAACATATCTCGGTGAGACACTAAGTAACCTATGAGACATCTCCCCGACTCTGAATTGTCACAGCGACACACAAGATGAAAGGACGACTATCGGTGAGACTCCAAACGTCGATGAGATGGCAGGACATTATAGCGATGCACAGGATGACTGTCGGTGAGACATTGATGGTCGGTGTGACTGCGGGATATCTCAGCGAGTGTTTGGCGAATGTTAATAGAAGCTCGAATACAACTGATCGCCGACGTTTGAATGCAAAACGATGTGTCTTTTCAAATACTGATGTATAAATATTCATTTTCGACTGTAAGAAGAGATACAGTAGATAGGATAGAAGATAGATTAGGGAAGATACAGTAGACAAAAAATGTCATACTATGAGACTATGTTGCATGTTTTAAAAATATGGAGATATTAATGAAAATCAGTTGATGTGGCAGTGTATTTTTGGTGTCAATTGTCTGTTGTGCTTATTGAAAGTATTAATAAAGTTGTCTCCAAGATTGATGCTTTCTGGTTATTTAAATTGATGTAACAAGTTTATATTCAGTTTATCAGTGCACATTTGTTGTATCTGTGTGGTTGATTGATCGGTTCTTTCAAGGAAAGATTAAATCCTTTTAATTGATCACAGTAATCAGGGAAATTCATCTGGATCATTAAGAAGAACTTGGTAGTTACAGTCTTGCATGTTTATACAAGTTATAAACAAAAACATATGCCAAACAATTTGAGTGTTTTCTAGAAATAAGTTACCCATTTAGATTTCATTTGACTCCGCATACCCAATAAGGCACTAGTCTCTGCACTTTTTATCATTTAGTTTCATTCATTTCTTACATCTGTTAACTGAACATATTAGAATTTAGATTTGAATATTGCTATACAATTTATACCAAATTTATTTTTATTTGTCCACTCCCATCTGCCATTGTGGGCAAAAAATTTCAAGAGAGATAAGCACATTACGTCTGCTTCATTCATATAGGTGCACCCGCCTAGGTCTAGCAGCACCTGAAGAGTAGAAGGTCTAAATCTTTTGACCTTGTCTATTACCCTAAAACATACCAAGAGATTGGCAACCTCTTGAGGCATTTCGCCTACGTTTTTGAGAGCTAACATGTTAAATGAGAGCAACAAACTATGGATGAAGATCTTCAAAGAAAAGCACTGTTAGGATCAATACCACTCTCCATATGTGAAACACAAATGCCACTAACAATATTACCAACTCTAAATCACTTGAATCATCTGCACAAGCATGAAGAAATTTTCTTTTGGATCACTACAAGCTGTCACACAACATATGATAGTGTCCTTGATTAAAAATATGCAAACCCAAAACTCAAAACTTCTAAATAGTGATTGAGTGATGCAGAGCAAAGGAAGAAAACCAACTTTCACAAGCTATTTTGTCAAAACTCAAAACATCTTTGTTTGACTCTTCATCATTAGTTCACCTTTCCCTTTTACAATTACTCAATTCAAATACTCAAATATGTAAGTAAGAGTTCCAAATCTGAAAATAACCTTCAAAACACTTTAGTAATCTCAAATCAACCAAAAACAACCAATTACAAGGTCTCCCCATTCACATTTTCATCAAACTATGAAACCCTCACAACTAGCCCGTCAACAAGGCTAAAACACACAGAGTAACCCACCTAGGGCATCTCCTAATGAGCCCAAATATTCAACACTTGAACCTGAAACCTCAATAATCTTGAAGAACACAATATTATAGACTTACAAACCAATTTTTAGGGTATTCCAATCAATAGAAATGGAGTTATGCATTTTTGAGAGCTTGCTGCCCTATTAAAATCAGAACTTGACTGTTTCTACGAAAATGAGCATATATTCCTTGATATTTGACGAAATGATCTCAAACCAATGCCAAAAGAAAGATAAATTGTTCCTATATCCAAAAATATAAGGTTTAGTTCATTTGGAGGCTGTACATGCACGTACAACTCGCTGAAATATGACTGTTACAGAAAATTCTGTATTTTCCAGACTGTAGCAGCCTTTGGCTTCAATTTTCCACACCTAAACCTTGTATTTTTTATCCAAAACCATTAGATCATGAAATAATATGCATCTAAGAATGATACCACAAAAAATAAAGAAATTCCACTTAGTAAATAAGGAGAAACTCAATTTTTCCTCTCACAATGTACCCTAACAAGGGTTTTAGACAGTTTTGAGAAAAATGAACATATCTTCCACAAATCTTAACTAAAATGCATGAAACAAGATTCAATGGGAAGGTGATTGACAATACCAACTTTCAAGAACATGATTTCATATTTTTAAGTCCGTACAGGCAGTACACAAGCCTGAAAAACAGTGTATTTTCTGGAAAATGTGCAAAAAAAAAAGAGTTTTTCATTATTTCCTTCAAGGATTCAATCACCAACGAGTACAAAAGGAGTTCAAAGGAATTTTTAAAGGAATTTAAACCATATAGAATCAGTTTCCAACTATTTTTCAACTTCCTATTATTGATTAGACTATAATGACCTATTAACTCCCTAATTGTTGCTTTATGCACCTTTTACATTGTTGTGCAATTTTGACATTATTTGTTGACAATTTTCCATTTTTCACATTGATAGGACTTTAATACATTAGAAATTACTTAAATGACCCTTATTACAAGGTGAAACATCAAATTGAACCAATTTCTCAAACTTTCCACTAGGAGGTAAAATTGTGTCAAGGTGCTCTTGCACCATACTCCCAACCAAGAAAAAGATCCAAGTCCACTTGGATTGATGGTGTCAACAACCTTCATGTCTGGTATGCCCTGCCTTAGATTGACCTTGATTTTAATCACCTTCATCTTCACCTTTGGTTTAAACTTGTCCACGCAAATTAGTGATCTACCATGCTTCCCCTCTGAAATTAGATGCCTTACTCCTTCATACACCTCAAAACCATACTTCTCTCTTTGACCTTCAACCTGCAAACAGTCATTTTTCCAAAGCATTAGTAACACAATGAAATGATATAAGGTGACAATCATGATACCTCCATCATTCTAAAATTCCTTGCAAACCTCCAAGATTAACTCCTTCATGATCATTCCTTCTATGTCTTCAACTGCAATAATCAGGTCCTTTGTCATATCTTCATGCTTGGAAACTTCTACAACATCTTCTTCAATGAATTCTTCTCTTGCATCTTCAAATGCTTCTTCCTATTTTACCTTCATTTTCTTTCTTCTCTTAACTATCTTCCTTATAGGCCATGTGACTTTTCTCTTTATCTTCAGGTGCCAACTTGTTGCCTGCTTCATCATTTGTTCTATCTTCTTCATAGATTCTAGGAACTCTCTATCCATCCTTTCCATCTCTTGTTTTATCTCAAAAATATCCTTATCAAAATTAGCTTGTCTTTTCTTCTTCTTTCTCTCTTCCTCTACTTGCAAATGCTTCTTCAATTTCTCCATCCTCTCAAGCAAGATCCCTCCTTGCTTCACAACACACTTACCTGCAAACAACCAACAAACACACAACTACCAACCACAAATCACAACCACTTATTAGCCCATATCTTTCCTAGGCTTTAATACCAACTGATGTAGAGGAAAAGGAAGAAACAACAATACTTAAAACAATTCTCATTCAATCCTTTACCAAAATCACTTCAATTTCTTTGAATTTCTTCATAGCTACAAAGCCCAAATCTTCAAAACTTGACTCTAAACCTTTATAAAACTCAAACCAAACCCACATACATCTTAAAAATCATCATTTTGACAGAAATAAACCAATTACACAGCCTTATTCCTCTGTTTTATTAGATTTACAAATTACTTGCACCAAAAACCCAAATTTTGCTTGAAGGGAATCAAAGCACTAAATTGGGTGTAACTTTCAAACCAGATTGAATCTGAAAAAAATAAATACATTTTTGAGTACGCATTTTGGTCATTAAAAACATATATCATTTTTAGGTACACTTGTTTTGGAACACACCTGCTGTCCTAACTTCTTTTATGCTAATTAGGCCTAAAGAGACAAATCTGCATGCAAACAGTCACCTATAACTTTCACAAATCAATTAATCAATCCAATTGCTCCAGTGAGACTTTAGAGGATATAATTACAGAAATTTTCTCCAATTTTTAGCAAAATCCAATGGATAAATTTTGAGAAACACAAATTTTACTACAAACTATTACCCTAGATCAGGATTTAGACTATATTTACAAAAATTAGCATAACTTCTTTAAAAATAAACCAATCTGCGTGAAACGAATTGGAAATGGAAGGTGATTGTTCCCTCTAACACTTACAAACATTTATTCCAGCATTTTACTCTGTAAAAATTCGTACAAAGGCTGGAAACTATGAATTTTTGAAGAAAATTACAGAAAACTGTGCTTTTCATTATTCCATTTCAAATTTTCAATCACCCACAAGCTTCTAAACATACAAAGAGCCTTTTTAAAGGCATACAAATGAAATTTGAACTTATAAATACTTTCTAACTACCCACCAATGCCAAAAACCATTGATACCTTTCAACTTCTTAAGGCTGCTTATGCAATTTTACATTTTTTGTGTGACAATTTTTTTACATTTTCTCAAATTTGACAAAACCTTGAATATTGACCCTTCTAAATGACCTCAAATATATGAAAAATGGCTCTCATAACATTATTACAAGGTAGGAACAATAATTTTGAATCAAATTTCAAAAGATTGCTTCATGGAGGCCTAATTTTGCCAAGGTGCTCCTGCACCATTGAGAGAATAGTCATAGAAGCCAATCTCCTTGCAAAGTACAGTCATGATGATAACACTACATGAAACTGATGATAGAGCACTGTAAAATCATTATAAGGTAGCAAAAGAGTATAGTGCAAGACCACTTGTCAAGAATAATCTCCTTTGAAGCTATTATCTCATATGACACCCATAAAATTCATCTTTCCAAGGTCCCATTGATCTTTTACAATCTCTTTGAGATTGACTATGGGGCTGAATAATACCAAATTAGACACAATGAGACAATCCTATGATGAAACTCTTTAAGATCAAAGACACTCACCAAGAATAGTAAACCAAAACTAACTAATCATGGCACCTTATTCATACTTTTCATCAATCATTGAACTGTTTGTGACAGTACAATCACAATCACTGCATACATATCACACTTTTAGACATGACAAATTATCAAATGTCCTTATACCTCCTATAACCACACAAACACCTTTCACCTTGGACACTAATACCTTGCACCTTGAAACTACCTTAGTAACAAGAATGACTAAACATGTCATGGTAAAGAAAAGACATGAAAAAGAACTCAACTGTATCATAGAATTCAATTGTATCACTGAAGAGACACAACTTCTTAGTTGTTGTATAGGGGCTTGGATAATAAAACATTAAACATCTCCCCCTAACCTCATGCTATTCTTTAGGCACTTATATATGTCACTTGTGCAGTATGCACAAGCTTAAATTCATCCTTCTCCTTCTCCTGCTTTCTTCTCCACGCCTTCTTAATGTATGTCTTCTTAAGATGATTAACTGGTTTCATTAAATCACTCCTGCAATATTGTGTTGTATGTCCAAACTTATGACATCTATACCATTTTACTTTGCTTCTACCATTTAACCATTCATAAGAGTTCTTAGTACATCCCACTTTCTTTTTATGCATGCAACACTCTTTCGCTCTATGACCAAATTCATAACATGAATAGAAATAACCATGAAAAGAATTTACAAAACTAGACCTTTGATGTTGTCTTGAATGAAAAGATCTTCTGGACTTGTTCTCATTGACTTGTGCAGACATATTTTCTTTTATCTTCTTCTTGTCTTCAACATTATGAGCAATAGAATGACAATTTAGATCTATTTTTTTCCTTAGTGTCTCTCTCACCTTAAAACTCTACCCTTCTTCAAAACCTAACCCAGTGGTGTCCTTGTGATGTTTTTGCTTGCTCAACATCTCATATAAACACTTAGTACTCTTTTCAAACTGAAATGACTTGTGCAATTTGGAAGATGCTTTTCCTAATTCATTTCTCAAAGAAACTATATTTGATTCATACTTCACACAATCAACCTCTTTTGCCTTAAGCTGATTATTGAATTCTTCTTCTACTTTCTTGACTTCTGCAATTTGAACTTTCAAATCTATTATCAGTTTTTCCACATCTTGAAGGTTTGAAAGTGTTTTAGTCTTGGACACCTTTTCTTCATGAAGCTACAATTTTAACCTTTGATTCTCCAATCTAAGTTTCTTAATATCTTCAAGGGTACAAATAAGCTCTCCTTCAATATCAACTTCACAATCATCTTCATCATATTCTTGTTCAAAGTCACTCACAAAGTGATCTTTTTTGTCAATATTCCCAACTATAAAATCATCTTCCAACCTTGTATCTTTTTCAATTTGTATGTCATTTCTCTTAACTTCTTCTTCATCAACCTTTGTACTTGGTTTAGGTTGTGCTTATTGTTTAGCATTCTACTGGGTATTTCTTTTTTCTTTGTTTCTTTTGCTTTTTACCATTGTACCCCACCACCAAGATCAACCCAAGTTGATTAAAAAATTTCAGGGAACCTGCTACTCCGATACCACTTGTTGGAGTACAGGACCACTGAGAGGGGGGTGACTCAGTGGTCAAATAAAACCAATTCCAAAACTTAATACACTTGATTATTCAAAGACCCCAAACAGTGTATGTTCTGAAAAACATTAAGATATACAAATCAGAGCATAACGTTTGTATCAAGAATAAACAACCAAGCATAATGTGACACACCATCAAGAATAAACAAAACACAAGATTTATGAGTGGAAAAACCCTGTCAGGGTGAAAAAACCACTCTAAACATTTTCTCTATTAAGCCTCACTAGCTAAAACTTGTTGAATACATATTGTATACCTCACTGGAAATACAACTTGCCTCACTGGCTAATACTCAAGCCTCACTCAAAAATTACACAAGCCTCACTAGCTGATTCCCATGCCTCACTGGTTGATTATCATGCCTCACTAGAAAAACACAAGCCTCACTAACTGATTCTCATGCCTCATTGGTAAAACACAAGCCTCACTAGCCAACTTCAATCTACCTCACTTGAAATCTTCAAAATAAAATAAAGACAATCAGAGGGTTACTCTGTTTCCATACAAACCATTGCACTATCTCTACATCAACTCAACAAACATCATCTCTCCTATACAAATCTTCAAGATGTAACTCTTCTTGAACAAGAATCCCCTTATATCGCCAAACATAAACTCTGCTACACATCTAGCATGTCACTGAGAAAAGAAGAACAAAACAAAAACAATGACTCTCCCTACTACAAAACCCTATTACATAGATGATTGCAATCATACTTTAACCCTTCACTCTATCCTCTTGACTCAACTTTGTTTACAAAAACTTAGTTATGAATAATTCATTGCCTCTTTCTACAAACATGCTCAAACTCATCTTAGCTTCACAACTCTAGCACCTCACACTCAACTTTTTTTACCATACAATCTAGTTTTCAAAATATTTTTGACATTCCTTCTAGCATTCAATCCTTCCACACACAAATAAAGACTCCTTTACAGACTCCATATCATGAACAAATAAATATTATACAAAAGCACAAGTAAAAATTTCAAGCACAGTTGATCTGAGACTTTGATGTCTTTAGAATATCTTTGTCATGTTCTCTGATAAAGTCCTTTGACATTCATTGAAGACATATGCATCTATCCATGATGATCATACACTATAGCACTGTCATATAAGTCTTCATAAAGTTCTCACTTCCAATCAGACTTATATCACATTATCCTATCATAGTCACAGTATCAGTGTCTTCAAAATATATATATTGATAGAGCTTACATACCTTAGATAAGAACCTTCTCAATGACTTGCTAATCCCTTCACACATTGCTGCCACACCTTCTCATCAAAATCCATTTCATTTCCAAATTTACACTCCTTGATTCACCTACCATACTATCCCTTATACACTTAGAAAATTGTCGTATGAAATCACCATATACTATCCTTATCTTGAGTTAATCTACAACCATACACACTGCTAAAAGAGATCATATACAATTCATGAACTATAGCTCATATTTTCTCCTCTGTATTTGATTTTGTCAAAATCATGATGTTAAAGACTTTAGCATATTCAAAAAATTCCCAATCCTCTGTTCAAAACTCTTTGAAGCATTAGCTCATATACTCAATCCCCATGCTATCCCAGACAATTACAAAACTATATGCCAACTTGAAAAAAATCGATGACACTTTAAATTCCAATCAAAGTACAAACTAAGAAAGGAACCATTGTCAGATTTAAATAATAGCCATAGATCCTTCAATACTTTCCAAAATACAATTAAATACTAGTTGTTGATCTTCTTTTAAATGTCATGCTAGGAGATTTGAATTGTAGAACTAGCAGACCCTAGTTGTAGGGGCCGGTAGCAAATGTATCTAAAACCCTTGATAAGTCACTTAAGTGACTTTTAACCTTATTGAATTGGTCAACACCTAATCAAAAGAAAAACAAATCTGCTTTGAACTTTTAAGAGATTTTTAGGGTTTTTGAGTAAGCTTACAAACAATGAAGAAACCCTAACCAATCTTCAAAGGCCTCAAAGGATAGAAGACATGAGAATGTCTGGTGATCTTAGCTAGCCACCATTTATTTCTAATGCAAAATATAGAACCTTTGATATGGACAAAAAGATAAGCCATGAAGTGAAGAATCATGTACCTTTGCCATTGCCATGTAGGACACCAAACTCTTTACCATATTCTAACATTTGTACCCTTGATACCTTGATGCTTTGATATGCATTTGATATATAACCTTTGATGTAGAATAATATGCTCTTCATTGAAAAGAAAGAAGCACTCAAAAACACCAATCCATGTCAGCACTGAAACAACCACTTTACCATGAAGCAAATCCTTTCCACTTTGCAACCTTTGCATCAACAAATATCCTTATGAACAATCAAGATGAGATACCTTGCCATCAACACCAATTCACTATGAAACCATTCAAAAAAAATCTATCAGCCTTTGAAATCAATGACAAACTCCATTCGACAAAAAATAGTCTATGAGAAGTCTCGTCATTTGGTCTTTTGCATTTCAATCATTTTCCTATTCAAGGAGATTACTATTGACAATTAGATACGTACCCTATGTTAAATTAATTTGCAGAATTTAACTATATGTTGACACATGGAAACTCTTTTTAGATGTGGGCGATCTATGTGAAAAGAGAATCTCCAGAGTGAGCTGGTTCTCCAAAAGATGATCCTATTTTAAATGACTTTCAGGAAAAGGGATAGAGAATAACTAAAATTAAAACCTATGACTAACAGATGATTCACTAAACTTATGAAAATTCAGACTTTATCACTCACAACAGTTCCTCTATCACAATAGCCCTCACAATCCCATTAGCACATGTTTTCATCAGTGATTTGCACGAAGATTTAAAAGAAACTAAATACAACATGCAACCTAAAGCATGTAATTCTGAATAAAGGTTCACAACAATAAGACATATAAGGATTCAAATTTGAAACACAAAGACATCAGATTGCCATTACAAAACTGAGACCAGAAAAATGGGAAGAACTATGTTGCTTTATTGAAACTGAAAGAGTGTATCTGTCTAAACTGAGTACAAAAAGTTTACAAGCTCCTAGGAAGTGTATCAGAGCAAGAAACAATAATCTGAACTAGAAAAACACTAATTTTTTCACAAGATATATCCCCAAAACCCTAATTCGAGCTCAAGGTAAAAGCTTAAGGAAAGGTATCAAAAACTACCCCAAAAGTCTGCACAAAAGCGGAAAAAACACACTTTTGCATGTACATACTGAAAAGCTTCTCAAAATAGGCCAAATCTACTTTTAAAGCAAAAAAAACACCTTATCACTCCACCAGGAATCTCAAATCTGACCAAGGAAATATCTCTCACAAATCTGCTAAAAATAGCAAAGAGATAAAACAACTTGTTTTATTCTTTTCTCTACATAGATTGTAGATCTTAATCTCCTCAATTTGATTAATTTTTTACAACCAAATATTTTGGAAATCTTTTACAAAACAATAATAAGCTTATCTCCCTAATTACAATAATTGATTTTCTTAAAAAATCATAAAAATATGGACAATATTGATCCTTTGAACTGTAATTGATTTCTAAAAAAACAATTAAAAAATAAAAAATAAAAAACTAAGGCATATATCAATACAAATAGAACCAAGGCATAAATAAAACTAGGGTATATAAAAATGCCTTAAGTGTTTATTTGGACAATGTATTAAAATGGGACCTAAGCCTATGTGAAATCTTCCACTATTGGTATATTTGATTAGGCTTTAATATTTTCAAATCCTAAAGCATCGAACACCATGTATTTGATTTGGCATTGACATACTTTTAAAAAACTAAGGGAAAAAATCCCTTAAGTCGACTTAGGGTTAGAGAAACCCTAATGAACAAAACTAAGAGACCACTTATTTCGCATCATTTTGAAAGTGAAGACTTGGAAAAGAAAGCTCTGAGCTGCCGCCATGAGCTAGGGTTTGAGTTGTCTGTGGGCCTCCATTCGAGCCTCCAACTGAGCTTTCTTTCTCTTCAAATCTGATCATACTTGGCCTCCAAGCTATGGTAAGCTTATTTTTTGTCTTCTCCTTTGTTTCTTGGCTCGTTTGATGAGAACATGGCCTCATAGCCTGCGGCTTATGATATATTTATCTGATGCATTCCTTGTATTCTGTGTATTAACCTTCTCATTAGCCTCCATGTATGAGTTCAAGCTATGAGGTGAAGCTCTGTGTAAGCTTGGTCGTGGCATGTTGTCCCTCTATATGCATAAAATGGTAAGCTCTATCTCTTATTGTTTTCTGTATCAAACAAAGCTTCAAAATAGTTGTTTTCTCCTTGAAACAACACTGACCCATTATAAGCCGCGCCATGTTCATGTAGAAAAATGGGTTCTTGTCATTTTTGGGCTCGACCCAAGAGAGCATATAGTATATTCTTTGTACCTGGAACAAAACCCCCATATGGGTATTTGTTAATTCTAAAGAAAACATTCATTTTGTCTTTTTGTTGAAAACCCCATGTGGGTAACCTGGAAATGGTACTATATGTATTTTAATCTCAAAACCCCAATGTGGGTATTCTGGAAAATGAAAGAAATCAACATTTTTAACTCAAATCCTCACATGGGTATGCTGGAAATGAAATAAATCTTTATATTGATAAACAACTTGAATGTGGGTATTTGATATTTTGAAGAAAATTGTTCATTCTGATGCATTTGAAAATTGAATTTGATCCACCATGGCATATATGTACTCCATTTTTAATCAAAACCTCATGTGGATTCTTCTGAAAATGAAAGAGAACATTAATCTTGCTTTTCTGTAGAAATCCTCACATGGGTATTCTGGAAATGAAATAAATCTTTATGTTTTGATCTTTGTGCCTCATGTATTTCTACACTTTAGTTATTTACCCCTCATTTTCTGGAAATGGAATATGTGATCTTGCTCCATTTTATTTCCAGTTTACTACTTTTATCTTGCATCTTCATCTTTATGAGCTCAACTCCTCGGCTCTGCTGCAAATGAAGAAGAAACCCCAGCTGGGAATTGAACTTCTTACAGAAAAGTGGACTATAAACAAACCCTTGTTGCACTTCATGAAAGCAATTGATGTGTTATTCTATTTGTTCACAGAATCAAAACTCATATAAGGCATGAATGACATAAAATCTTTATTTCCACTCAGAACTTTAAACATTTCTTGTGCTATCTTGAATAAAACCCTAGCAAGCTTAATACTCAGAAAATTGCAAGATAATGAGTATCGCCTTCATTGTATCACTGTAAAATCTTAGGGAATTCGGAACACACTTTATTTATACTTAATTAAATTTTTGTACTCTCCTGCACATAGAAACTTCTTTGACTGGCATCCTTAGATTGTTTGCTTGCTCAGTCTATCATGCCCTTCACCTGAATCTTTTAAAAGCTCTATTCAATTTGATGTTTTTTTGAAAATCTGAAGCTCTCTTCAGGCATGTTTGTCCTTACATATTCTTGGCTCTCCTAAACGATGTTAGCATAAAAAAAAAATGTAATTATGATGCTCTCTCTTTTCAGTTTATGCTTATGTTCCTTCGTTTTAGTTGCTTCTATGCATTGCAATGATTGAAATATATCTCTGTTAGTATAGCATGTAGGTTAGTTCATATCCCGAGCTCTTAATTGACGTTCTTTCTCAATCTTTTGCAGGTACATTCAGGAGTTGAAGCAGAATGGAGCAAGCTACAAGGCATCAACCAAAGACCATCTCAGGCAATGACGGATATGTCCCATGTTATCTACTTTTCACTTTGAGTTGTATATTTCCTTTCTTGTCATGAATGCAAACAACTAAAACCACGGCTTGTGTGGATATTTAATTTCGTTCTTTCATTTCCATTCTGAAAGAAAAGCATTGAATTGCAAAGTTGTATTATCATTTGTATTCTTGCAATCAAATGAAAACATGTAATGTGAATCACTTCATGAAATAAATGAAAACATTTTGCCATGCTTAATCATTTATATATTTAGTTTTGTACTCCATTTGATTTGTAAATTACTTGAGCAATACTTATGAACTCAGCTATCTCAAAACACTTGCATAACTGTCACTTGATGAATGATAAATGCAGTGCAATCCGCACTTAAGCATATGCAGAAATAACTGTATTTTTTCACTTTCAGATATAACAATATTTAAACTAGCTCCACCAATTGAGCTGTAGCAAAAAATTGGTAACAATTACAAGCATCCTCATTTTCTCAATAGTCTCCTTGCTACATAAATTGTGCCAAGAAATAGTTGTCATGATATTTCCATGTTTTTCCTTGATGTTCTTAAAGGAATCACACTCCATGATAAAGTGTTTTTTTATTCCACTACCCCAAAAGTGCAAAAATACACACCCTTTCTTCCTATGCTTCTTTAGATCTTTTTCACTGCCTCATTTTGCATTGAAATTGATGAGAGTGGTCTTTAATTGAGCAATAAGAATCTTTTCTCTCCACTATTGGAGTTAATGGTGAACTCCTCAACATCCCAAGATCATCTACAAGACAACAATAACTTCCACAAGAGAGAAATGGAAGGAATATCATGATATGATTATGGATGCAAGATTTCCAAATTGAGTATATGATGCACATATGATTCCTTTCTTATAAAAGCAAATTGTGAGATAGGATTTAACAAGATCTTAATATGTGCCTGAATCCTATATAATGAGACAACTACCTCAAAAAATATTAAATGACCTAAGACACAAGCATTAAATGTTAAAAGATAAGATAATATCTAGTGACAACTAACACTATCTAGAAATATTCTCTACTAAGACCTAAGTGGACTTAACATGTAAATAGTACCTAAATAGGTAAAACGCCTCTTTACACCAACACCCCCCTTTAAGTACAACTTAGGGAGTAGATTATTATCCAAAGATGCAAGAATGGGTCCCGAATACGAGGCCATGTTAGGTACCCATGTACATATGCAATGCAATCTCTCACAAATGGAGAAAAGGAAAAAATCTAGTGGAAAAAACCTCCTCCCCAAAAGAGAAAAGATATAATAATGCTCTCCATGAACAATGAGAAGGACAAAATCCCATGTGAGGAAAAATACACCCCATAAGAGAGATGAAGAGAGAACATTCATGCCCCTAATGAGATAACCTGTTGCAAAGAAACACTAGAAGCACACTAGTGGAGTAACACTAGAACCTTAATCCAAGCAACAATAGACTGATTTCAAGGAACACAGGAAAGATAACCTAATGAGATAACATTCACGCCCCTAATGAGATAACCTGGAAAGATAATTCTAATGCTAGAAATCCTAAAATCTCTTTGGAGCAATCTTGGAATCATGATAAAGCAACAATAGACTGATTTCAAGGAACACAGGAAAACTCTTGATATGGAGTGCAACATTGGAATCTTAATGAAGCAACATGATATAGAACATCATTTTATAACTGAAATGGAGTGCAAAGATCAAAATTGCACCTTTCCAAGTGACAGTGTGTCCAAGTGATCAACTAGAATGCGAATAAAAGATGCATGGGGTTAAACCTAAAAAAGTGTATGGATGGCATGATAGAGCTCCTTAATACCTTTCCAACGTTGCAAGAATCACAAAAATTGGAGATCGTGGCAAAAATTATGAGCTTAGGAGCCAAAAATGAAGATTTGACTTCAATCAGTAATAAAGCCACCAAACAAATTTAAAAATTTGGAAAATAACCTGCACCACTATAAAATTCATGAAGCCAACTTTCTAGTGATATCTCCTTTTCAAAAAAACATCTCTTGGATTGCACGTTATGAAATTTTGAAAAAAATTGCTCGATTCAGGCATTAGAGGGAAAAATTTGGTCCCTTGGGCATTAAGCCCTCGAGCACCCATATGACCTTTGCTTAGCAGTTTGTTTTTTTAAATTCTTGCCACCCAGCGGTGATGATTGTCGTTGGGTTGAGCGGTGTGGGCCGAGGGGGGCTTAGGCCGCACCACATGGGCCTCTCAGGCCCCCACGGTAATATGACCATAGGTTTTATACCCCTGTCCAAGCGCAATATCAAAGCCCATCGACGAAAACAATTTTAAATTGA
The DNA here is from genome assembly GCA_007258455.2 of Sequoia sempervirens. Lineage (NCBI taxonomy): Eukaryota > Viridiplantae > Streptophyta > Pinopsida > Cupressales > Cupressaceae > Sequoia > Sequoia sempervirens. The sequence continues at coordinate 453,120,272 of VDFB02000017.1, forward strand.
AATTTTTATTTTTTAAAAACTACGATATCATATAGATGTACTAACCCTACAAACTAGTACCATTGTTGATGCTTGCAAATGATAGGGAATCTATGAAATATACCTTAAATAGTTTCCTCATTGTACCAATGGTTGTAGACAATGACCACTGCATACAGATCGTACAATACAGATTCGTACAATCGTACGAAATATGTCGACCAATGAAAAATTTCCCTAATGCTTTCGGACAAAAGTGTTTGATTTTTTTGATTTGATAGACGATCCTTAGATTTTTAGGCCTTTTGGACACAATGGAAAGGTCATGTTTGGCCCAAACTAACTTTCTTTGATGCCCTAGATTCAATGGTGAAGTCCTTGAAACCTCCAATCACACCCAAAAAAACTTCAAACTAAGATTGGTCCCTGAAATATGGGAAGAATTTTGCAACACTAAAGCTCTGATACCATGTTGAAAATTAGCTCTATGTCAGGACCACTTGCAAAAACAATGACTTCCACAAGAGATAAATGGCAGGAATATCATGTTATGATTATGTATGCAAGATTATCAAATTGAATATGATGTACATATGATGTGTTACTTATAAAGGAAAGTTGTGAGATAGGATTGGACAAGACCTTGACATATGTCTTAATCATGTACAATGAGACAAGTACCTCAACAAATATTAAATGACCTAGGACACAAGCATTAAATGTTAAAAGATAAGATAAGATCTAGTGACATCTAACATTATCTAGAAAGATTCCCTCCTTGGACCTAAGTGGACTTAACATGTAAATATGACTAGATAGGTAAAAAACCTATTTACACCAACATCCACATAATACTTCTCGCTAAGTAAAAAATTGGTTGAGAATATTTTAAAGTTTGTATATATGTTATGTGAAAAAAAAATGATTTAATGGAAGAAATTTATTGTTTTGTTTCAAAGACACTTGAATATTGAGAATTAAATAAGTAGAGATTCTTATTTTTCAATATGATATTCTTCTAATTTAAATATTGTGTAGTAGTTTTTTCTTCATCTGACAAAACCTTTTATTAAACCCCTACATGAGGCTACTTTCTTAATTAGTAAAAATAATTCATATATTATTAAAGTATCTTTTGAATTGATATAAATAAGGGGGAGGGAAGAGGACCTAAAAGAATCTCTAGCTAGACAAGTTATATTGTGTTCATGTGGAGTTTGCTTCGATAAATCAAAATTTTAATTTAGGATTAATAAGAGTAAAGTTATCATTTAAGATAGAAGATGAATTTGCGGACCAAAATGATGACTTTGATGAGATTGAAGCAAACTTTGTAAGAATATTGAAGAAAGGCATTGATAAATGCAAGGGTAAGTTATCTTTCAAGTGTTTCAATTGTGGAAGGATTAGTCTTTTTGCATCTAAATGTCCCTATAAAGAATCAGATGATGGTAACAAAAGATAGAAGGTTAAAAGAGGTCTCTATTATGAGGAAAGTGGTTGTTCCTTATGATGAGCTCGAAATATGCTCATAATTTGAATATTATGATGTATTTTTAATACCCTTACTCTTATTGCTGGTAGTTGTTTTAATTCTTTGATTAAAGGTTTTTTTATCTAAAATCAGGTAGTATCCTGTAGCAACACATTCCTATATTCCTGCAACTTAACATCTCTATGTGTCTGTATTAATTACCCTGTTTGACCTCCCGAATGACTGATATAATGCATATGGTTTTTGGATAACGAAATGGATTTAATATGTGATTAATGAATGTGTATCATGTTATTTGCCACACATGCTTTCTTTCGCTTCTGTCGCCATCCGCATCGCAGGTTGTTGAAGGAAGCATGAACGAGTCAAAGCACAACAGATGTCGGCCCTGCAGTAAAGTCCATTTCCAGCACGACATCGAGGAAGTTGTTCCAACAAAGACTCTCTGACCGGGTCATTGGGAGGAAATCTAAATGATCATTAATCTAGGAAGAGTGGAATACTAAATTCTCTCTGAATCATGTTGAACAGATATGCCTTCATTTATGAGAAGTTTGTTCCTCGGTTTCATGATGCATTTATGTCCACATCTTTCTCTATTAGAGTTAGGTAGTTAGTTTCTTTTCTAATATAAATAAGTTCTCCTGCGTGAGTGAGCAATAGAGTGTGTAAAAGTTAGTATTATAATGAGAGACAGTGTTTTGTGTTAGTTTTCTTATAAGCAGAGCAATCAATGTATATGATTCCAAGTTTATGAATAAAAGTTGATGAAGTTTTGAGTTCAATTCTTGCATAAACTAGTTGATGCTTGCTAAGGGGGCCCACTTAGTGAGTATCTGTAGTTAGTTAGTTATTTATCTCCTGTTGATTATAAGTTAGATTTTATTCTTGAAGGTTTCAGCGCAAACTCAGTCTTATGTTGTTCCTGCAGCATCGAGAATCCATCCCTGTGTTTGTTCCCGCAACATAAGGCCAGTTCATAGTTTTTTTCTCAGTAATAGTTGTCATGATTTCTTCTTTGATTAAACTATGCTTAAGTTAAGAAGAATTTACATTACGTTCCTGCAGCATAAGTAGAATTCCTTCCAAGCATTTATTGTGACTGAAACTAGTTCTCAGTGCACATACAATGCCGCTCCATTTCAAGTATACGTTCCCTGGTTTGACAATGTAAATGAACGACCATAAGAAGATGTTAGTCACCTGTTGGAATGTCCAATTCCCAGGTTAGGATTTTCCATGACTTTTATATCCTTTTGTGGAATCGACCATTTTTGGTGACATTTCTGGGGATGGTGTCAAGCTAAGAACTTGTCATAGTCATTGTTAGCAGTAGTTTAGTGTGTTTATTCAAGCATTTTCAAAATTCCTTCAATTTACGGTTAATTCTATTACATGCATAGAAGAAGAGACGCTCTGGGAAGATTCCTCCCTGACCTTCCATTCATTGATAACAATTCTGAACTAGCTTATAATCTATTTGAGGAAAAAGATCAAGATATCAATCCATTTGCTGAAAACCTACTTGTTGAATTGCCATTTGCCCCACCTGACGAAGAACCTCAAGAAAATCCATTTGCTTTGATACTCAATCAAGCAAATATGGCACGTAATCCACCTAATCAACCTCCTGCTTTTGAATTCCCCATCATTGCTCAGCAAGATAATGATAACCTTAAAAATATTCCTTCTTCATTACTTCCCAAGTTCTATGGACTAGTTACAAAGGACCCAAAAACTTTCTTGTTTGAGTTTGACATCCTTTGTCGCAGCTGTGATTATACTTTAGATGCTCATAGGCTGAAGTTGTTTCCTACTACTTTGAAGGAGGGAGCTCTTAGATGGTTTATGAGTTTGGGAAGGGGTGTTGTTGATAGTTGGGCAGCTATGCAAACAAAATTTCTTAAAAAATACAAGGAATATTGTAAGAGTGGTAGTAAGGGTGATGATATATTCATAATTCAACAAAAGGAGGATGAAAGCCTGGAAGACTATATCTCAAGATTCTTGTTTTCCCTGAAAAAGAATTCATACCATACTCTCAATGAAGAATCTCATAAACTACTTTTTCTAAGGGGAATCAGTGACACCTGTATAGATGCCCTGGATCTGATGGGAGGAGGAGATATAACCCAAGTGCTTTGGGATGATATCAAGAAAATATGTCTCAACTACTCTCGAACAATTGTTAAGAAGGGTAGAGGTCATCAAGCCATAGTGGGAAAGTCTTCTACTAATGGAGTTTCACAGATGGAGATCACATGTTTGCTGTTTGATTTCAAGCAGGATATCATAAACAACATGGCTACACAGTTGGATACTATGCAAGCTCGAAAGAAACATGAGGAAGCTGAAGCAATCTTGGCTGAGTTCTGTCCACATTGCAGATAGAAGAAACGTGACTGCAGATGTAAGATGGTGGCTAACCTAGAGGCTAAGCAGTTACCTACTGATTTTAAGATAGTAGAGGGTGATTATGACCAAGTATTCTTCATTGCACAAAGGCGACCATGGGCTCAAAGACAAGGTATGCCTCAAGGCCCTTTGAATTTTGGTAATCTTTATTCTAATTACAATAACCAATGGCAACCTACATATGGCCCATCACCACCTTGGAATACTTCTCAACTACATTGGCCTAACTATCAGAGTCCTCAATGGCAATCTCCTCAAGGAGGTTGGCAGCAGCCACAAGGACAATGGACTCCACCCCAAGGTAATTGGCAGCAAAATCCTCAATGGAGAGGTTCTCAGCAATGGCAGAACCAATCCCTTGGATCCCTGTAGCTTCAGCAGCCACAACCTCCGGCCCTCATGCCACCTCCTGCAGCACCTGCAGCAAATACTAGCCCTCCAAAACAAATGCCTATGCCTGCTCAACCATTGCCAAATCCTAATAATAAGCAACAACAACAACAACAACCTATGTATCTTGCATAAGCCAATCAGTATCCAGCTTATGCCTTGAATATTCATGATATCCATTTCAGGTCTGGAACCACTCTCCCTGCTCCACAACTGCCTGTAATTATAGGGATTCCAGATTTTGCTCTAAACAACCTATTGATCTTGCAAAACATATACATGTATTAGATACTGTCTATAAGGAGCCTATCCTACAGCATCAAGCCAAACCGCATTTTCCTCAGAGATTGCAAATTACTACATCCAAGTCTATGGAAGAGCCTACCTTTGATATTTTGGATTAGCTAAAGAAAGTACACATTCAAATTCCCCTTTTTCAAGCTATTAAAGATGTCCCAATTTATGGAAAAGCCATTAAGGAGGCCTGTTTAAAGAAACTAGGAAGAAAGAAAAAGGATCCCCAAACTATCCATGTTCTAGGACAGTTGGCAGATATTATGTTAGGGAAGGTAGTCATTCTGAAATATACTGACCCTAGGAGTCCTATGGTAAAAATAAATATTAATGGCCATATAGTAAAGAATGTTTTGATTGACCTTGGTGCAGCCATCAATGTAATGACCAAGCATACTATGGAGTATTTGAATATCCTAACCATTCAGTCTAAACCTACCATCCTGCAGCTTGCTGATAGTTCCACAGTAACACCTGATGGAGTGGTAGAAGATGTCATTGTCATCCTTGAGTCTTGGGAATACCCGACAGATTTCACCATATTGTCCACTAAGGAAACTTTGGGAGGATATCCTATCATCCTAGGTAGACCGTGGTTAGCCACAGTTGATGATCTTATAGGATGCCATTCAGGAGACATGATAATTTATGATGGTCAGTCAAGAAAGAAATTGACTTTATACCCACCTGCCCAGCCTCAGCCAGACTTGTCTCAACCAATTTGGCCAGATTTAGAAGAGGAAACTAAAGAAGTCAATTCATTGGCTCAGCTAATGATGTTGCAAACTAATCCATTTTCCCAGCTTCAGAGTGAGGATGGCCTGTTTTTACACATTTTGCAGTCCAACTCTGATTTGAGTAGCCCATTTGTTCCAGATAGCTGTCTTCAGCAGTGTTTCCTGCAACAACTAAATTCTGAGAGCCTGCCACCTGAATTTCCTGCCGTTTATCACAATTTACTTCCACATGAAATACATACACCACCTTTATCAGCAACCTCCATGAATGATCTTATCAAGCAAGTAGAAGTGTCTCTAGACCGCTGTCTGAACATCAATAATAAGCAGCCTCAATCTCAAAAAACTGCCCTAGTCACAATGCTACAAGATCAACACAGAGCTTTTGCATGAGACTATGGGAATATGAAGGGAATAGATCCTCAACTCTGTACTCATAGGATCTACATTAAGGAAGACCGTTCACCTATTAGGCAGCCTCAAAGAAGGATAAACCCAGCACTCAGGGAAATAGTTAAAAAAGAGCTCCAAAAATTGCTTGATGTTGGTTTTATCTACCCCATTTCCGATAGTCAATGGGTATCTCCATTGGTGATTGTTCCTAAAAAAGGAGGAAATTGGATAGTTTGTGTAGACTACAGGGATTTGAACACAACAACTAAAAAGAATCACTTTCCACTGCCATTTGTTGACCAAGTGCTAGACTTATTGTCTGGTAAAAAATATTTCTCCTTTTTGGATGGATATAGTGGGTATAATCAAATTAGAATTGCCCCTGAGGATCAAGACAAAACAACTTTTACCAATCCATGGGGCACTTTTTCCTACTCTGTCTTACCTTTTGGCCTATGTAATGCACCTACAACATTTCAAAGGGCAGTGATCAGTATTTTTGCTGACATTTCTCATGATTCTATGGAGATATACATGGATGACTTCACCACTTATGGAGGTACTTATGAAGAAGCATTAGCAAATTTGGAGAAAATATTGAAAAGATGTAAGGAGCAAAATTTGTCTTTGAATAGTGAGAAATGTTTTATGATGATGCAAGAGGGAATTGTTTTAGGCCATCATATCTCTCAAGCAGGAATTCAAGTTGATCCTGCAAAAATTGAAGTCATTCTAACTTTGCAAACACCTATGGATGTTAGAAGCTTCCTAGGACATGCTGGATATTATAGAAGATTTATCAAAGATTTCAGAAAAATAGCTAGTCCATTATATGCCTTATTAACTAAGGATTCTGAATTTAACTGGACTGAGGCCCGTGACAAATCTTTCCTGCAGCTTAAGAACTTACTTACTCACGCACCTGTTCTTCAAGGACCGAAGTGGAGTCTGTCGTTTCATATACACATAGATGCTTCTGATTATGCCATAAGGTCCGTTTTAGGACAAAAAGAGAATTCCATAGAGCATGACATATATTTCATTAGCAAAAACCTTCAAGGCCCTGAATTAAACTATATTGTCACAGAGAAAGAATTGCTAGCAGTTGTGTATGCCCTGAAAAAGTTTTGACATTATGTCACTAGTTACCAAATACTTGTCCATACAGATCATGCAGCAATAAGGTACCTCATGAATAAGCCTACCATATCTGGCAGATTAACATGATGGCTCCTATTGTTGCAGGAATTTGATATCATAGTTATTGATAAGCCAGGCTGGGCTAATGTGGTGGCTGATTTCTTGTCAAGACTTCAAACAACTACACCTGCCACCCTTGAGGTAATTGATGATAGCTTTCCCGATGAACATCTATTTTCTATTGCTGCTCAAACTCTATGGTATGCAGATATTGCAAATTATTTAGCAGCCACAAAATTTCAGCCCACTTCTCACTAAAGGAAAGACAATTGTTGGTAGAGAAAAGTTTTAACTTTTCATAGATTGCAGACTGTTTATTTTACACAGGACCTGACCAAGTCATGAGAAGGTGTGTTAGGGAAGATGAAACCTATGACATTTTGCATGCCTGTCATGATGAGCCATGTGGTGGGCACTTTGCATCCAAGAGAACATCTATGAAAGTGCTTGCTACATGATACTATTGGCCCACACTACACAAAGATGTTGTAGCCTACACCAAAAAATGTGATAGATGTCAACGCATGGGGAGACCAACAAGGTCTGATGAAATGCCCATGTATCCTCAAGTGGTAGTCAGTCCCTTTGATAAGTGGGGCATGGATTTTGTTGGGCCCATTGATCCTCTATCCAATGGGAAATCATACATTTTGGTTTGCACTGATTATGTAACCAAGTGGGTGGAAGTGAAAGCAATGACACATGCCCGTGACAATAAAGTTGCTAAGTTCCTGTATGAACATATTTTTACTCGGTTTGGAGTCCCAAGGGAATTTGTTACTGATCAAGGAGCTCAGTTTACATCAAACTTAATCACTGCATTGATGAATTATTACAAGATCAAGCACAAAAAGTCTAGCCCCTATCACCCTCAAGCCAATGGTTAGGCAGAAGTTACCAACTGAGAAATTGAGACAATCCTTACTAAGACAGTACAATTACATAAGAAGGATTGGAGCAATCGCCTTCCTGAAGCAATCTGGGCCTATAGGACAACATGGAAAACAACTACAGGGTTTACTCCTTTTGAGTTACTCTATGGCAAAACTGCTATGTTGCCAATAGAGTTTGAGAATAAGACCTTAAGGACTGCTCTACAACTTAACATTGATATTTCAGAAGCCCAAAAGGAACGCCTCCTGCAACTGAATGCATTGGATGAGATAAGGAAAGCTACCCTTTAGCATACTGAAGCTATCCAACAGCAAAAAAAAAATGCCATGACCACCATATCAGAACTAAGCAATTCTCTACCGGTGATTGGGCACTGCTCTATGACTCTAGGTACAAGGAAAATCAAGGTAAACTCACCACAAGATGGCTTGGTCCTTATGAAATAGAAAATGTGTTTGATAATGGTTTAGTTCAGCTAGCTACAATAGATCCTGTCCGATTCAAGCTACTGGTTAATGGACATCGTCTTAGGTTGTATCATAAGCCAGCGTCCAAAGAAGAATTTATGAAGTAGTTTGTTTCGGATGCGGCACTGATCTTCTTGCAGCAAAAGGCTTCGGCCTTTCTCCTGCAACATCTCTTTAAAATTCTATATTGCATTCCCATAATAAAGGTTTCCTTTTTAAGGAAGCCACTTTCTCCATTTTTCATCTATCACCACCATTCATTCCCTCTTCTTCCACATCACCCATCCATGTCATCCATCCTATTGTACAACCCTCATTTATGATTTCAATTCCAGCCGTCATTTCATGCTGAGTTGTGATCTTTCCCAGCATGTACGAGCACTTATTACAAGGTACGCGATATCTTTTATTGTCACATCATTTATTTATTTCATTTATTCATTAATTGTTGTGTACATATCAGTCATCATTGCCTGTTCTTCGCCTATCCTTTTGCACATGTGTGGACACATGCCAAATTTTAAGTAGGGGGTGGGGGTAATCCATTTCAACTTTTTCTTATGCCACTGTCACAACTGTTAAGATATTTTTATTTTCTTGTACTTACCAAATATGACTGCGTGTTTTCATCTAAACAATAATTAACTGCTTGATTTGAGTCATTTTTAACAATCATTTCATGCAATTATCCTTTGTGTCATTCTTGGAAAAGTAAAGAAAAGTGACGGCAGGGCAGAGGAATTTTTTTGAATTTTCAAAAGAAGTTTGAGTTTCAGGAATCTCAGCAGGAATAATTTGTGAATATGGGTGGCCAGTTAGTAAGACATGAGCCTGCAACTCATGAACCCTTGACGCAAAATCCTCAAGCAGTTCAGGCATTCGACAATTGTGGTTGGCTGAATTATTTTCTAAGGATAGATTCCTTTAATGAGGAAGTTGCAGGTGAGTTTTTGAGAAATCTTTCAGAGGGAGAAGCTACAGTGTGGGTTTTGATAGTAGCCGTTATAGAGGAACGAATTACAGAAGTAATTGGGCTTTCGACAGTAGGAGAAAATTTTTCTTTAGGGAGAGATGCTGTCTCTACTAGGGAAAAATTCACAATACCAACAGATGGACCCTTGGAGGTTTCCAAACAAGGATGCAAACGGGTGTCACTGCCTCCTCCATACTCAGAATATGCTAGCTTCATAATCAGGTACTTGACTTGTGAGAGACATTTTTCCTATTTGCATTCCTATCATTTTAAACTATTGAGTCATATGAGGCATGGTTTAGCTGTCAATGTTCCAATTTTTTTGTTAAACCTTTTGGAACATTGTGCCCATGAAACCTAAGGGGTAGGGATAACTCTATCACCCATCATGCCCTCATTAAATTCTTGATTGAGTGTTTCCTAAGGGATGTATCACCCCTTTCTTGGCAAGAATTTGTTGCCCAGAAGGGTCTACAACCTCCAGAGCCTCCTAGAGCACTCCCTACACAACATAAGAAAAAGAAAAAGAGAGTAGAATCTACAAATAGGGAAGCAGAGCAAGAATCATCTACTCCTGTAGCACTTAGTCCTGAAACCTCCGCACTAGAGCCCTCTACCCAAGTACAAACCAGGTCTGTTGGTAGAAAAGGAAAAGGGAAAACAAAGGTCAGAGAGTCATCTAGGGCAGAACAAACCCTAGAATCTGACCCTCACGTTCAAAAGCGAAAACGTTCTACTCCACTCTTTCCTACATCATCTTCCCCTATAGCAGTTTCTTTTGCAGAAACGCCTGTTGCCACTGCAGTATCACTATCATCTTCTCCTGCTGAGTCTAAATCCTCTAGACAGGTTAGGAAGAGGAAAGCCACGAAAGTGTCTCCTGCACCTGTTACTTTAGAAACATTTCCAAAAAGAGTTTCATCAAGGAAACAGCGTAAAGTTACCTCAACCTCCGTTCAACCTGAAATTATAGTAATTCCTGAGGAATATGGAGAATTCAGTCATGATGTTTCTTAGAATGTATCTGAGAATGTTCCACAAATCCCATTAGTTATTTCTGGGGAAGTGCAAACTGAGACAGTGGAGGTTGAGGAAGCACAACATGGTAGTGGTAATGAAAGGGGGATGCCAAGTCTTGATGACTTGGTTGAAGCAGTTAGGCAAGTTTTAGAAGAAACACAATTTCCTCCTAAGCAACAACATGAATCCATCTTGCAGCAAGAGGAAGAACAACTTGAACAATCTGAAGTGTCCAATGAAACCCAATTACCCCCTGAAACTTGTCGGGCATTGGTTGTCTATAAAAGGACATTGTTGATTGAATATTTGGAATATCTTAGGAGTACATGGAGGCCTGTTACATTTCAAACTTTGAGTTTCCACCATTTAGCTAAAACTGAAATTCAACAAAGTCTTTGAGAAGAAGAAAAGAAGAAATTGAAAAGAGAAATTGAAAGACAAAAATAGGAAATGAAAGAAATGAAAGAGAAAATGGATGAAATGATGAAGATAACTGGTTAAATTATGGAATGTAGATCACCACCTAGGGTATATGTTATGTGCCTTAAAGAGTAATTTCTTTGGTTCCAATTGATGAGAATTTCAAGAAATTTAGACCCTGTCATTCACACAGCTAAGGAATTTTATGATGCATATCAGGTAGCACCTAGTTGGCTGAAAAATTCCTTATGTGAGTTTTATTTGCATGGTTTGTTAATTCCCTCTGAAACAAAGTGGAATCCGCTTCTCTACATTGGTGACATTCATTTGAGGTCAGTCATGTCCTGGGCGGCCAATGAAACTAACTATGGAAGACAATTAGAGGCTTATGAAGAGGCTGAAAGGAATGAACCTATTCCATTGCGACCTGAAAGCTCAACTCCCGACACAATTATGAGAACTTGGATTACTATTGTGTATGGATTCAATGATAAGACAAAAAGAATGAAAATATTTGATATCAGGAAGCAGGTGTATGATGAGTTCAAAGACCAAACATATCTGTTTTGGAAGCTTTCATCTTCCATAATTGAAACAAGATGGGAAAAACTGACTGTTGGTCTGAGAAAATCTGAGCCTCATAGCCCTCTGAACTTTAAGGCAACCATCAGAAGGACAAAGAAGTATATGTAGCTTGGTCTCCAGAGAAGGTTTGAGTTATGGTTACCATTAACATTTCAACCTCCAATTTTGATGTGGCCACTTTACCCTTATTGGGCTACAGATGTTAATGAGGATACAAAAACCTGTAGGTATGAGAGATGGCAAAGTTTCAGAGGTTTCTACTGTAATTTCAGAACTTCATTACAGGGCCATACTACTCCTACTGATTTTAGGGAAACAACTAGAAAGCTTAATGCTGGAGGACCATCATTAGGATAAGTAGGAGGCAAATGATGAGCTCAAAATATGCTCACAATTTGAATATTATGATGTATTTTTAATACCCTTACTCTTATTGTTGATAGTTGTTTTAACTCTTTGATTAAAGGTTTTTTTTATCTAAAATCGGGTAGTATCCTGTAGCAACACATTCCTATATTCCTGCAGTTTAACATCTCTATGTTTCTGTATTAATTACCTTGTTTGACCTCCCAAATGACTGATATAATGCATGTGGTTTTTGGATAATGAAATGGATTTAATATGTGATTAATGAATGCGTATCGTGTTATTTTCCATGCATGCTTTCTTTTGCTTCTATCGCCATGTGCATCGCAGGTTGTTGAAGGAAGCATGAACGAGTCAAAGCGCAATAGATGTCAGCCCTTCAGTAAAGTCCATTTCTAGCATGGCATCGAGGAAGTTCCAGCAAAGACTCTCTAACTGGGTCGTTGGGAGGAAATATAAATGATCATTAATCTAGGAAGAGTGGAATGCTAAATTCTCTCTGAATTGTGTTGAACAGATATGCCTTCATTTATGAGAAGTTTGTTCCTCGGTTTCATGATGCATTTATGTCCACATATTTCTCTATTAGAGTTAGGTAGTTAGTTGCTTTTCTAATATAAATAAGTTCTCCTCCTGCTTGAGTGAGCAACAGAGTGTGTAAAAGTTAGTATTGTAATGAGAGATAGTGTTTTGTGCTAGTTTTCTTATAAGCAGAGCAATCGATGTATATGATTCCAAGTTTATGAATAAAAGATGATGAAGTTTTTAGTTCAATTCTTGCATAAACTAGTTGATGCTTGCTAAGGGGGCCCACTTAGTGAGTATCTATAGTTAGTTAGTTATTTATCTCATGTTGATTATAAGTTAGATTTTATTCTTGAAGGTTTCAGTGCAAACTCAGTCTTATATTGTTCCTGCAGCATCGAGAATCCATCCCTGTGTTTGTTCCTGCAACATAAGTAGAATTCCTTCCAATCATTTATTGTGGCTGAAACTAGTTCTTAGTGCACATACAGTGCCGCTTCATTTCAAGTATACGTTCCCTGGTTTGACAATGTAAATGAACGACCATAAGAAGATGTTAGTCACCTACTGGAATGTCCAATTCCCAGGTTAGGATTTGCCATGACTTTTATATCCTTTTGTGGAATCGACCACCTTAGAAGATGAGGATAATGATTCAAATGATGAAACCCTATTCATGTCTTGGAAAGATGGCAATAAAAAGAGCAATATAAGAGAATGTAAGAGGTTTGGTACCTTGCAGGCTAATAAGGTTAATGAAAGATCAATGGCAACATGGACTACCTTTCATGCAAGGCAAGAAGCAAATGCCTGCGCGATTGATTGTGGTTTTCCTAATCACATCATTGGTGATAAGAGAGGGTGCATTAGTCTTAAGAAGGTTAATGGTGGTGATGAGTCAACACAAATTTATGGAAAGGGTGTCATAATAATTGATGAAAAGAACAAGACTGAGGATGTCCTCTATGTCAAAGGTTTGAAGCATAATCTTCTCAGTGTTAGATGTTCAGCAAAGGATACAATCTTACATTTCATGCCAATGGTTGTGAGATTGGGAAGGCATGGTCCAGAAGACTTGTTGCAGAAGGAACTAGGGAAAATGGAAATGTCAATCATCTAAAGGAGGCTAATGGAAGAATCTTCTTATTGCCTCAATATAGAGAGTGTTGGTTGTGGCACAAAAGGATGAGACACATCAATTTTGACAATATGGTAAAGATCAGTTCCTCTCATGTTGTGAGAGATATTCCCAAGATAACCAAGCATACAAATACTTTATGTAAGGAGGATCAAATGGGAAAGCAAACAAGGACAAGTTTCAAAAGAATGAAGTGCTCTGCTACAATGCTATTGAAGTTGATTCACACTGACCTTTTTGGACCTACAAGAAAAAGGATTCAAAAAGGTGAAAGCTATTTCATGTTACTTATTGATGATTACACTAGAATGCCTTGGGTTACATTTTAAAGAGATAAATCAAAAGATTTTGATAAGTTTAAAATCTTCAAAGCAAAAGTAGAGAATGATATGGATGTTAAAATCAAATGCTTAAGATCGGATAGAGGAGGTGAATTTACTTCAAATGAATTTTAAAAGTTTTGTTAAGATCATGGTATTAGGAGACATTTTTCTGATCCTAGGACCCCTCAGCAGAATAGGGTAGTGGAAAGGAAGAATAGGATTGTCCAAGAGATGGCTAGGGATATGTTGAAAGATGTTGATCTACCTTATATGTATTGGAAGGAAGCAATTCACACTACTATATATTTGCTTAACTGAGTGCATTTGGGGGTCAATAACACTAAGAATCTTTAAGGGTTGTGGTATGAAAGACCTCCCACTATTAGATACTTCAAGACTTTTGGTAGAAAATTTTATATCAAGAGAGATGGAGACCTTGGAAAGTTTGATTCAAGATGTAATGAAGGGATCTTTCTTGGCTACTCAACCAGAAGCAAGGCATACAGGTGTTACAACAAGATATTGGGAAATATGATTGAAAGCACAAATGTTAAGGTGGATGAAGATTTGTGTCAGATCTCATAAGAACCAAATATTTATGGACTTGATATACCTCCTTGGATTGAAGAAGAAGAGAATGAAGAGAAGGAACCAAAAATAATGAAGGCTCCCAAGACTCTAAAAAAAATATCTTCAAAAGAATCATTCTGCATATCAGATCATTGTGGAGACAAGAATGGAGGTGTGTTGACCAAGAGAAGGATTGCAAGAGTAATTCAACAAGTAAATTTGTGTTTATTGTCAAAAGTAGAGCCCAAGAACTTTTTTGATTCTAGCAAAGATGATGGTTAGATAAAGGAAATGGAAGAAGAATTGGATTAGATAGAGAAGAATCAAACTTAGGAATTGGTTCTCAGATCTTTTGATAAGAATGTGATAGGAACAAAGTGGGTGTTCTGGAACAAGCTGTATGAAGATGGTGAAATTGTAAGGAAAAAAGCTATAATGGTCTGTAAAGGCTATTCTCAAGTTGAGGGTATTGATTTTGAGGAGACTTTTGCTCTGGTATCTAGAATGGAGGCAATAAGGATGTTTCTTGCTTTTTCTACTCATAGGAATTTCAAAGTCTATTAGATGGATGTCAAGTCTACCTTCTTAAAGTCGATGAGTTATCAAAAGATTCAGAGGTATGCCTGATGGTTTCTAGTTATCAGAAGATTCAGACATGGTATGCAAACTCAAGAAAGCTTTGTATAGTCTCAAGCAAGCTCCTAGAGCTTGGTATGCTTGGTTGGATAAGTATTTACTTCAGCAAGGTTTTGAGAAAGGTACAATAGATAGAAATATTTACATTAAGGTTCATGAAGACAAAACTTTGATTGTGGTTGTATATGTTGATGACATTAAATCTTTGGTGGAGATGATGATATGTGTAAGAAGTTTGTAGAAGAGATGCATAAAGGGTTTGAGATGTTTATGATTGTTGAGTTGTCTTTCTTCCTTGGGCTTCAAAATTTTCAACAAGATGGTGGTATCTTTATTTCTCAAGCTAAGTATGTTAAAGAGATGTTGGAGAAGTTTGGCATGGAAGATTCCAAACCAGTGAGTACCCCTATGGTAACTAGTTGTAATTTGAGCAAGATTGATGAGTCTCTGGAGGTTGATCAGACTCCTTATAGGTCTATGATTGGATTTTTTTGCACTTGATTGCTTCTAGAACTAATATTATGCATGAAACATGTTTGGTTATCAAATATCAAGCTAATCCTATGAAAACTCATGAGAAAGTAGTGAAAAGAATATTTAGATACTTGAAGGGAACTCCAGATTATGGTTTGTGGTATAAGAAGGATGATATTTTTTCTTTAAGTTCCTATATTAATGTTGATTGGGCAGGATGTGTGGATGATCAAAGAAGTACAAGTGGAAGTGCATTTTTCTTGGGAGACAGATTGGTCTCTTGGTTCAGTAAGAAACAAGACTTAGTGTCCTTATCCACAACAAAAGCTAAGTATATTGTTGCCGCATCTTGCTGCACCTAGGTGCTTTGGATGAAGCAAAACTTGAAGGATATAAAGGTTGTATATGATGAACCCTTCCTATATTGTGTGATGATACTAGTGCAATTAATATTTTCAAAAATTCATTAGTGCATTCAAGAACCAAGCACATTTTTACCCAATATCACTTTTTTAAGGGAGAAGGTTGCAAAACATAAAGTTAAGTTGGATTATGTGCCTACTAAGGATCAGATTTTAGATATCTTCACTAAGTCACTTTCAAAGGATACTTTTGAGTATCTCCAACAGAAGTTAGGGGTTATTCCCCTCCTTGTTCTAAATAGATGCATAATTGGTGCATCTATCTAGGGGGAGAAATTCATGCCATATCTTTTTCTCTTGGATTAATGTATGCTACCTCTCAGGGGGAGCTGGTAGAAAAGGGGAGTTTGGAGAGTTGTGTAGATGTTGTAAAGAAGTGTTGTTGATAGGGGAACTGGTATAGTTTCCTGAAGAAGATGTGTATTTGTTGGTCAAAGGGGGAGAATGTTTCAATTAAAGATCTTTGGCCCTTTGTCATTGAAGTTAGAGTATGCAATATTGATTTTACTGTGTAGGTGTGTGTGACCCTTTTTCCTTGATGTCAAAGGGGGAGAGTGAGAAGGTGTGTGTTTCCATCAATGCCAAAGGGGGGTATTGTTGGCATTGGTTTTCATTGATGTCAACACTTGGTGAGATTGTTGTATTGGTTGTATTGTTGGCATTGGTTGTCAACACTTGGTGAGTTTTTTGCATAATTTTTTTGAAGTTGTTGTTGTCATTGATGTATGGTGGTATTGTTGAAGTTCATGGTTGGATGTCATGCCTTGTTTGATGTCAAGTAAAGGTGTATTGAGTATGGTTGTTGTTATCATGATGATATATTAAGACAAGGATTAGAAGTAATGCTGATGGTGGAGAGATGTTGTTGATGGTCTACAATATGTTGTATCTCTTATTGCTCATGAGGAAGTATGTGTTGTTGCAAGAAAGTTTTGGCCTCCACAAGTTGATGAAAATTTTTTGCTCCAGGAAGTTGTGTTGAAGACTGTTTGGGAGAATGCTTTGTATTCCTCCATTGTTGAAGATATGGTCTTGTGGTTTGGGATTCAGTGTTTATGCTATGTGGATGTTGTACTCCTATCTTTTCAAGTCACCTGTGTTGCCGAGGAGGCTTCTGCTAATTGCAGAAGGTTGGAAGTGTTGTTGGTTGTTTGTATTGGTCTAGAAAATGCTCTTCATTTCTTTGTATTAATGTCTTTGCTCCTACTGATTGGTGGATGTTCTCTCAATGTTTTTGTAGTATCTCAGTTCAATTTTCATGTGTTGAAATGGTCTGCAAGTTGTTCTATTAATGTTATATCTCATGTTTGTGCATTCTGGGCTCTTGGGATGAAGTATTTTGTTCCTTTCTGGCCTATAGTGGTTGTTGGTGGAATGATAGTATAAAATAAGTATTTGGAAGTGTTCTTGGATGTTCAAGGAACATCTCTTTGTGATCCATACATTAGTGTTTGATCTCCTTGATGTTGCATTGTGTTTTGAGTTGGTTCTCTGGGTTATTTGTGGATGTCTAGTTGACAGGGCTTGATATCTTGCTTGTGTCATGTGCTTGAGGTTTTGCACCAACATATGAAGTTTTGTGAAGATGTATTTGGGTTCTGAGCTATCTTTTTGAGGACTACACTGAGTAAATTCAAATTGGAAGAATGTTTTTGGGTCGATTGGTTATATGCCACATGCTTCATATACATGTTTCCTTGTTGTTGACTTGAGTTGATGTGCGCCAACGTGTGTAATGTTTGGGATCACATTAGAAGATGTAATAAGGTTTTTTTGGTCCTCTCTATCTCTTGGATAGGATTGTACTATATTTTTGTGGCTGACTTGTTGATATTATTGTTTATCTTCTTCTTAGCCGACCTAATTGATGTTTTGAGATCTTGTGGTGGATATAAATGGAAGATCATTTTAGGTGCAAGTGTAAAAGTGAGTGGATTGTATTGAAGATATCACAAAAGAAGTGAAAAATTCTATGGAAGATAGATCATATGTGCTTGAACGCCCTAGTCAACAGATTGTATTGTTGGTACACATTGTAAATTCTAAATCTTCATGTATCCTGCTCTGAGATAGTGAATCTCATTAGGTCCTTGTATCTTTCCCTAGAGTTGTGTGCTTCATTGTACAAGTCCCTTGTATCTTGTCCTAAGGTTGTGTGCCTTATTTTTCAAGTCTTTTGGCGATGAGCCTTGGTGTAACTTTTGTAAGCAATGAGCTTCATATATTGTGAGTTAACTCTCACTATGGTTTTCCCTCAATGGGTTTTCCACATAAATTTGGTGTTATTTTGTGTGTGTGTTCCTTGTTTAAGTTTTCATTGTTGTTGATATAGTTAAGGGTTGAGTTATTGTATCTTTTACTGCTAAGGGTTGCTAACCTTATTAAGGAACTAAATTGCTATATTTTTCTTTGATGTTGATATGTTTGATAGTTTCTAATTTGATAAAGAAGTTTGAGTTTGTTGAAGGTTTTATGTTTTGAAAAGACTGATTCACCTCCCCTCTCAGTCTCTGGGTGTGTTCAACACTATGACTATTTGTATTCTACCATCGATGAAAGTAACTTTGAGATTTCCCTATAAAAAATATTCAAAGATTTATTTTCACTAAGAAACACTTGCCCTTCATCACTTTTGGTATACTCCAAGCACCACTCCTTGTGTGGTGTCAAATAGAAAGAATCTAATGATTTAATCAAACAAGAATCATCACCACCAACATTAGTAAACACAAAAACATCATTATTATATTAATCAATGTTAAAAGATATTAGAGACATCATCCTTTTTCTTGGACTTGCACTCCTTTATGTGACACCATCTCTTATATTTTTCTTAGCTTTCTTCTCTTTTGAGTTGCCTTTAATCAAAAGGCATCTTGTAAGGAATAAAGTAACAAAATGCATTTAACCTCTTCATCCATCTTGACTCCCATTGATGAAAGTTAACTTACTATAATATTAAAACTATTTGAATGATTAGTTACACAACCATCTTCCCTCATTTTTAAACAATATAAATTATTCTTCAAAATAATTTTTTACTAGGCTATTGGACTAATATAGTGTACCTAAATTCTTCCACAATGAGTTTTTTGTTTTCTTCTAAGACACATTCTTTAAAATAGAATATAAAAGACATAACTAGATTGTAATTTTTGATTTCTTATCTAATTTTAACTAGTTCTCATTAGAAATACTTATCATTTTCATAAAAGAATATGCCACCAAACCACCAATCTCTCTCAACCAAAAATTATCCATCTTCAAGTTCCACAATTTGAAGTTTTTACTAGTGAACTTGTCAATTTCAAACCTTGATGTGCTCACCATAGATTTAATGTTGTTATGCTCTCTAACTAAACCTTTCAAATATTTTATTTGATTCTAGTTATACATAAAATGTAAGATTTAAACTATTTTAGGGTTACACCATCACGCAAGCTACGATTTTCACTCCAAAAATGTAGATACCACTTGTGATCAACAGATTAGTATGGGTTGAATACACTTGATCCATGAGGATACAAAGTATATTCATGCCACTAAACATCAATCCAATAGAGACCATTCAAATGAAAACTAAACTAAGCAACCATTAAAAATTAACATACTAAACTAAGAAAGCTTCAAAACACCTACTCTAATCCATTGAAACTTATCCTATTGTGGGAGTGGTGTCGCGTTGATGTGGAACAGTGACCCTTTCCCAATCCTTTGGATAATGAGCTTGTTTCAATCAGTTTTATTGAAGAGAATTGATGAAACCATTGTGAAATGTGTGATGAAACATGATTTTAAAGCTAAATGAACATGATGCAAGCTATTTTAACATGATTTATGCTAAAATGATCAAGATATGTGAGTACAAAGCTAATATAAATGGATTCTAAGCTAAAAAAATTGAAACCCTAGTTACCAAATAAGCTACATGAATGCATCTATGTTACCGTGGAAGCCATTAATGGAAGCTAAGCTAATTAATGCAAGTAATTAAGCTAAAATGTTACTAAATAAATGCTAAATATGAGTGTGAGTGTGAATTATTTCAATAGCATGAGTTTTCTTTGAAAAATATGGATCCATTTGTCTCCAAATAGTGACCTATTTATAGGAGATCAAATGAGAAATGGAGGGTTGAGATCAAAAAGGTTAATCGATGGTCAAGGATGGAAGAAGTTGGAGGCATGGATCATGGATTCACATCAACAAATGAGAATCAATGATGAGATTTAATCAATGGCTCACCTTTATCCAAACAAACACACTTTTAACTTGCACAAGAATTCATAAGTTAACTTGCACAAGAAGTCTTGTGAGTTTGTTATAGAAAAGGAATATTCCCCTTTTTCAAATGAGTGAGGAGAGATAATATTCTTTGGAATATTCTCATGGGTGAGGGAAAATAGATATTTAGCAAATTAAAACAAAGTTTTAATGTGCAAAAGGGGAAGGAATATTCCTTTTGGAGGAATGTGCAAAGGAGGAATATTCCCTTGCAAATGGGGGGGAATTAGATTTATTAGTAATTGATAATTGAAACAATGTTAATTATGCAATTTTAGAAGAATTATATGATATTCATTAAATAAAATGATTTATTGAAAGGGGGAAAGTGAAATGACATTTAATTTTAAAATAACTTAGGGTTATTTAATTAAATAAGAAGACTTAGGGATTTAAATTAAATAACTTGATGTGTTTAATTTAATACAATGAAATATTAGTATGAAAGGGGGTGAATTAACCCGATTAGATTAATTAGGTTAATAGATGCAAACGATGCAATTAATTAAATAATTAGGAAAAAATAATTAATTAAGCGAAAAGAGGATGGATTTTAGGACGAAATGATATTAGTATACCTGATTTGAGTGCATTATATCATTTAGGACATTTTTAAGTGTCTACATTTTTCCCCTCTTTGAAGTGATGTACCTACTACATTGGTTCAAAGACTAATGCTTTTTCAGATTAAAAACTGCTGCTTAAATAAATAAATAAAAAATTCTAATTTTTAGATGCCCCACTGTTGCCCCAATGGAAGGAATAAGCTGGTTCCTTGCCCCCTTGAGAAATCGAGTGGAAATTTTAAATTTTGGGTTGATTAATCGACAAAGGTAAATTGTTTCCTTAGGGGCCTGGAAAGGCTTCGGGATGCAAAAAACATGCCAACAATGCAAAAAACAATGCAAAATAAGCTTCAATTTGGAAAGATTGTTGAAAATGGTGAAAAACCCTAGCTTTTGGTTGATATTAGGGCAAAAAACCCTAATTTTTAAGCTTAAATAAGTGAGGAATTGTCACTTTCAATTCATTTGTGCATTCACACCTTAGAGAATTCTTGCAATTTGAGATCTGACCCCTTGACGAAATGGTGCAACGAATGCTCCCACGACACATTTTCGACCAGGTTCAAGAGTACCAAAGGCCTCCACGCGCAGGGTTACGGGTATTGAATTCAAAACTTGACATGCATTTTGAATTTTAAGCACATTTATTACAATTTGAATTTTGAATTTTGAATTTTGGTGGTGTCACTATATTGTGACACTCTTTTGAGAATCGACGATGTTTTTTATTTTTAGGGACGCTGCTGTGATTAGTGATGCATTTTGTGAGTTGGAATTAGGGTTTCCTGATTGCAAATCACGGTGTGGGTGTAAATAGCGATGCACCCTCCCAATTTGGAATTTAGAATTAGGGTTTTCAAATTTCAAAGAGTGATGTAGTTGTGATGAGTGATGCTAGTCGTTATTTTTAATTTGAATGCACATAGCGTTGCCATTTGGAATTTGAGATATAGTGATGCTTTCGTAAATAGTGAAACTTTTGTCATTTTGGGGGATAAAAACTCCAAACTTAGCCAATTTTTGAGAATTTTGACGTTGTGCGCTTTGTGGGTATAGGAGGTTATCCAACCTTTGATGTCTTGCAAGTATCGGCTGATTATGTTGTCCAAACTTGATGATTTGTCTAAGCTTCAGCAGGAGCACTTGGGAGAGATCAGCTTGTGGTATGTTGCCCGTCGTGCAAACCCATTTGGTGATGATGACAACGTTGTGTGAGTGATGGCATAGCGATAATTCATCATTCCACCTACCCAACAGTGAGGTGATAGTGACACTAGAGGATGTATGGTGGATTTGGTGAGTGCATGATTTATGACATTGATGCAAGATATGATGCTATCACGAGGTTCTTGACTAGGAGTCCATTGTCTTGGTCAACTCCCAGATTGACCTTGAGATGTACATAGGTCAGGCGTCAACCTTCAGATTGATCATTACGATAGTGATTTCAAGGTTGGTTGCTCAAATCGATGAAGCAAGGGATTCAATCCAAGATGGGGGCTGGCTTGGCACATGATGCTTTTTAGGACCTAGTATGCATGGGGCCAGTGATGTTAGCCTCCCTTTACCGTGATATGCATGAATTTGTGTATTGTGATGGGAGACCGATTGGTACAAGGGTCACCCTTCTCCACATATGGGCCATGGAGCACATTGTCATGCTTTGACCTATTGTTCATATAGCAGATGTGGAGCCAGATGATCCAATTGTCTGGTGATACAGAGGCACCATCACTCTACAACACACAGGGCAACTCAACATTCCTTATTGGCAGTCACAACTAAGAGAGACCAGACTCAGTAGCAGGTACAGTCAGTCACATCTGAGAGGGATTAGGAGCGTTAGCTCAGACAGACCTCAGATATGTAGTTGGCACAGGAGGTCAGGTGACACCAACAATTAGAGGCTATGATAGCTACATCACATGGATGGATAGTTTCCACTCATTTATATAGAGAGGTCGTCATCAAGGTGGCATATTATCATATGCATTATCATTAGGGTGTCCTTTTGGTGATGAGGTAGATTGATTTTTCACAGAGGAGTGGAGCACATCCCTAGGTTGAGGATCAACCATTAGAGAGATAGCCTGGTGAGGGGAGTAGCCATCAAGGCTAGCTTGCTTATATAGACACTTTTTGATTATTTCTTGATTCTTTATACAAATATTCATTCATGGGCTCCTTTTTGATAGCCTCGTGGATATTGTACTTTTGATTGATATATAGACACTGGCTCAAATATTGTATTATGACAGTCACTATTTTTTGATATATATAGGATACTATATAGACTCATGATGTGATGCGTTCATTTTATTTGATGCTTTATGAATGTATGGATGCATTTGATGTTGATATGATGTGATATGCTTATATATATTATGATCATGTATGGATGCAATGTAATGAATGGATGTGTTTCCTTTTGTGTAATTTTTGATGCAATTTATGAGATGATGATGTATGTATATGGATGTATGTATATGTATGGATTATGTAGATGTTCATGCTTATGATATGATAATGTGATGTATTTTTATGATATGTGTGCAATGATTTAAGATGCTTAAAATAATAAATCTATATTATTCAACACAACTTAAGTGATAATGATGTTGCGGTGAAATATATTTTTAGTATTATGATATGTTGTGATTCTGTGAGATGTATGCATGTTGATGATTTGTAGATGTAGGATGGATGTAGTGACGATGTTTTTGTTGATTGTCATGATACCAGGTTAGCACAAAGAGAAGATAGAAGAAATAAAATGAATGATTTGACCATTGATTTTGATGATTGATTCAAAAATTCTAACAATTCTATGGTCCATTGAGACTTTATTAGAGATGGTGATGATAATTTCATGATGATGATGATTTGCTTATATCTTGGGATTGGGATTTTTTGTCATTCCTTATTGTTTGATATAACACACAAACACAATGCATCAAGGTATTGATAACTAGGATGGCGTTGTACATCTAGTGTGACAGACTTTGACTCTGCAAACAGATAGGATAATCCCTGTTCACACCTTGACATACAAAAATCTCATCAAAATTTAGTTTTAGAAGTTTAGAATATCTCAGACCAAAGCATACACATTAGTCAACAATCTACTCCAAACAACCTCCCTACACACAACTAAGAAAGTATGCGCCAATTTTTTTTTATAAGAATACCCATAAGCACATCAAATGAAAGATAATGATCGATGCCCCATTCCTTTCTCTCTAAATTATTGAGACACCATCGAGAGGTCCTCAGAATGGTTCAATAAGATAAATCATAAGGAAATATCAAAGACAAATAGTCAATGTTATATGTATCTCTTGCCATTTTATTTTAGCTAAGGTGATGTTTGATATTGATGCCCATCGCAGGAAGGATGCATCCTAGGACATGTTGATCAAATGTTGTGATTTAGGATGAGGTTTGCAATAAGCCTCTTGATACAAACTTCACTGACTCATTTACCTATGATCTAGACTTTAGATTTTGACACTTGGGTTTTCCCTTTATGACTTGTGATACTTGCTTTCTATTTGCTTTTCCAAAGGTTGAAGGTGATGATCAATTTATTATGGGCGGAGGTTTATTAAGGGTGAAAGCGAAATGGGATGGGTGGTTTGGGATTTTTTGTAATATTTTAATGTTTTTGGTATTTAGAAAATGTTTTGAGGTTGTTTTTGGTCTTTTTGAAAGTTTATGTGAATGTTTTGTTTTTCAATTATTTGAATTTTTTTAGGGTTTTCCAAGATAGTTGATGTTGTTTAGGACTTTTGAATGTTTTCTAATATTTTTTATGTTTTTTGTTATTTGAATTTTTTGGTATTTTTCAATGTTTAGTTTTTTTTTATATTTGAATGTTTAGTGGTTTTTTGAGTTTCGACCAAGATCCTAACCTAAAAGACTATCATAGAGGCCTCAGGGGCTTATCAAATATTAGCCTTGCCTAAGTTATACATGCAACGACCACGTAGTTCAATTGACTCAACTTATTGACGATGAGATATGAATAGTTGATGGATTGCCAATTTATTATGATAGACTCCTAAAGGACTAACCTAGGGTCTCTCAGGGGCACATCAATGATGGCCTTGCCTACGTTCAGGCTCATAGATTTGTAGTTCAACATGGTACTATTTTTGGATTTTTGATGTTTGACCTTTTTAGGGTTTTTGATGTGTTTTGGATGTTTTGGATTTTTCCTTTACAATTTTTGAATGTTTTTGGATTTTAGCTGTACAAGATTTTGATGTTTTTGGATTTTTTGATGAACGTTTTATGAATGTTTTTGGGTTTTTCGATGATATTTTCCAATAACCTTAAGATATACAAGAGCCCAATTTGATCCATAATAATTTTCCCCCAATGTGATATGATAGACTACCTCGATATAGGTGGAACAAAATGACCTTTGGAATATGCCAAGTAGTACTAAGGGGATACGATACTTCACAATATCAAGCTATGATGCAAACATGAATGGGAGATGGAATAAATAGGATGAATGATGGATGAATGGGATGAATGAGTGTGATGGAATGATAGGATAAAGAGCCAAATATGGATGGAGGTGCTTCATTTATGTGAGGTGCTTGTTTGCTAGGTTTTCGCCAAGGTACTTTCCCAAAGCACCACTGAAGTGGTTTTCATTAGAGGAAAAATAAAATTCTTTACTTTTTCAATCCTTTTTCTCATTTTTCTCATTTTTTGTATTTTCAAATTTACACCATTCAAGACTAGGCATAACACTTTTTAAGATGCAAGTTGTTGGTTGGTTCCTGCAAGGGTTCACCTTTAGGTGTTGAAAATTGATATGCTCCTGATCCATCACTTGCTATGATGACAAAGGGACCCAACCAATTAGGCTCAAACTTTCCTTTACTGTCTTGATTTGGAAGATTCTTTTGATTCTACTTTAGGACAAGATCCCATACCTAGAAAGACTGACACTTGACCTTCTTGTTATAGCTCCATTTCAGTCGGTTTTGATATACTTGCAAGTGATTAAGGGCATCAAGATGACACTCATCCAAGAATTCTAGCTCATTTAGGCGAGATACTTTGTACTCTTCATCAATGATTAGGTTCTATAGTGACACTTGTAGTGATGGAAGCTCGACCTCAATAGGCAGGATGGCTTATGATCCGTAGACCAAGGAGAAAGGGGTTGCACCTGTAGGCATGCAGATACTAGTTCAATAGGCCCAAAGGGTGAGATTTAACTGTAGATTCCAGTCACGACCAACTTCATTGACCATTTTCTTTAGGATCTTTAGAATGGTCTTATTTGTAGCCTCAACTGGACCATTTCCATGGGGTTAATATAGGGTAGAGAATTGGTGTTGGATGTTGAATCTTTAACATAGCTCTTTCACATCCTCATTCTTGAAGTGTGTTCTGTTGTCTGAGATAAGGCTTTATGGAACACCATAACGACATATGAGGTAATTCAGGATAAACTTAGCAATTTTCTTCCCCGTTATGTAGGTCATAGGAATGGCTTCTATCCACTTGGTAAAGTACTTAGTGGATTTTATGATAAACTTGTGGCCATTAGATGAGATTGGGGTAATCTTTCCTATGAGGTCAAGCCCCCACTATGAGAAAGGCCAAGGTGTGACCATTGGTTACAACTCTTGAGTTGAAGCATGAATCATATCTCCATGCTATTGACATTGGACAAATTTCTACACATACTAATGAGATTCTCTTTAAATGGTTGGACAGTAGTACCCCATCCTCAAGAGTTTCTCAGCTAAAGTCATACCACTAGAATGGGAACCACATATGCCATCGTGTACTTTGTTAAAGCAGCCAAGACTTCCTCTTGGTTAAGACATTGTAGTAATGTCCCCTCGATACTTTGGCGGTATAAGGTATCACCTAAGATTACAAATCAGGATGCCTTCTTAACAAAGGTCTTTTTAAGTTTGGAGGTGATATCGGATGAGAGGGTTCTTCTGCTTAGGTAGGTGAATATTTCATGATACAACGAGGATCCAGGACCAACAATGACACACACAAATTCAAATTCTGGGATTTCAAAAGTTGGTATGAGAAGTTGTTCTAACAAGAATTCACATTGCATGATGTTGTGCGGCATGTCTAACAATGATCCAATTGTTGCCATAGAATCTGTTGCTCATTTCTTCATGCGAGGAATCTGCTCAAAAGTTATATCTATGAAAAGGTACTTGAGACTCTCTACCATCTTTTTGTATGGAGTAAGCTTATCATCCTTAGTTCGGTATTCATCATTAACTTGGTTGATAACCAACCGTGAGTCTCCATAGACTTTCATCTCTTGTATTTTCCATTGAACTGCTATCCTTAGACCTATGATTAGGGCTTCACACTCATCAATATTGTTAGTACATAGAAATGATAGCTTGTATGACTTTGGTATACAGTCACCTTGAGGGGTGATGAAGAGAATACCCACCCCTGATCCATGTTGGGTAAATGATCCATCAAAGTATATCTTCCACTGATTTGTTGTATTAACTAAGATTACTGATTCATTCAGGAATTTAGATATTAATAGATTCTTTGTGTAGATAGGTGCCTCTTCTAGTTGGTCTACGATCACTTGTCCTTTGATTGCTTTGCACTCTACATACTCAATGTCAAATTTAGTCAAGATCATTACCCATTTGGTCATTCACTCAGTAAGAGTTGCTTTGGATAACAGGTATTTCAATGGTGCGATCTTTGCAATAAGTTTGATTTGATGTGACAACATATAGTGTTTGAATTTTTTTGATGCAAAAACGAATGCTAAGCATGCTTTCTCAATGGATGAATAGTTCATTTCATAGCCTGCCAAGGTCCTGTTGATGTAGTAGATAGCCATTTCTTTTCCATTTTCACCATGTTGTGCTAAAAGAGCACCTAGTGTTGCAATGGTTTGTTCGGTATCGGTGGAGTGAGCACTAGAGGTGTCAATAGAGAGTCTTTTGATCTGCTAGAAAGCTTTGTCACACTTCTCATCTCATTTGTAAGTTATTCCTTTATGTAGAAGATGCGAGAAAGGGTGAATTTTATCTGATAGGGTCACTATGAACCTCTTGATGGACTACAATCTTCCTTGCAACCCTCTCATATGGTTCAATGTTTTTGGTGGTTCCATGTCTAGGATTGCTTTTACCTTTGTTGGATCAAATTCTATCCCTCTTTGTAATACGATGTAGCCAAGAAGCTTTTCTGATGTTACCCCAAACACACATTTTTTTGGATTCAACCATACCTTATACTCTTCAAGCTTGTTGAAGATGGGTCCCAAGACTTGTATGTGCTCATTATTTTCATTGAATTTTCCAAAATATCGTCCACATAGTCTTCAACTATTCTGTGGATCATGTCATGAAAGATGAGGGTCATTGCTCTCTGATAGGTTGCTCCTGCATTCTTTAGCCCAAACAACATCATGTTCCAACAATATGTCCCCCATGGACAAGTGAATTTAGTTTTGTGTTGAACCTCCTTGATGATCATGATTTGATTATAGCCTAAAAAACCATCCATGAGTGACAACATTTCATGCCCAACTATTAAGTCCACTATGATGTTGATGTTAGAAAGAGGGAAATCATCCTTTGGGAATGCTTTGTTCAAGTCTTTAAACTTCGTACATATTCTGATGCCCCAAGTGGGTTTGGAGACTAGTACCAAGTTTGAAGCCCACTTAGGATAATCTATGGTCTGGATGAATCCAGCATCAAGAAGATTTTGTAACTGAAGTTTGACCAAGAGTGCTATCTAAGGGTGCATTTTCCTTAACTTTTGTTTTATTGTTTTGGCTTTAGGATAGACTACTCAATGATGCACAACTACTTCTGGATTGATCCCTGGCATATCTTTGTATGACCATGAAAAGTTAGCTCTTTGCTCTTTCAAGAATTCTGCTAGGTTCTTCTGTTCTTCATCCAAAAAGGATTCATAATAGAAAGTGATCTTGGGTGCTTCTTCTGTTCCCACATTGACTGGAGTGGCCTTTTCTACTAAAACTGCTGACTTCTCTAGATGCATCACACTAAGGGGGAGATTGAATCCCTCATCCTTGGGCACCTCAGAGAGGTTTTCACCCTTAGAAGCATCCTTTCTTTTTACTATTTTAAGATCAGAGAGTGCCATAGTGTGGTTCTCACTCAAATATCTGCAAGTTAGTTGCATGCCATCAATTTTGTGACTAAAGGATTCAATCGTCTCCCCATAGTACACCCTTGTGTCAAGATCTATGTCAAAACCAACCTTGTGATCTACCCATGGTAAGTTGTCACAAAGTCCCATGAATTCTGAGATCACTTCATCATTTTTGAATAAATCTAGAATCAGAGGTCCTTGTTGGTCCAAGTCAATGAGTTGCGGGTATACTAGGCATATTTCATTTAGTCGGTTACTTGGGGGGAAGGTTGATGTAGATATCATGAAGAGAGAATTATTCTCAAATAGGTCAGAAACATCAAGGGGGAAGTCATCTAGGGTAGTATCACGCGATGTTGGTAACCAAGAGGAAGCCTCAACCCATTTAGCGAAATTTCCTTTTCCAATAAGGGTAGCCTTGCTAGTAGTACAACCTAGGCCAAGATTCTTTGGACGTTTCTCAAGAATGATAGGTTTTAACAAACTATTGTCATTTTGTCCCAATTTCTCATTCTTGGTATACCCCATTCTCTTCATTAGCTGCAAGCCTTGTTGTCATCTTCCATGGGAAGAACAGGGACGGGTCATTCATCTTGATAGAGCATTTTAGAGATATCTTCCTCATTGACATCTTCTTTGTTCAAGTCCCCCCACTTGGTGAAGGTCGTAGTTTCCATCTTGATAGTTTCAGGGATGTTGTTGCTAGGTGTGGGTTTCCCATGAGATTCAAGGGAGATAGAGGTAGTTCTCCCAACACAAAAGTATCCTTCGTTAGCTTATAGTTTCCACAACCATCATCCTGGATCACTACCTTGATGTTGGGTATGTTCTGCACAATGGGTGTTTTTGTTTCTGAGGTAGATGCAAGGGATGATGGGTCAAAAAATGAGGTAGAAGGTGTATTCCCTTCGTCATTCTTGGGTATTTGGGGGATCTTATAGAACTTGGCCTCAAGATTCTTGCAATAGTAAAAAGGCTCAAGATCTCCATGGATGGTAACTTCTCTACCCATGAAAGGAAAATTTACACACTGATGGTAGGTTGAAGCTACAGCTTTTAGGGCATGGATCCAGGGTCAACCAAGTAGGATTTTGTGGGGAAGATTGAGGTCTAACACTTGGCATGTAGTTTCTGCAATGATGGGCCCTACTTGGCTGGGTAGTGCGATGATGCCTTGTCATACCCGCTCTTGGTCCTCATATGCTTTGATGGTGGTGCTATTTTTTTTCTCAATAGTATCCTTTGAATAGCCCAGATTTTTGATCAACTAAAGGGTGCAAATGTTCAGACCAACACCTCCATCTACTAAGAATATTTTAACCTTGTTCTTATGAATGATGACCTCAAGGTGTAAAGCATGATTATGAGATGGTTGTGACAGTAGGTCTTGTTCCAAGAAGGTGAGGAGATGATTAGTGATATGTGATACCATAGCTTGAAATTGCTTTGTATCTATATCCTCGGGGACGAATGACACAGATAGAGATTCCTCTAATATTTCCCTATGCATGGGGGATAGCCTTAATAGTTCTAAGATAGAAATCTGTGCAGGGGTCTTCTTAAGTTGATCTAAGAGATTGTACTTGCTAATGCTTGTTATTGGCTGAGTAGGATGTTCCCTAGATTGAGATGGGACTCCTTGATGGTGACTTTTCCATGTCGTGTGGTGACTCCACATTTTTCACTAGGTCCTTTGATAGTGACGACGGTAATGACACTATCACAGGAAGTGACCACATTAGAATAGGTATACTTCACATTTGTATAATCCTTAGCTTTACCACTGTTGTTTCCTTTGTTATGATCCTGCATAGGGGTCTTGAATATCTTAAGATACTAATTACTAGCTGGTACCTCAACAGATATGGTGTCACTTTCTATAAGATCGTGAATAATGTTTTTGAGTCGCATGCAGTTTGTTTTCTTGTGTCCTTTAATTTTTTGAAAGTCACAAAGATATTTTTCATTGTACTAGGGCAATTTTGTTGGAATATGTTGTCATTGATGTCAAAAGGTGATCAGAGGAGAAGTGTGTTGATCCTATGCAGAAGAATATAGATGTCATTGATGTCAAAAGTGCAAATCATGTAAAGGAAATTGTTGGCATGATGACAAAGGGTGAATGTGAGAGTAGTGGATTTGATGGGAAATTCGATGGCAGATTCGAATTGGGTTTCTCTAGAGCTTTCCATAAAGGTAGTGTGCGGGTCAAGAAAGTGAAGGATGCGCCCATAAATGTTTTATTTTTTCTCTTGGGTGTTAGGGTTTATTAGTTAAAACTTAAGGATACTTGCAGTCATGACATCCTCAAAATGTTCTATTTTGATGTTGACCTAGTATCAGTGGTTGTCGGTTGCATTAGGTGCAACTTATGTCTCTACAGTTGTGGAGGTGACCAATCCCTCTACCTAGTGCTTAAAGGTTATACATCTCCATCAATTTGGTGGAAAATGGTTTATTTTCTTGTCGCAAGATTCCAAGTTTTCCTTACCTATGTCGTGGGGTTCTCAAGTTTCAAAACCCTCCAACTTAGCGACTTATTCATGTTGGTGACCGACCACATCACCTAGGTTGGCAATGTCCTGAAGGTACAAAGAGACAACTATATGTTGGCATATCGTGGGTTTGAAAAAGTTCACAACCTCTGACAAGAGGTTCTTATGTGTAGAATTTTAGCAACTTACCGATGGAGCGGTAAGGAGTAAGGAGAACTTTATTGGAGTGACAGTGTGTGATCGGTGAGATATTGGGAGATGTCTCTTTGATGGTTCAATGTTCTTCTTGTTCGCGTGATAGTGTGTGGTGTTGGTGTAATTAATATTTAATTACACTTTGCATAAGTTTACTTAGGCTTTATTTAATTCCTAAGTTATAGGATCTTATCTTTATCTTTCGAGCTATCTTGTTGCTCAAGATAAGATTAGGTTTAGGCATCTTTGCTTTTATAAAGAAAATCATATCATGTAATAATTTTAATTCTCAAATAATTAATGTTGCACATCTTTTTGCAATAGCTCTTTCTTTTTTGTTTTTCTCTTCTGTGGAAGGTCTTTTCGGTTTGCAAATCTAATCATGGGTTTCTAACATGTGGTTGGAAAGAGAATGGGCTATGTCTCTTCAACATAGCGATGGTGACACTATGGAGATTTATCGATGACACAATACGGTGTCGGGAAGAGTTTCATCCATGTCTCTTCGACAGACCGATAGCTATCTTATTGGCGAAACATTGATGTATCGGCGAGAGTTTGGGAGAAGTCTCCTCAATGGAGTAATAAGGAGTATGGATGTGTTATCGATGAGACTGTATGGCATCAATGAGACCTTTGTCAATGTCTCTCTAACATGGCGATGTGAAGGCAGTGCTTGAGTGGGACCCATACACGATGACATGGGTAACATAGATGATGAAGTAGACGTGTGGCATAATGAAAGTAGATAAACGGTAAACCACATCCTTATTGTGGATTAAGATGTAGTGACATGGTGATGAAGTGGACAGGTGACATCATCAATGACTTTTGTTAGCAAGACTGATGGTCTTTAGTGAGAGCTGCTCAGATGCCTCCTCGACAACTTGATGACTCTTTCATTAGTGAGACATTGGCATATTGCCAGGAATTTGAAGAAAGTCTCTTTGATAGGGCGGTGGGAGTAGGATGCCGACTGTGGGACCTAGTAAGGTGGACGTGGCAGTGAGACCTGGTATGGTGAGGATGACATGCATCCATGTTATAGTTAGAAAATAAATAAAAGGATGACACATGGAAGAAAGAAATAGTGTATGGTGACATGTAGTGTCACAATGGCATGGGAACCACTTGTCTGCAACAACAAGCGTATCAACGCGACAACGCCATATCGATGAGAGTTGAGTTAATGTCTCTTCGATACCACAATGGATATCTCATCGATGTGACTTTGGTGTATCGGTAGGAGTCTGGAAGATGTCCCAACAACAAAGTGATATGATAGATAAACAATGGAGATCAAATGGTAAAGATCAAATAGTGATAAGTGATTAGCATGAGATGAGGATAAATGGTGATAGTCAAATTGAAGCTAATAGAACGGTGGTGATTTAAAGGTGTGGAGATGAACAGAGGATCTTGGCACGAGGGAGAAAATAAATGACCAATATTGAAACTTGAAGATCTACAAGGGTCTGGTCCGTGTGAACAGGGGTTTCATCTGGTAATCGACACAAAGGAAGGAGTTAATTGGTCTAGCTGCACTAAGCAACCAATTAAATGAAGATTTGATCTTCAAGGAAGTGGAACAGATTGCAGAGGTGATCAAGATCATAATCAAATCGAATGATTGCAAGAATGAATTAAATGCATATCAGATTCTAGGGTTTGACAAAATGTTATTCTTAACAAATTCTCTGCACTAGAATTAAATTTTGTGCAGCTCGATGTAGAGGTATGGTGATATATGATAAGCCTTATTAGATGTCTATGATGACGACATGTAGCTCAATGAATAGATAGCTTGCTGGTGAAATTTGCAAGTGAGGAAAACCTTAATTTGATGTGAGCTGATCTGGAAGGCTGAGAGAATCTCGAGGCTGAGATTGCAGATCAATGGAGTTAAACAAAATGAATACAATTTGAGAATAGTCAAAGAAGTTGTAGTTGTTGTGTGTGTGT
Organism: Sequoia sempervirens; assembly: GCA_007258455.2. Taxonomy (NCBI): domain Eukaryota; kingdom Viridiplantae; phylum Streptophyta; class Pinopsida; order Cupressales; family Cupressaceae; genus Sequoia; species Sequoia sempervirens. Next base: position 453,153,647 of record VDFB02000017.1, read on the forward strand.
GAAGTTTGAGAGTGCATAGGGTGTTGAATAGAGTTATGTATTACTGAGTGTGCAGCAAAGGAAAAGAGAGAAGAGAGTGTATAGTGTAGTTGTATGAGACACTGTAGAAAGGGAAAGAAGAGCATATTTGCAAGATAGAATAGTGATTATTCTATGTGCAAAGGAGAGTGCAGAGCAAGGGAGTGTTGTTGGGAGTGCAACTTCAACAACATAGTGTAAGTTGCAGTGTGTGCAACACTGTATTGAATGTAATGATGCATTATAGGTTAGGTAGAACCAATTTATGCATATTTGAGCTTTAAGCATTGTAAGAGGTTGTAGCCTCATTGTACTGAGTTGTAGCTCAGATTAGGGGATTGTAGTCTCCTTGAAGTTGTTGCTTCTAAACCAGGGTGTTGTTGCATCCTTGGAGTTGTAGCTCCTAAATCAGGGAGTTGTTGCTTCCTTGAAGTTGTGGCTTCTAAATTAGGGTGTTGTTGCATCCTTAGGGTTGTAGCTCCTAAATGAGGTAGTTGATGCTTCCTTGGGTTGTAGCCCTAAAAAATTGTAATGGAGGTTTTATTTGTGACACTAGATTTGAGTAGTAGACTCAAGCACCTTGGTCATTGTGGTTTTTCCCATATTGGGTTTTCCATGTATATCTAGTGTTGTGGGAATTTGTGTTGATTGTCTATTTGCATGTTTATGTTTGCATATTTAGCTTTCAATCTACACAATAAGAGTTGAGTAAGAAATCTGCGCAAGGCATTTAGATTTAAGGAAGTAATTTGCATAAGGTTTCTATGGGAAAAAGTCTTAAGGGATAAATTTTGGTATCTACCGATTCACACCTCTCTCAGTATATCATTGTGTTCCAGTAGGCTTATCTTGTGGTTCTTCGTAGTTTTCAAAGTTTGGAAGCATTATTAGGTTTGACTCTACCAATTTCTTCATAATAGTCTCAATGGGTTCTAACAACTATGTATACTTGCATTTTGCATAATTTTTCTTGTTAGGTGTTCATCTCTATTGTATTTCGGTGTTGTTGACTTGATTGTTTTGTGGTGGTGTTGTTTGCTACACAATTGGTTGAACGTTGGTGATTTAATTGTTGTTAGGCCTAGGAGCACTTAGGACTATTTTAGTATCTTCCACACCATCATTTGTTACATTTTTGTTCTTAGCCTAGACATGAGGCTTGTCATTTGAACTGGTTGATGGATGGTTGTCTTTGTAGGCTTGATTATTTCCCTGTGAGATTAGAGCTCTCTCGATGTTAAGGGCTCTAGGGACAAGCTCATCATAAGATGTGATGTATTTTATTTTAAAGTGGAAGGACATATTTGGATCGAGATTTGCTATGATAATGCCCACTTATTGTTCATTGGGAATTGGCCACTTACTTTTACTCACTATTTTCCTCCATCGTTGTAAGAAATTGGAAAAATATTCTCCCTTGTTCTATTTGAGAGTATATAACTCTTCTAAGCTTACGTCCATATCAAGATTAAAGGAGAAGTGATCTATGAATTTTTCAATGATTTCTTCAAAAGTTTTGATACATGGAGGCAATTGAGAAAACCAGTCCATGGCAAGACTTGTTAAACTTCGTGGGAAGAGTCACATCAAATAGGATTCATTATAGGTGACATCCATACACATGACATTAAACTCTTTGATATGGTCCACAAGACTTCCTCTCCCTTTGTATTTGTCAAATTTGGGGATTTCAAAACCAGGAGAGAATGACACCATTGTGATGTTTCGATCAAATGGATACGTGCATAGGTTTTGTGTATGAAGTTTCTTCATTTTGTCCATCCGGATATCCTGCATTTCTTATGTTAAAATTTTGAGTTGTGATACCATATCGTCTAGTGGACTTGGTGGGGGAACATAGGTTCATATTGTGGGATGGTGGATGAAGTGTACATGGGATTCTAATATGATGATGTTTTGTATGGTGTGTATGGTGGTGTAGGATAAGGTGATGATGGTGTAGATGTATATGTTCCTAACATGTTTGAGTTGACAATGTTTTGTTGAGGGTTATATTACAAACCTTGTTGTTGATCTTGTTGCATGAGCAATTTTTGTTGTTGGACATATTGTTGAGCTTGTTATTGTTGTTGAGCTGCTAGGGCTTCTTGTTGTGCTACTAAGGCTTCTTGTCATTACTACTATTGTTGTGCAACTAAGGTTGCTTGATGTGATTGTTGTTGTTGTTGTGCGACTAAGGCTGCTTGTTGTGTTGCTAGGGATTCTTGTTGTTTCTATTATTGTTGTGCTACTAAGGTTGTTTGTTGTTGTTGATGTTGTTGTGCTACTAAGGCTGCTTGTTATTGTTGCTTCTGTTGTTGGACTGCTTGCTGATAAGCCTGTTGGGCTTGCTATAAAGCTAGGGAATGTGCTTGTAATGTAGGATCAATTAGTGGTTGGGACATTTGTGATGGGTTTTTGGTGTTGATGTTTTGTGCAGGTTGTGTATTGTTGATGAGAGGATGGGGATTCTCTGGGTTTAACATTCCTTGCAAGATAGTGGATTGTGGTGGAGGAATTTAAGTTTGAGGTCCCATTTGATTTTGCATGACTTGGGGGACAAACAGTAAAGATGAGGATGGCACCATTAAGTATTGCGATGTTAAGGGAACATTAGGACCTTGGGTACACTGATTGAAATGATTCCCTTGACTGGTGTTTTGGGGATTCCCTTGTGTTTTAGATGTGGTCAAGGTAGTACCTTGGTTGGTGGGGTTTGTGATCAAGGGACTATTTTGATGTGGGTTGATGATGGATGGGATATATGTGTTTTGGGAAACTATAGGTTTGATGTATCAATGAGAGGATTGGATGAAGATGTTCCATGTTGTATTAAAGGCTGCTTTTGTGTGAGGGTATTCCCTTGCCCTTTTGGGTCTACTTGTGATACTTGGTCCACACTACTCTACGGGATATTGGGAACACTTGTGGTACTTATGGGTATGGATGAAGATGGGTGTCCTCAATATGTTGAGGTTGTCGTGGAGTAATGGAGCATAAGTGGTTTATATGGATGTTGGGGATCCTCGGGAATGAGAGGAGCACCAAATGTTGGTGTCCAAGTGGTAGTTTGAGGAGGATTGGTATCGAGGGTATCCACAAGTGTCCTGCTTTCAAATGGAAGAGTATGGCCAGAGTCCTTAGCAAGACTAGCTGCAATACTAAATGTTGGTGTTTGATTGAGCCATAGTGATGGAGTTGTTTGAATAGTGGATGAAGTCAAGCCTTGTGTTAATGATTGTGCAAAAAAAGATGGGGAATTGGGAACTATGTTCTCTAAGGCTTGGTGTTCCATGATTTCTTCCCCAGTAAGTCCAAATGGATTGCTCATGATGCCTTCTATCTCATATGGCCCTAATGGAGACAAAGGTTGTGATCTTGTTTTTACCATAAATTGTGGGTCACCCCTGGGAGAGTTGTGTTGATATTTGTAATGTTTAAACTCTCTAGTTGACTCAAATCTAGGTAAAAGGGATGCTCTAAGTCTTTTTGGAGCAATGATGGTAGTGGGAGATGAAAATATGAGTGATACTGGGAGTGATCTTTGTAAATGTTTCAAGACAACACTTTTGACTTAGGTTTGATGTTTTGATGTTTGGATAAAGGATGTTTATGAACTTGTGAATCTTTAGGGTAGACTTGTGACCTTCAAGGTAAATTAGTTCAAAGATGACAACTAACTTAGCCGAATCCATGGAAACTAATTCATTTCACATACAAAATAACTAAGTTGGGATTTAAGTTGATAGATGTCTAAGTTCAAAAGTGTTGGTATATTCAAATTTTTTGCAAAGTTTGGTGAAGTGAAATTTGTATTCTGATGAAGGGGTGGTGAAATGTTTGACCCAATATTGACCTAGAGTGAACCTTTGTTTTCAAAGACCAAGGTGGTGAGAAATATGCTAGACCTCTAAAGTTTCCAATTCCTATGACCAATGTTTGATTTAAATGAGGGGTTCATATTGAGCATACATGTCTAGATTATTTAGCGGGATAAGTCTATAAAACTTTGTTGCCAATTTGTTCTTGTTGCGGTACTATTTTAGGATACGTCTTTTGATGTATTTTACACTATGATGTATAAGTTTGAAATAACGGTATGTAAACCTTCTCTTGAGGATTTTGATTTTGCGTGAGATCATTTAGAGAAGTTCAAAATCATGGAAAAGACCAACGTTTTGACTTTCAAAAAAGGCATATAATTCTAGATTATCCCTTGAAGCATGTATATAAAAGTTCCTTGTTAATCTAGTTCTATTTTGTTAAAGTGCCTCAAGGTGTTGTTTGATAGCCTTTTGTCTATAACGCCTAAGTTTGAAGTGATGAAATGTGGAACTTCTCTTGGGGATTTTGATTTTGCATGAGATCATTTTAAAAAGTTCAAGTTTATGGAAGAAAAAAGAGGATATTTATTGCCATGCGAGTGGTGGTAATATGGGCCTTCCAACCACAATATTAGCTTGTTCAGGTCTTCTTCATCTATAATGCATGTTGCATTTCTCCATTGGGTTGGTGTTTCCTTTGTTTCAAAATTGAAGCTTCTCAAACTACTAATTATATCGATTTGTTCTCCTTCAATGAGTTCAAAGTTTGGTTGAATTATAGCGGGTGTAAAGTCGGGTTGTTCAACTGAAGCGATTGGATGCCAAATGGTCATGTGGGGTTCAATTTGTCAAGTTATCTTGCTTAAATGAGTTTCCTTTTACAAACACTTGTCTTGATTAAGTTCAAACTAAATGTCTATGTTAAAAACATCATAAATTTCACAAGGTCCATCTTGTGAAAATCATGAGGTTGAAGCCATAGTTGCCTATTTTAACTTTGGGAAGTATGGAATAAGATATAAGTCAAGATATTTAGAAATATCTAAGGATAGAAATCCTTAGGACAAGCATTAATATCAAGGCTATTTCAAAGGGTACCCATACTTAGACCAAAGGGTTTGAAATTTTGAGGAAGATCGTGAATATTTGTTTGCAATATTTTGGAACCAAGTAAAGTATTAAAATGACTCACAAGCATTTACCACCTTAGGTTCAGAAGATACTACTTGTTGAATCTCCACTTGAATTTCTCCTAACACTAAGACAATGCGAACAGCTAGGGGTGAAATCACAATACCGTGTCTCGATTTTTTCCCAAGATGGATATTTACATCAATATTTTTACCTGAATCTTCATCTTCTAAGACCTATAGCAACTAAACCGTTAAGAATTTGAAGATGATGTGAACTAGTGATTTGTGGCAATTTGTGTGTAGATTCTATTTTTTTTTAATTTTTTTTTTGAAATAAATAATGAATCTTTCGACATCTCCTTTAATAATTGGTTTTAAATAGAAAACAATATTTTCAAAAAGTAATGTTTCTGTTGTACAACATAACTTTTTTCTATAAAGGATTAAATTCTAATTTTTGAAATATAGATTCTCAACATCAATATCTAGGGAAAGGATATTTTTTCAGAATTTTTTGTTGAATATTTTATTTTAAATTAATTTTTGAAGTCACTGTAACTATAATTTGGACATACATGTGTGTCGTACAACCTAACTTGTGTATATATCGAAATCCAATTTTTCTTTTTGGGGTGAAACAAGGAAATCAATACCTAGGGAATGAGTATTTTTTGAATTTTTTTTACAATGGTTTAGAATTTTTCCACCTCTAGACAACAAAGAGCTTGATGTTTGGAGAAAAACCTATGTTTAGTCAAAATTAAAACTTAAATGCATGATAAAATTAAAATATATAAAAAATATACTTGTTGGAAAGCTCATTTTGAGGGCTACAATCTTGCAAAATATAAGTTTTAAATGATGTTATTTAGTCCCTCAAAAGGTAAAGAAAAAGTAGTTTTTTGCCAGCATTTTGATAGATGCGAAGGAGACTCCATTGTGGGTATGATTTAATACTAGAGGGGTTCTATCCAAGGGGGTTTGATCTAAGGGGCTCTTATCTATCCCTCTTCAATTAAAAATATTTAGATGAAACCTCTCAAGGATAAAATCATTGGGTTTTCTAAAAAAAATGATTTCAGATAAAAATCAGCATATCCCAAAAGTGAGACACACTACTGTGGCAGCACCCCTAGAGATTTGGTGACATTGGATCCCCCTTACATGACACACACTTCTCAGGAACACCAAATCTCAAATCCTGAAGATCTGAAGATCCTAAGGATTTTCCTGTTTCAACAATGAATAGTCAAATGTGGGGCAGCTTTGGAACGACCGTTCTTGCACCAACAAGCATAAATATTTTTAGCTTCTAAACAATTGGTTCTTAGTAAGGACTTTTGTACAAGGTGTTCATGCACATGAAAATATTAGCTCAAGATTATTTTAATCAAGAGGCCTCCTAGTCCCTTCCTAAGAAAGGATTTTGACATGTCACACAGACACTAGGGGTGGCACTTGTCGGTATGACACATCCGCACCTATTGCTTATGACTTTCATCACAAATACATTTTTTATATAGCGGTTTGAAAGAGCTTGGATTTAGCTCATTGCCGCTTGGGTTATTCCCACCTTTCGAAGTAGGGTGGCAGGCCCTCTAAAGGTATACAAAAGCAAGGAAGTATGTTTGTTGTTCGATCTCCTAGGTCGCACGATGCAAGGAGAGAGCATTCACAACGCCTTTTCCTCACACTAGCATGGGGTTAATTTTAAATCCAAATTGAAATATGTGGGTGGTTATACAAAATTTCAAAGGAATGATTTTGATTCCCAAGATCGTTGAGTGGTGCAAGAGAAGAGCATACACATTCAATGATGAAAATGTAAACCACAAGACATCGAAAACACTAATTAATTTTAACCCTAAAAGAAAAGGTAAGTTTATTTTAAGCACCAAACGAAGTGTGAGTTTTTCTTGTTCAATTTTAATCCAACAAGTAAAATGATGTGAGGGTTCAATTTTAATCGATTTGAGCATTCATTTTAAAGCCCAATTGAAAACTAGTGTGGTCCTAAAGTGTGAAAGTAAAAAAGCATCATAAATGGGTTATAATTGCCCCAAAAGTGTTGCAACACTTGTTACAATTATAGGATTTAAAGATAAGAATGCTTCTTCACTTCAAGTCGTATTGTCCAAACCTGTAATACCTAGTTAGCCTAAAAATTGAGAAGTCAGTGATGTGTTCCAAACTAGATAAAATTAGAAATTTAATACACATGTTGAAAATTACTTGCTATTTTTCCTTACCAGAGAAAAGTGTCGCTATTCATGATAGCATCACCATAAATCAAATGAGTGTCTCTTGTGAAAATGAGCATCACTCTATAGAAAGGCAGTGACAATGATAATGTCGCTATTTAGTGGCGTCGTTGTTTTCAAATTCTCAATACCTTTAAAAAGTATTAGCATCGTCGTTTATTTTAATCAACACCGATGTATTAATTAGGCATCTATGTATCAAATGGAAATAGTGTCGCTATATGGTGACACCTTACAAAGGCGTCACTGAAATCTCCTAGAGCATTGTTGTATTTGCAAAAAAAAGAAAGAAAATAGGCTTCAAGAGAAAAAAATATTAAATGTGATTGGTTATGCCCTCCTTATAGCACCAAAATGTGATCAACGGATTAGTATGCGCTGACTACACTTGATCCATGAGGATACAAAGTATATTCATGCTGCTAAATATCAATCCAATAGAGATCATTCAAATAAAAACTAAACTAAGCATCCATTAAAACTTAACATACTAAACTATGAAAGCTTCAAAACACCTACTCTAATCCATTGAAACTTGTCCTATTGGGGGAGTGGTGTTGCGTTGATGTGGAACGATGACCCTTTCCCAATCCCTTGGATAATGAGCTTTTTTCAATCAATTTTATTGACAATAACTGATGAAACCATTGTGAGATGTGTGATGAAACATGATTTTAAAGCTAAATGAACATGATGCAAGCTATTTTAACATGATTTATGCTAAAATGATCAAGATATGTGAGTGAAAAGCTAATCTAAATGGATTCTAAGCTAAAAAGATTGAAACCCTAATTACCAAATAAGCTACATGAATGCATCTATGCTATCATGGAAGCCATTAATGGAAGCTAAGATAATTAATGCAAGTAATTAAGCTAAAATGATACTAAATAAATGCTAAATATGAGTGTGAGTGTGAGTAATTTCAACAACATGAATTTTCTTTGAAAAAGATGGATCCATTTGTCTCCAAATAGTGACCTATTTATAGGAGAGCAAATGAAAAATGGAGGGTTGAGATCAAAAAGGTTAATCAACGGTCAAGGATGGAAGAAGTTGGAGGAATGGATCATGGATTATCATCAACAAATGAGAATCAATGATGAGATTTAATCAAGGGCTCACCTTTATCCAAAAAAACACACTTTTAACTTGCACATGAAGTCATAAATTAACTTGCACAAGAAGTCTTGTGAGTTTGTTATGTACAGAAGAGGAATATTCCCCTTTTTCAAATGAGTGAGGAGAGAGAATATTCTCATGGGTGAGGGAAAATAGATATTTAGCAAATTAAAACAAAGTTTTAATGTGCAAGAGGGGAAGGAATATTCCTTTTGGAGGAATGTGCAAAGGAGGAATATTCCCTTGCAAGTGGGAAGAATTAGATTTATTTGTAATTGATAATTGAAACAATGTTAATTATAAAATTTTAGAAGAATTATATCATGATATTCATTAAATAAAATGATTTATTGAAAGGGGGAAAGTGAAATGACATTTAATTAAACAACTTAGGGTTATTTAATTAAATAAGAATACTTAGGGATTTAAATTAAATAACTTGTTGTATTTAATTCAATAAGATGAAATGTTAGTATGAAAGGGGGTGAATTAACCCAATTAGATTAATTAGGTTAATAGATGCAAATGATGCAATTAATTAAATAGTTAGGAAAATTTAATTAATTAAGTGAAAAGATGGGTTTTAAGATGAAATAATGTTAGTATACACTAGTATAAAAACCACAATATGTGACTGAAAAAACTACTAAAAATTGCTTACTAATGACTAAACATGGTCACGTGACTAGTAGTAGTTTATTGCCAGTTATTTATAACACGGCCGAATTGATGACTAAACCATTTTTAGTCATTCGGTTGATTGGTTTGGTCATTAATTTAGTGACTTGATTGATCGATTTAGTCATTGATTTAGTCGTCTAAGTGATCAACTTGCTCGTTAATTTAGTCATCTGATTGATCGATTTGGTCATTGATGTTGTCGTTAATTTGATTGATTTGATAGTGTGTAATTTAGTCATTGATTTTTTTAAACTGGTCACTTATTCAGTCATTTTTTTATTCACTAGTATATTTTGTCATTAATTTAGTCATTGATTGATGTTAACTGGTCACTTATTTAGTCATTTTTATTCATTAATTTCCGTCCATTGTTAGTGTATTTAGTCATTAATTTTAATCATCATTTTGATGAATTTGGTAGTTTATTTAATTATTTTTGTTCAATGATTTTTGTCAACTGGTAGGTATATTGATACATTGTTTATTAATTGCATAATCATTATATTTAGTCATATTTATTCATTGATTTCTATCAGTTGGTAGTATATTTAGTCAATTGGTAGTTTATTTAATTGTTTTTGTTCACTGATTTCTACCTATAAGTGTTGGAAATGATACAATGCTTTAATTGAGGTTTAAAAATATAAAAACACAGAAAAACATAATCAATCATTCATTTGCACATAATGAAACGGCTATTAAGAAGGAAAAATACTAAAATTTTATTAAGAAAACATGTTCTTACAACAAATACAAGGCATAAATGTGTCTTTGCTTTGAAAAATGTACTGTTACAAAGTGTGTTTCTCAGTGCTGTGACTGAGAAATCTAAGTTACAATGCCTTTTTTTGGTTATGCAAGATATTGTGATTTTGATGAAAATTCTATGTTGCAACTTATTTGCAATTGCACATACATGTATGTTGCACTCTCTGCAACTTTTCATCTTCTCTAAACCTCTTTATCTGCTCTGTATTTACTTTTTTTTTTGTACCCCTATTCTCTGCATCTACTGCTTACACAACAACATATCCCCTCTTCTATAATGCACCAGTTTGAATGAGTGGAACCCAAACAAAAAGAGAAAAACATAATCAAGGGGTTTTACATTACAGGTGTCGTAAGGTAAAACATTCTCTATTCTACTCACAAAATGTACACCAAAATTAGATTTTCTAGGTTTTATTTGGGTTCAACTTATTCAGGCTTAGTACATTCTTTGTCTGCAACTTCACTCACCACACTCTGCTGCTGTTAACCCTTCTTTTTCTCTTTTGCACTTACGACTATCAATCTGTGATTTTTTTCAAATATTATAGTGGCCACCATGTGAAGGTCCCTTGTTTCTCTTTCAGATGGACAACTCCATCTATTTTGTTTGGATGAGGAAGGGGTATGTTACTTGAGACTTGTAAAATACATACATTTGTATCTATTGTTTCTTTCAAGTTGACTCCATGTACAATAGATAGTGAGTGAATATGCCCAATGCTTGTAGCAACACCATCATGTGGATCCAACACATCAAATGTAACCCCTTCTTGGAGTTTATCAATAAATTTCTACAAAAAAAAAAAAATACACATTATATTGAGATATAAAACACACATTATATTATTTTTGACAACTGTATGTAATTTATTATGTCTTGGAACAAATCAGTTTTTGTATGTTCTTTTATAAAACACTCTATTACAACTAAGCTCTAAGCTTCCATATGTAATTTATATGTTCTCACTTAATTCCATAATCTATGTATACTAGCTAATTACACTTCACTACTATTCTAACTAGCTTCTATCAAATAGGTAATGATTACTTGCATGTGGTTTCATAGCACTCACCTCGAGTTCAACACGACTACCACTATGAATATCATGTGCATGCTTGTTGAGTTCATCATCGTAACCACTATCAACGTCATTTCAGACATTAATTTGTACAGCTTTGGAGAGAGGTCTATTGACAAGGCCTTTTTCTTTTTGTCCTTCTTTCATATAATTGCTCTGCATCATGTGGTTTAATCATCATGCAAAAATTAATATAAGTCAAGTAAAGAATGCAAAAGCTATAAATTTTTGTCCAAAAGAACATTTTAAGCATGAAGAATGACAAAACATTGGGACATATAACTGACAACTATTATATTAATTACCTCAACTTCAGGACAACTAAGACAACTGTGCTGCACATTCTTATCCACTTCATCACTATCAATATTGGCAGCTTTGTTGACACCATGAAGGCCTTTTTGTTTTCCTATTGCTTTGATAAAATTTCTCTACATGTGGTTTAACCATCATGCAAAAAAAATATACAAAGCATTCAATAGTCAAGTAAAGAATGCAAGCTATAAATTTGTCCAAAAGAACATTTTTTGGATCACTCCAACAATAAAGAAACTGGGTTGGATTCTCCTACGCTCATATTTCAATAATCTAAATATTAAGAGGAATTTTTATATGAAACTTCCAAACAAGAAGAAATGAGATCAATAGAGTCTCTTACCTCATCTGAATCCATGGATTTATTATGCTCATTCCATGCAGAAATTATAGGGTTAATAGATTCAACCAATTGTGTAACTTGCTGGTTGAGATTGAATATGCAACTAATTACCTTTTGGTACCCTAGTTCATTTGAGTTGACATGATCTACAGAGGCTCGTACTGGGCATTGAATAGATGGCTGTGAAATCTCTATTAACAAACTAGATTTCAACCTCATCCTACTCTTAGATTTACTAGCATCTAGTGCTGCCATATAATTGACAATATCTTCTACACCTACTTCTCTATTACTGTTTTCCACCTAAAATACAATGCCAATTTCAACATATAGTCAGTTCAATAAAAAAATTAAATAAATAATACAATGTAAATTAAACCAAAAAGCCATACACTTACTGAAATTTTTTCCATTTTGGCGTGCAACCCACCTCGGCCAAATGTATATCCAGCCCTCACATTATCTCTTGCTCTCTTGCCTCTCTAACTCTTTGCAAAATATTCTTTGGAATGTATACTTTCTCTCAATTCCTCCCACTCTTTGGGAGATAGACTGGAGTCAAACCTCTCTTTTCCCAACATGATTTTTTTTTGCAACTATATCTATAATTTTTCATCAAAATTCTCATCGTTTGCTTGTAATATTTTCTAGAGATTTGTTCACCATTAGTCTCAAAAGCATTTTCCATTTTTTGTATAACATTTTCCACAACTCCTGGATCTTTCTCTACAAATTTTTATTTGCAAATATCCAAATGGGCCCTACATCTTACACCTAACTCAGTGGCCCACTTTGCAGCATTTGGCCCAATGGGCTCAACATCTCTCGGTACCTCAAGATAGAACAACTTCTTGCCTTCTAATTTTCTTTATTTTTCATTCCTCTCTATAGATCTGTACAAATCTTGACTCACTATTTGTCTTTTGACAAAAGCATCCACATCTTCTATTAAATTACCACTACCAGTATTTTTGGCTAATCCACTAGTTCCATCAAAAGTTCTAGATGAAACAAGTGCACTCTGAGGCATGACAGATGCAAGCAATCTCTCTTCATGAATTTCATTAATCAAAACTTCATGCTCCTTGGTCACATCAGGTGTGGCGTGAGTAGGTAGATCAGTACCGGTCTCTGTAGATTCCACATCATTAAACACATCCTTTAATGTTGAAAAAAGCATCTGCAGACTTGTTGCTCCTTTGCCCTAATGTTTTTCAATAATCTATCTTAGAATTAGTCCTAAGAGATCATCACAACGTTGCACATCACCATGTGCTATATCAAGCTACACATTACCATGTGCTATATCAAGTTGCACATCACCATGTGCTATATCAGGTTACACATCACCATGAGCTATATCAGGCTACACATCACCATGTGCTATACCAAGCTACACATCATCACAACTATCATTTTCACCAACTACATTTTTTGACTCACAAAAGCATCAGCTTCTATGAGATGGTGGCATGGTATCTTATCTTTCCTTTTGTCTTTCTCCACATTTTCTCTGCACTCTTTTTATTGCCTATAAAATAAAAAAAAATCATATTATGTCTTATATACATAGAGCTCTTGCCTGTAAAATTTCATTAAACACTATTAAACAAATAATATACTACTTAGTGGATTTACAACTTACCTTTTCAAGCCAAGACTCAAAAAGTATTCATTATTCTTGGCCACTTTTTCAGTACGCGTGTGCTCATATTCTGTCACTGGAATTTTAGCATTATGATCACTATCATCTAATTTGTGCCTTATAGTCCTTGTCTCCATTTCCTAAAGTCCAAATAAACAATAATGTATAAATCGACAACTTGAATTAGTAAAACTTTATTGAGTTCATAAGTTGATAACTATTGACTTTCCAATCTGTTGATAACTGCAAATGGAAACTTAAAGTAGAATTCAGTTTACAAATTAAAAATAATTTGCAATCAAAATCCAAGAAGATGTTTACAATTATAGGTATTAGATAATTTTTCCTTAGGGATATATTCACAAGAGACGAACTCATAAAAACATAACACAAGCAGGATGAAGGAAAAGCATAGTCTAATTCATCATGAGGTGTGTTAGAACCTTAAAATTTTTCCTAGTTCCATCATCACAATTAACCCTGAGCTCCATGACCCAACCCTTGACCCTTATATTCCTTTTTATTTTTTATTGAACATATAAATTTTTTAGGTGTGACTGACACTGAAAGACCTATACAAAGCCAAAAATTCATCATATATACTTAAGCAAAAACATGTCCAACTAAAAACATTCCAAATCCCTTAACAATTTGTTACTGTGATCCCTCAATAGTAATTTGGACCCTTGGAAGGCTGGCGGTGTGTAACAGACAACATGAAGATATTTACCGCCATACCATGGAAGTATTATGATGAGGACATGGTTGGGCGGTATGAGAGAATTTAAATACATCATAAACTGCCATACGATGAGAAGGAAAAATGAAGGGTGTGGTATAGCAGGAAATAACCCACCATCCCACAAGGAAGATCATAAAGGCATGCGGTAGGGTGGTATAAACCACTATAATGTGGAAGGATGTGATGAAGCATGTGGTATGGTAGTAAGCCATATGTGACCATTAATGTAAACTACAATACCGCGGGTTAAACATGTCAAGCTTGCAGTATAGAGGTAAGGATCCTGCTACCTCATGGTGAAATGCAAAGAAGCATGTGGTATAGTAGTTTGTACCCCTCTATCCCATGACAGTTATAGAAAGTAGTGGCGATAAAGTGGTATTAAATGCACGAATCACATCAACTGCCTAATCTTGTAAAATTAATGGTGCATGTTCAAACTTGAACTACGAGCAAAATATTTGGTGTAAGATTGATATTAATATTGGCATGACTAAGCTTAGAAGCCATTAAACCAAGAATTTGACATTCTCTTTGCACTCATTTGCAAATTTTATCATGTGGGGAGCTGGGAGTTCAAGGAGGTTAAGCTCTACAACCATCGTAACCTAGGTAAGTGCACAAAAATCTTGTGAATTAAGTTTTATGAGTACAAGATTGTTTGGAATTCTGCATTTTAGAAGTATAGGAGAAGTAAGATAGTTAAACTATAAATTAAGTTTTATGAGTACAAGATTGTTTGGAATTCTGCATTTCAGAAGTATAGGAGAAGTAAGATAGTTAAACTATAAATTAAGTTTTATGAGTACAAGATTGTTTGGATTTCTACATTTCAGAAGTATAGGAGAAGAAAGAACTTGAAACTAAAAAGGAAAAATCTAAGGTTAAAAAGAGGTCCTTACAACAATCTATCATGGATATACTATGAATCAATTGAGAGAGTATTTATGAAAGTTTTTAATGATGTGGCTCACAGTTGTAGAGATGCCCTTATCTGTATCTTTGGGTGGGAATTGTTCTAGTACTTTTATGACAAAAGGGAGGGAAAGATTCTAGTGTCAAATCCATGGGCATTAGATTTGGCCAAGTTAATTGTCCCAAATGTTTTTATAGATGTAGATTTCATCAGAGTATTGGCTCAGAGTTATTATCCTACTACTAGGTCTGTGAGATTTCTAGATGGTTCACCATTAGTTGTGTTGACTAAAGCAGCCATCATTGAATGTTTTGACCTAAACAAACAAACCTTGACTAAAATTGATTTGAAAAGAAGTAAAGAAGAATATACTAGATTGAGGAAAACCCATAGAAGTGATGAAGTCCCCATTTACATGAAAAGGGGTGTGAACAACAGGGTGATTCCTATATCCCCTTCTACTAATGAACCATTTGAATTCTCATATTTCCAATTCTATTTCAAGAAAACCTACTTTTCTCTATGTCAAGTACTTGAGATAGATGCAGAAGAGTGAATGCCAGTTAGTTTAATGATGATGGCTATGAGGATCCAAAACCTTGAGATGAACATTGAATATGATTTTTCCTCATATCTTGAGAAAGCATTGCATGAAGGATTTCTACAAGTCAGGGAAAATAGAGCCCCCATAACATTTAGGAAATATTCTTTGATATTCCACCTGATATTATACCAAAATAAAGATATATGGACCAAAAGGATGTATTTGGTTCAGATTGACAAGCAAGGGAATTTGCTGCTAGTGCAACTATGGTGTTATATATGAGACAACAGATGTAAGAATTCAAATTATGTGATATTCCATGATGACTTTGTGTAAAGAATTATGAGAGTTCTTGGCCACCAACCACTAAGACTACACACACTTGTGCTACAATTGTTAAGACCTTTCACTTTCAAACCTAAGCAAGGCCATACTCATAACTTCGGTGATTGTTTTTTTCTACTAGATACCATAATAATCAAGATTTATAGATGCCCACAAACCCCACATATGCTACCAAAGTTTGTCCCCCTTTGATTAGGAATTTTAGATTTCATGTGGTAGATTCTATGGATGGAAAAGGATGCCATGAGTAAACAAAGGAAGGGTACATTTCTACCCAATTTGACATGTTGGGAACTATCAGTGGGATCAGATACACTTGAAGAGTTGAAAAATTATCTAAAATCAAGGTACTCTTTACAGTTTGGAAAGGAAAGAGATTTTGACCTTGAGGGTCATGTGAATTTTGTAAGACACACCATCCTTACCAAGGCTATGGTTACTCACCAGATTGATTATGAAGAAGATGTAATCAGAAATTGTTTCACTCCTCAAGAGGTATATGAGAGGAGGAGAAAATGGGAAAATATGAAAAGGATTGAGGAAGAAAGAAAGATGAAGCACAATGATTTCTTGGGTTATTTCATAGAGGAAGCAAATCCTTTCAAGAGGATTGATATGATAATTGATAAGTTTCATGAATTATTTAAGACTGCAGCAGATATGGGGAGACTTGCCAAATTGTCTCCCAAAAGGTTGAGTGGTATTGTAATTACATAACCAACTCCATATATTGTTTCAATATGTCATGCTTCTCTAGGATCACCTCCTAAACAACCACCTTCTAAAAAACAAAAGACACAAGAGATAGACCCACTTGTTTCCTATGAAATAAGTGAGGAGGTTGTAGATACAGAAGAAGCAATTAATGTGTTAAGACATTTCAAGGATGATGTTGAAGTGGACCAACCTATGCTTGAAATTGAAGCCCATAGGTCTGAAGCTAGAGCTGATATTGAGGTACAAGGAGAAAGAGAAATGCATGAGGATGACAGGGTAGTTGCAGCTTGCAAGTTCTTGGAAGATGATGAATTTATCAAAACCCCTAAATTTAAAGACTTTTGGATTAAGATGAAAATGAGAGAGTTTGAAGCAATGGTTGAAATAAATAAGATGGGAGCTGAGGAATCCCAGCATGACCAGATAGTAGCCCAAACTTTTAATGAATTAAGGATTGATAATATTGATGTTAGCCCACAAGAGGCTAGAGAGATGATTTTGAAAAGTAATATACTTATTGTCCTTGGTATGGAATTAAAGAAAAAAAATTCACTTGATCAAGTGAGAACACAAGAGGACCTAATGTTGATTGT
The DNA here is from genome assembly GCA_007258455.2 of Sequoia sempervirens. NCBI lineage: Eukaryota > Viridiplantae > Streptophyta > Pinopsida > Cupressales > Cupressaceae > Sequoia > Sequoia sempervirens. The sequence continues at coordinate 453,170,696 of VDFB02000017.1, forward strand.
TGAGTTTGACTTAGATGAAGGGGTAAGGGGCATAGGGTATAACCATAAGATTGAAACCTTGGCATTCTGGGCCAAACAAAAGAGTACACAAAAACCAAGGTTACTAGATGTAGTGCAGGAAATGAAAGGGACATCTATGGTGAAAACATTAAAAGATACATCTCCTCTAGAAGTTGCAACCATGACAAGGCATTCAACTATGTTCACTCGAGCTGTAGTTAAGGAGATGGAAGCTAGATTGAGAGAGTACAAAAAGGAAAAAAAGTTTTTAAATGATGAAGTCAATAAATTGTTCATGGAAAATTTGAAGTTGAAGGAACAATTGAAAGGAGTAGGCCCCTCACAAAACAAGGAAATAATGTTATACCAGCATCCTCTTGCTCCACCAGTTGATACAGAAAGTGCTTCTACTGAACAAGTGAGCATTCTTAGACATGAGATTGAAGAGTTAAAGAAATCCAACAATGAGGGTAAGGAAGAAGTGAATAGGAAAATCTGCAATGTTTTAGAGAAGGTCCTCGAGCATAGGATAAAACTAATTGTGGATAAGTTGGAAAGTGTGTATGATTGTTACAACTCACTGACATAGGAAATTGATCAGATAAAAAAAAATGTACCCATACTGGATCCCCTTTTTAAGAATTGTCAGCCCATACACCACACATTGGTAACCTTGTGCAAAATCTTACAGAGGAGTATTGAGGTTCTTGCAACATTGAAACCTATAGAGCAGATGGCCAAAATAGTTATGGATGAATTCCAATATATGCAAGGAGAGGACGAAAAGATTAGAACAAGAATAGATTCATTTCATACTCTAAATCAGTTGTTTGTGCCAAAACTATTGAAAAACGATGACCACTTGAAGGACCTCAATGAACGGAAGAGTGAATTTGGCCAGATTGTTCCACAATACATCACTCACATACAAAAGGATGGTGAGTTGAGTCTTGACAAGTTTGACTTAATCATGGATGGAGTAATAACATTGGATGTTAGATATTCTAAGTTTATCATGGATGACAGGGTGTTACTAGACAACTGATGGAAGATTCACCTTGCAAATATATTAAAAATTCAAGAATACAAATGGCCAAATTATTATACAGTGTACGAGTGGGAGTAGAGGTATAAGGGTCCTCCCCCCGAAGAGTAGGACTTGGGGCTGTCACAGTGGAAGAACTACACATTCAAATACACTAATATGGAGAAAGGACCTTGAACAGATCTTCAATGATCACAGGTGCCTTACAGAGATTAACAGACTATGGCATCACAAGTGTTGTGGACTTCATTAGTTATCTACTTTCTCTATTTTATGTTTTAAGAAAAAATAATGTTTAGTTTAGTTTATACAAAGAGGCATGAATTTTGAAAAGATGCCATATTTTGTAACGGTTTGAAGCTTGTTGCTTCTCTTATAAAAGAGAAACCAAGACCAAATTTTGATATCATCATCATAGGAATTTATAGAAAAAATAATGTTTAGTTTAGTTTATACGAAGAGGCATGAATTTTGAAAAGATGATATTTTGTAGTTTGAAGCTTGTTGCTTCTCTTATAAAAGAGAAACCAAGACCAAATTTTGATATCATCATCATAGGAATTTATAGAAACATATATGAAGAGACTTATGTTATATTGTAATATCTATTTGAAGCAATCAATGGATAAGAAGATTTAATCTGGTGCTTGAAGTTTGGTCTCAATTAATTATTTGTTGATAATACTGTGTATGATTGGATTTTTTTATGTATTTTAGGTTGGAATATAGGGGTATATTATGAATTGGTATCATTTATTTTTTCATAATCATCTGCATTGTTTATTACATTGCATTGCACATCTTTCAAACTCAAAGCATTACTTCACATTGCATAACTAATAACTACATGTTGATAGATGGTAAAATTTAAATAACATTATAGTTTTTACAAAGTTAACCTAAGCAATTATGCAATTACTTCACATTGCATAACTAATAACTAGGAGTAGTTTCCAATTGCATTTGCTTGTCATGGCATTCCATGAGACCACATTTCTTTGAGGCATTTTTTCAAACAGTTCACTGCCTTGTCTATGCTACCACATTTTTCATACATATTGTCTACCAAAGCATTTTATCAAACAGTTCACTGCCTTGTTGCTATGGCTAAAATCCTAAAACAAGTGCTTTTGAACAAGCTATGGATGCTTGGAAAAAATATATCAAAGCATAATAGTAAGCAGTAGCATAGACAAGGCAGTGAACTAGTTGAACAAATACCTCAAAGAAATGTGGTCTCATGGTGATGGAATGCCATGACAATCCATAACAATTCGCTTGTCATGGAATTTTTCATGGCATTCCATCACCATGAGACCACATTTCTGTGAGGTATTTTTTCCAAAGTTCATTGCCTTGTCTATGCTACCACATTTTTCATACATGTCTACCAAAGCATTTTATCAAATAGTTCACTGCCTTGTTACTATGGCTAAAAGCCTAAAACAACTGATTTCAAACAAGCTATGGATGCTTGGAAAAAATATATCAAAGCATAATAGTAAGCAACAAGCTATGGTCTCATGGTTTTTTTTGGCACAAAAAACAACATGATTTTATTTGCATTTTTTGCAGGTTTTAAACGCATTTTTTTGGCAATTTTGCTATTTGAAATGGGGAAAAATCTTTGTGGTTAGTTCTGTGACTTTTTTAATTGCAGGATTCTCATAGTTAGTGAAAAAGGTAGTGTTCATGAAGGAATGGAAAAGATGCATAGAGCCTTTGAATTATACCCAAATTGTGAGATGGCATTAATCATTTAGCAAACCATTTTTTCTTCACAGGGCAACATTTTCTTGTGGAACAGTTGATTGAGACAACTCTTGTTTCAACTGACCACCCTCTCATGAAACCTCATTCATCTTATAATCTTGCACATCTTATCATAGTAAAGGTGATTATGACATCACTGGCTGCTACTACATGGCATTAGTCAAGTGGATAGGTTCAATTGAAGCTGGGAGATCTTAAGAGTTCTCTCTCAAATTTTGAAAAGGTTCTAGAGGTCCACCCTGAGAACTATGAGAGCTTAAAAGGTGTAGGCCATATATATGATTAGCAAGGGTAGGTAGAGAAGGCTTTGGAAATTTTAAGAAAGGTAACTTGCATAGATCCACGTGATGCCCATGCATTTATCAAGATGGGTGAGTTATTAATATCAATAGACCCCAATGTAGCCTTAGATTCTCTTAAGACAACAAAGTCTCTTTTGAAGAAGAGCAAAGAAGAAGTACCCATTGAATTGTTAAACAACATTGGGGTTCTTCATTTTGAGCGTGATGAACTAGAGGTTGCTCAACAAACTTTTATGGAGGCATTAGGAAATGGCATTTGGGTTGAATTCATAAATAAAAGCCCCAGTGCCAATTCTGTAGTTTTTTCTGTGCACTTTAAGGATATGGAATTCTTCCATCGACTAGAAGATCATGGTGTTTCAATTGAGTTACCATGGGATAAAGTCACAACACTATTTAATCTTGCTAGGTTGTTTGAATAGCTACATGATACTAAAAAAAAAATCTTTTATACAAGCCAAAATTGTTCAAGTTTCCTAATTATGTGGATGCATATCTACATCTTGCAGTCATGGCTCAAGCTCATAATGAGATCCAACTAAGCCTAGAATTGATTGGGAATGCAATTAAGGTGGATAAAAACTCATCAAATTCTTTATGTATGCTTGGCAACATGGAATTGAAAATAGGTGACTGGCTTAAAGAAAAAGAAACAATTATAGTAGCATGCCAACTTGTCTTGGCTAATGAAGCAAAATGAAAAGCTGATGAAGAATGAAGGATTCCGATGGAAAGGAGAAAGAAAGATGAAGAACTTCAGTGGGTGATGCAACAATAAGAGTAATTTGAATGTATGAAGGAATTATGGAAGAGTAAGCATAAGGACAAGGATAATGAAAGTGATGAGGCTGGTTAGTGTTAGAAGAAACATAAGAAGGAAAAGAAGGATAAGGACCACAAGGCTTATGATTCTTATATGGAGGAACCTAATGTTTCCATGGAAGATGAGGAAAATTATATGAGCAATGAGGCACAAGATGATGCAAAAAATTCCCAAGATCTTCTTGCAGCTGCAGGTCTAGAAGACTGATGATGGCGAGACCAATTCTCCAATTTCAACAAAATCATGAAGGAGACATGCATACTTTGATTATGAAGATGATGAACCATTACACAAATAGAGTCTGAGAGAAGATGATCCATATGATGATGATGCCTAGGCTTCCTGAGCTTTAACCAAACCTAGCTCCTATTTTTCAAAAGAAAAATTCCCAAGGCTCGTGGCAAATGAACGATGAGAATTTGAGTTTCAACTTGGTTTCATTTCAAAAAGGGGACATTACATTGTACAAGATTTATTTAACAAAAGAATAATTTAATCCACCTATTTGGGACTATAAAATAAAAATAGATGAATTAATCTACTTTCAATTATAGGTTCTTTTAATCTAGAATTTGATAGAAAGATAATGCATAATACATTGAAGAACACATAAAATGTTCTAAAATAAAGACTAAAATAGGTTTCCCATAAAAAATAAGAAAGAGGAAAAATGAAAAGATAACATACAGATGATTCATTTGAGGTTTTTGATAAGATCTCATTTAACTATGTCAAATGGATTTGGAAGGGACAAAGCATATTTGGTTGACTAAAATTTTGAGGTAGCTTATCCATCGCCATTGTATGCATCATCTTCTCTTGGAATCTGTTTCTACAATGCACCAAGCCTAGAATTGATTGGGGATGCACTTAAGGTGGATAAAAACTCATCAAATGCTTTATGTATGCTTGGCAACATGGAACTGAAAATAGATGATTGGCTTAAAGCAAAAGAAAAAATTAAAGTAGCACACCAACTTTTCTTGGTTGATGAAGCAAAATGAAAAGCTAATGAAGAACGAAGGATCCAATGGAAAGGAGGCACGAGGAAGAACTTCGGTGGGTGATGCAACAAGAGGAGCAATTTGAACGTGAAGGAATTATGGAAGAGAAAATGTAAGGACAAGGATGATGACGATGATGAGGTTGGTCAGTTTGAGAAGAAACAAAAGAAGGAAACGAAGAAAAAGAAGGATAAGGACCACAAGGCTTATGATTCTTATATGGAGGAACCTAATGTTTCCATGGAAGATGAGGAAAATTATATGAGTGATAAGGCACATGATGATGCAAAAAATTCTCAAGATCTTGCAGCTGCAGGTCTAGAAGACTCTGATGATGGTGAGACAAATTCTCCAGTTTCAACAAAATCATGAAGGAGACATGCATACTTTGATTCTGAAGATGATGAACCATTGCAAAAACAGAGTCTGAGAGAAGATGATCCATATGATGATGATGTCTAGGCTTCCTGAGCTTTAACCAAACCTAGCTCCTATTTTCCAAAACAAAAATCCCCAAGGCCCATGTGAAATGAATGATGAGCATTTGAGTTTCAATAGACTAAAATAGGCTGCCCATAAAAAACAAGAAAGAGGAAAAATGAAAAGATAACATACAAATGATTCATTTGAGGTTTTTGATAAGATCTACTTTAACTATGTCAAATGGATTTGTAAGGGACAAAGCATATTTGATTAACTAAAATTTTGAGGTAGCCTATCCATTGTCATTGTATGCATTATCTTCTCTTGTAATCTGTTGAAACTCAAATGCTCATCATTCATTTCCCTTGGGCATTGGGGATTTTTCTCTTGGAAAATAGGAGCTAGGTTTGGTTAAAGCTCAGGAAGCCTAGACATCATCATCATATGGATCATCTACTCTCAGAATCTATTTCTTTAATGGTTCATCATCTTCAGAATCAAAGTATGCATGTCTCATTCATGATTTTGTTGAAACTGGAGAATTTTTCTTGCCATCATCAGAGTCTTCTAGACCTGCAGCTACAAGAAGATCTTCATAATTTTTTGCATCATCTTCCATGGCAACATGAGGTTTCTCCTTATAAGAATCATAAGCCTTGTGGTCCTTATCCTTCTTTTTCTTCTTTTTCTTCTTTTGTTTCTTCTCAGGCTGACCAAACTCATCATCGTCATCATCCTTGTCCTTACGCTCACTCTTCCATAATTCCTTTACACGTTCAAATTGCTCCTCTTGTTGCATCACTTTCCGAAGTTCTTCCTCTTGCTCTCTCCTTTCCATCTGAATCCTTCGTTCTTCATCAACCTTTCGTTTTGCTTCATTAGCCAAGACAAGTTGGTGTGCTACTTTAATTGTTTCTTTTTCTTTAAGCCAATCATCTGTTTTCAGTTCCATGTTGCCAAGCATACATAATGTATTTGATGAGTTTTTATCCACCTTAAGTGCATCCCCAATCAATTCTAGGCTTGGTGCATTGTAGAAATAGATTCCAAGAGAAGATAATGCATACAATGACAATGGATAAGCTACATCAAAATTTTAGTCAATCAAATATGCTTTTGTAGACACGTAAAATATACTGATTGATCCTATACACCTGATCTTGATTTACTAACACCAGTTCGTCCTAAATAAACTCCTTTACTAACCATTTAATCGAATAATCTTTATTTGATTAAATTCATCATATTCCGTCTTTTAATTAAATAAACCAATTTTATCTGATTAAATCATCATCTCCTATTAATTAAATAAATCATTTTGTTTAATTAATCCTGTAGTCCCTCTTTTAATTAAATAATTTATTTTATTTAATTAAGCTCTAAAGTCATTCCCTTTAAATTAAATAAATTAGTCTTTATTTGATTTAAGTCTAACACCATCCTCTTTAATTAAACAAATCAAACTTTATTTAATTTAGTCTAATATTCATCATTCCTCTCATTTTGATTTATTTAAATCCTAAAATCTTAATCACAATGTCAAATCAGCTAACTTCCATTAAAATTAATCAAATCATGATTAATGCTAACATTAATTACTCAAATCTTCTAGATTTTGCAACTTGCACATGAAAATCCATTTAATTGATTTATTAAATCTCTATTTTCATTCAAAAAAGGCATCAAAGATGGAATATTCCTCAAATTTGAAAATCTCCCCCCAAAAGGACTTGTCCATCCAACAAGGCATTAAAGGCCTCTTACATGTCATTTTCTTGAGCCAAGTGGCATTTAATTCATCTTTCATCTCCCTCCAACATGTCACTTCTCCAATTTTGAATTTCCACCTAATAACATTAATTTGCACATTCATCAAAATGTGCTCCACCTCTATCCACTTACATGTTGACAAGTGGCATTGTGCTATTGGTTGGTATTTTGTCCCACATTCATCCATTTTTCTTAGTCTTCCATCATTCTCTTCTATAAATAGAAGGCTCTTTTACTAATTTGGGGTCCACAATCTTAGGAATTTGATCCACAACTTCATGCAACATCATTATCTTCATGCTTTGAGAAAAGTTCATCCATTTGTCATCTATTTTCATAGTTTTTCATCATTTCATAGCTAGGTTATGGAGAAATTTCATCAAGGAGCATCAATCTTCAAAGTTCATCATCAAGCTTGACTAGGAATTGGGAAAGGGCTATTTTCCACATCAAAATAACACCAATTCCCCCATGGGATTGAGAGTTTGTTTGTTTTGAGCAAGATTATATAGCTTTTATTTGTGTTCTTCATTTTATTTCTTGTTCTTGATATTTCAAATGAATCTTATGGGGAATGATGATTTGATTTGAATAATGGACTAATATTGTGTTGTTTGTTTGTGTTTGTGTAGGTCTAGGATCACCATTCACATTTTGGTGCTAGAAGGAGGGCGAATCTAAAGAAATTAACATGTTTTTTCACCATAATTTTGCTATTTTTAAAATTTTTGTGTCTACAGGAAAGTGCACCATTGAAAAAGTCAAACTCTGCCACTATCAGTCCAGAGGTGCTATTTAGTGACACTGCCAAACTGCAAACTACAATGCTGGAAACCATTTCCAATTAGCCCGACCAACTCAAACTCCAAACTGTGCCGCTTGGTGAAATTGCATGGCAATTGCGCTCACTATTTCTTCACAAAGCTCCGTTGATCTCACTAGAGCATCGCTGGAATCCTCCAAACTGTGCTGACTGCATCACTAGGGTGGGGTAAAAGGTAGATTTCTAGTTTTTTTAACATGTGTTTTTTTTCATTTTGATCCATTTGAACTTCTAACTGGTTTTTGGCTCTGTTTTTATAGTTTTAACCAGTTTTGTAGGTTGGCTTGATCAAAAGTGAAAGGAGGAAACAAAATCAAGACTTCTTATGGCATCTTTATTCTATTGTATCAAGTGTTTTTAAACACTTTGGTGAGTAACTATAATCCCACTTCTAAGGACTTTTTCATCTTCAAGCTTTTTAAGAATCAATAATTTTCATTTGGGCTTAAAAAGAACAAAACAAAGGGATTAAAAAGAACCTTAGGAACTTACTAGAGTTTGTTTTGGGGTTTTAAAATTGAACAAGCAAATTTCACATTTCAATCTTGGTGCTTAAAAAGAATCCATTCTTGCTTTGAAGGTTAAAATGAACATGTGCTTTTTGTGCTTTGTAATCTTTTGTACAAAGTAATATCATTTAAAAGGCGTATGCGCTTCTCTCGCTCCTCACGGCGATCTTGAGAATCAAAAGTCTTTTGGTGATATTAAGTTGTATAAAATATTTCCCCCACACTTCAATTTGGATTCTTAAAATTGAACAAAATCTTGCTAGTGTGAGTGGAGCATATCACATGTGTTCTCTCTTTGTTCATGTAAAAAAATACGATCGAACTACGGATGAGCTTACTAGCTTTTGTTTACCCTTAGAGGGGCCTGCCCAAGAGACATATCCAAAAGGAGAACTCGAAGGCGACTCCAACCAGTTTTTCACTCGGGCCAATATATAAAAGGATAAGACCAAATCGTCAAGTCCAATGGTATGTAGGCCTTAGTCGTACAATGTCTTTCAGAACAAGGTACTACCTTAAAAATTATAAGAGCCCCTAGTACTAGGATTGATCAAATCCTTTAGTAGCTTGTTGGACGCTCGCAAGGTGCCATGTCCCCGATCACCCTGACTAAGAACCAATTTGTTTAGAAGCCCAAATCATTATCTATTTGTTGATGCAAGAACGATCGTTCTAAAGCTGCCCCACATTTTTTTGGTTCTTGGTAGAGATGAGAAGTATGCCATGGGAGTTTCATGGGTACTAAATCTTGGCTGACCCATAGAAGTGAGTGCCATGGAGGGGAGCCAATGTAGTCAAGCTTTTAATCATCCACCAAGAATAAGCGTAATTGGATTTATCCAAGTGGGGATTCAACAGATATTGTCTCTTGACTATCCATAGGGTTCTACATCTTCTTGGAATAAAAATACTTTTCTTGGATCTAAAACATTGGAAAACAAGCATTCAACCATGATCATCAAATTTAAAACCCTTTAGAGGAAGAAAATACCTTTGAAAAAATTCAAGTATTATTGCTTGCCCTAGGGATTCTATCCTTAGAGGCTTCTAAGCATTTGAATTTACATCACAATTTTCTCTCACTAAAGTCAACATTAGGTAAATTTTTTCCTTAATTTCCTTGATTTCCACATAAGGGACTTTGTGGGATGAGAAGAAATTGGGACATTAGACATTTAGTTTGAAAACCTAATCAAGAAAGCATTTGTGGTAAAAAGGACTCATTAAGCAAAGATAAGAAACAATTGGACCCCACACATGTGCTCTTTCAAATGATTTCCCAAAAGATCAAAACCCAAAGTCCAAAGGTCTTAGTCCAAAAGCTCACAAGAAATGTTAAACTATGCTTTATGAATTTAGAGAAAGATTGAACTTCAACTTTTACAAACGTGCATCAAGGAACAATCCAAATTTGTATTCATTTTACTATTGTCAAAATCCAACACTTTTTCAAAGGCTTGAGTATCTCACATAGGAAATATTAGCATGTTCTTCAACACCTAGGTCTAGTAAACAAAGTCTTTCTAAGACTCTTAGGATCAAAACCAAAACTTTCATCCATCCTCAAAACACCAAATCAAAGATCAACTCACAAACAACTCTTGGAAAACTTGAAAAAATCCTTTATGCTAAACTTGGGGCAAATCCTTTGAAATCAAAATCCAAATCATCTTGTTTGACTAGGTGTGTGTAGATGAATCCTTCTTTGCACACTTAGTCGAATTATCGTCTTGTGGACAAGTTTACTCTAGGACAACATCCAACCTCTTAGAGTTTATAAGTTCATTATCCAAACCAAATCCAATCAAAATCAAGTCAAATTAAGTCCAAATCCAAATCCAAAATCAAATCAAACATCAAAACCAAAGTCCTAAAGTTTAGTATCCTCCTCAAGGTTTCCTAAGAGTTCCAATCATTCACTAATCACCGATCTTTCATTATCACCATCACCATCCTTTTGATTCTTAATATCTTAGACTTTATTTTTTGTACCTAAAGTTTAGATCAATCCATTGAATTAAAGGTTCACCTCCCATTCCTAAAAATTGATCCTCATTTTATGGTCCAAACTATATCTCAACACAAGAATAACATGGAAATGAACAAAGAAACATCCACTTCGAGTGACTTGAGTCAGATTGCTCCCAAAATAAATCCCATTTGGTCTAGCAATCCCATGCTCAATCTCCCTCCACTTCCACAAGATCATCAAGAAGAAGGTGGCCAAGTGGAGGACATCACCAACAATGTTTTAGGGATGACTCAAGATGAGATTATTGAAATGGACCAAAATCTCGAGACTCGCAAAATTGTCAATGCCATGATGAAACTCAACCCCTCACAATACATGCTAGAATTGGCCAAAGAAGGGGATAAACTCCCTTATAATTTTGATGTAAGCATTATTGTGGAGAAGCCTCTTAGGATTATGCCACCGATATCATCCACACCTCCATTTCAAAGAATCACTCAAACCATCCCACAAATCACATCATCCATTTCTCCAACTCAACCAATTGTCAACAAGGGGAGCTCATTGCTTCATGCACTACAAACACACCCCCTTGTGAACAACCAAGACTTGGACGCAAATACCATATTGGGTCAATCCATCCCATTGAATCTGCTACACCTGTACGTTCCAATCACCTTTCATGACCCCAATGACCCATCCTCTTTTCATGCAACACATGCATATCCTCTCAACATACAAACCTCTCTCCCTATGACTTCGCAAGGAGAAGGTGGGATATTTGGACAAGGGGGAATATTTGACCCTTCATCATCATCATTTCCTCAAGGGAACACACCACCCATTTTTCCACCACTACCACCTTTGCCATTAACATCCGTATCACTCCTCAGTTTAGGGAAACCCTCTTTACCATCCATCAATCAACAAAATCTAAACAACCCCCCAATCATAAATCAAAACATCATACCAAATCCTCTGATCTTGCCATCGATATCGCAACAACAAGTGGAAACCATCCAAGCAAACCAAGCAATCACTGCACCATCAATAAACGTGGTCTCTCAAGGACCAACCATATCAATTGCACCATCCACTACACAAATCCCTATCATCAACACAACGACACCCCTCATCGCAACAACAAACACCATTTCAAATATACCACCACCACCACCAAGACCAAATGTGGCAAACCCATATAACATCAAATTACAAGCAGCTCAATAGGCTTATCAAAAGGCACTTCAACAATTCCAAGCTCAACAAGCGCAAAACATGCAAGCTGCACAACAAGATGCTCAACAAGCGCAAGCAGCTCATGCTACACAAAAAGTGCAACAAGCACAATAAGCACAACAGGCTGCCCAAACTCAAGCTTTGTTGCAACAACAACAACAAGCTTCCCAAGCTGCACAAGCAACTCAAGCTACATAGGCTACCCAGGCTACACAAGAAGCCCAACAAGCACAGGCTCATGCTCAAGCCCAATATCAAACTCAACAAGCACAAGCACAAGCTCAATACCAGGCACAACTGCAAGCTGCCCAGTAGCAAGCATATCAACAAGCCCTACAATAGTATCAAGTACAACAAGAAGCAACCCAATTACTAGCCCAACAATAAGCATTATTGGCTTAGCAGTAGCAAGACCAACAACAAATGTTGCTAGCACAACAACAAATGCAAGCATATCAACAAGCCTTGATCACACAACAGAGCTTGCAACAAACTCCCACCAACATACCCAACACTCCCCCCATCACTCAAACACCTCAACCACCTCAAAACACGTTCACTCCACCTCCCGATCTGCAAAATGACATAACGTCACAAACCAAGTTACTCTCGCAACAAGTGCTCTATCTTCAATGAGGAAAAACAATGAAAATACCAAGCAATTTGTGCCCCTATCCATTCGACAAGAGTCTTGAAATGGTACCATTCCCAAAGGGTTTTGAAATTCCTAAATTCAACAAATATTGTGGAATAGAAAACCCTGAAGATCACATCAGGGAATTCCAAGTACATTGCATGGAGGTTGCATATGACGATACATATATGATGCGGCTATTCCCTCGAAGTTTGGTTGGCCCCGCCATGGGATGGTTCTCTCACTTTCCTCCAGGAATTAAAAATTTCCAAGAGATCATGGATGCATTCATAAAAAATTATGCATTCAACATTGGCATGGATGTTAGTATAGAGGAACTATCAGTGCTCAAACAAGCTAAGGGGGAATCATTCGCTTCCTTCTTGCAACGATGGAAATCCAAGGCCAATAGGATAAAATGGACCATGTTAGAGGAACAACAAATTTGCACCATCATTTCCAACCTCGAGAAAACATTTTCATTCCATCTTAAGATGCAATTTATCACCACATATGACCATTTGATCCCCAAAGTGCTCAACATTGAATGAGCCATTTATGGCACAAGGGGGGACACCCACATATCTAGAACATCAAGACAATTGTCCATCCACTAGCTATAACAAAAAACCTCGCACATGGTCGAAGAATAGGAACATCACTAATGATGGTGTGGTGGATGTGAAGGTCATAATCAATGCTCCAAAATAAAAAAACACAATCATATGAACAACTGCAAGGAAACAATGAAAATAACACACAAGCCAATGCGGTATGACAACAACCACCCAATAATCAAGTCAACAATCTGAATAATCAAGGGGGACCACCCTCGCAAAAAAAAAATCCCCCCAAGAAAAAATATACTGCCCTTGGGGAACCAATTGAATCGGTCATGAAGAAACTGATAAATGAAAATCTCATCAAAATTCCCACTTATGAGAATTATCAAGAGCCCTAAGTGAAACCACCATGGTACAATGAAAACCACCTTTGTGATTTTCACAAAATCAAGAGGCACACCACCGCCAGTTGCATGGGGCTAAAAAATATGATCCAAGACCTCATTGATGATAAGGTGTTACATCCCGATTTTATAGCTACTATTGCATAGGGAAATTTATTGTAATGTTTGAATCTTTGTGATGAATAAAATAATGATGTCCTTGTTATCAATAATGGTGTTCTGTTTAAAAGAAGGTTTCATTTGATTGTTACTTCTATTGATTTAATTCTTAATTAAATGTAGCATATAAGTTATGGAATAATGTTATTCTAACTTTTATGATGTTTATGCAAACTGCTTTGTTATGAGCATATGACTGCCGATGTCATGTCATGGTGTGCAGGTATGAAGACTGTTCCTCTGGACAGAGGAGAGACATCATTCGGGGAGGAAATTGGTCGGGTAAACAGTAACAATTACCAAATTGAGCATACACACACATACTATAGATTGAGTAAGCCAAGTCTGTTTGTCAAGATAAGGGTAAGTCATCCATAGGCTTGTTTATTGACATTAAGAGTCCGAAATTCACTTCTTTATGCTTTAGGAGATATGATTAACGTCAGACTTGCTATATCATGACCAATGTCTGAATAATGTGAAAGTTATGTGTTAAAGATTGATTGGGAATGCACATACATCTATACATTGTGAACACGTATTTATATGTACAGACATATCAATACATGTGTACATTAAGCAGACGGATATGCTCATACACATGTGTCGACATGTATATACACATACATACATATACACAGGTGGATATATGTACACATTCCGCCAGATGTCTGTGGTGAAAATAATATTTAATATTATTGCCTAGCAAAATTACATATGTATTTATGTATAAATGTATATATTAAGGATGTGATAATATTTATGGATATTGACATAAATACATAAATACCTATGTAAATATATTATATATTTATATATTTAAAATATATGTATTAATATTAAGGTAATATTTACATAAATGTAAATATATATAAATATCACGATGTAATGTCGGAAACTATATATATTTATATATTTAAAAATATTACACTTAATTGAAATACTTATATGATAAAATATATATATGTATTATATTGAAATGTGAATTATATAAATTTAATTAACACAAAAAAATATTCAATTGAATAGAAATTGAACACAAAGGTAATAGAAAAATAAAGGATTTAAATGGTGAAATATTTCGATTTTGGCTATAGAAAATAATAATCTCAAACATAGAAATCGAATTCTTTTGCTGGAGATATTAAAAACAAGAGAGTCGAATTTATTTTTAATGAACTTTTGAAAAGGAAGAAAATACGTCTCATTTTGAAAAGCTCATGAAAACTCGTGGGAAAAGTCACGCGCCTGATAAAAACGTGTCTAGTTCATAACTTTGGCTGTGACCTGGTCTAAAGAATAACTAAATGCTGATCTCAAGGCATGAAATGGTGACGTCAGAACATTTGAGACTTGACCTTCTCATCTGGAACAAACTTCCTAATTTAATTGCTACAAAATAACCTAAAATCTAAAGAATTCCTTGAGCTATCAAATCCGCCATGTGAGTTGATTTATTCTTCTCTTGCTGGCTGTAAGGAGGTCGAATCACCTACAATTTTGATGACTTAGGGTTTAAGAATCCGCCAAGTATCATTTTGACTATTTCTGGGCACTTTGTTGTCAATCAACATGCCTTCTTAAGTGGAAATCTTTTGCATTTCAGGTTTATAAATATAGACGCCATTTCATTATTTTCTATAGACCTCTTGCTGAATACGAGTTTCACAACCTCTTGAGAGCTTCCATATTTATTCTTTTGAGTTGTTGTGTTTTCCCTATTTGCTGCATTTCCTATATGCTGAGTGAAAGAAATACAGTGAGCTTGTGAGCTTATACCAGACAATATCATATTACAGTGATAAATCCTTCTTAAGATTTGAGTAGAGTGAAGCCATAGATGAAATAATCTTTAATTAGAAGAGTGAAAATTGTGAGGAGTGTTTTGAAAGGTCTCCATAATTTAAGAAACTAGCAAAGAAGTCATTTTTATTTGGAATTCTGGAAGTTTGCTGAAGAAGTATCAAGGAGAGCTGTGTTGGGAGAAGGAGCTTTAAAATTAGGCATGAGTCCTCTTAGTTTATAACTTTAAATGAAGTGTTGTTTCCTTTTTGATCTTGTGATTGCTGTTTTCAATTAGCTCTATTAAGAAAGAAATATTTTGATGAATATTTAAAGCAATGCATTGGAAGAGAAAATGTAAAAGGGATTCAATGATTAGGGGAATTGAGAAAAAGGGATTATATGAGTAAAGAGCTTAAGGGAATAGATTATTTATCTTACATTAAAAATAAATAATGGAAAAAGATAAAAGGGAAGGATTTATTTGTATTTTGAATGGTTACTGCATGTTGTGTATGATCTCTGTATATGGAGAATACGTAGAATAAGTATTATCTACTAGGATAGGAATGAAGGCAGAAATCAAGTAAAGTCTTTTAGCTTGAGTTTTTAGGATAACTGAGACGAGCTAAGTACTCCTAGGATAAAGATTTCCTAAGTAGGAGGTTTGATACAAGACACTTGTAGACTGTTTTCATTTCTGGTAGGTTCGTATGATTGTAGGATATCTGGGGGTGACGGATTTACCCATTGAAGGATAAAACCTATGCGTAGAGTAAGGAAGCCTCAAGTCAAATCAGCCCTGAGTAGTGTTTATGATAGACACCTTCATTCAAAGTACTGAATGAGAATACTTTGGCCAAAGTAGTGAAAGGTACAACATCCACCTAGATGTGAGATAGTTGAGACTACACTGTCAATTCATTGTGATCCGATTACTAGTTCGAGATTGTGAAATAGCAAGGTACTAGTTGTGTAGGACACAACACTATGCTCAGTTGGTAATCGTTAAAGGATACCCTACCAATCTCTTCTTCGAAGGGAGGGCCATCTATCTAACGATAGGTGTGCGGGGGACCGCATTATAAGTCCATGGTTGGCAGAAAAGCGCCCGAGTGATGTTTCTCCTCCACAGCAAGTGACCGATGTACCAAGATTTGAAAGGACAGACTCCTGGACCTTCTTACTTCTATTTGTGCAAAAGCTTACGAGCTATGTATGTAACTATATTACTTTTGAACTCTAATTTATATTTGCAATGAAAATGAAATTCATGTGGAAACATATTGTAACTTGTACATAATTATCAATAAAGAAAGGAAATTTTTTATTGTATTGTCTTTGTTACTTGTTACCTTTACATGTTTAAAGTGAGAATTGGAAAATTTTAATTTATGCAAGGAATAGGTCGTTACACAAGGTCATAAACTTTGAACAACCAGCTGGAAATCAAGACCTTAAAATATACACAAATCTGATGCCGGATCATAACAAAGGGAACAACCATGGAAAGACCAAGTATACCAATGTGAACCATGTGTATGATCATGTTGTCACATCCCTAGATGAATGGGTCACTGTTGTTAACATCAAGGGAGCCAAAGTTGATTGTGGAGTCACCACAGGGGACGAAAAAGTTACCATTGTTGGGTCATCACAGCCACCTAGAGCATCCACCTCAAATCCGAAATCTGTTCCTAATGGATACAATGTCTTGGACCAGTTGAAAAGAACCCCTCCTCAGATCTCCATCATGGAGTTGCTGAAGATATCACCCACACATGGAAAAATCCTAGAGGAAGCATTGGCTTCATCCACCATCTCCGTGGATCTTGATGCTGACCAGTTCCTATGGTCGGACACATCACCACCCCAAGTCTCCTAACAATATCTAATTAGGAATTTCCTACCCAACCATCTCATAATCGCATGCTCCATCTTGAAGTACTAGTTCATAAAAAAAATTTCAAAAGGATCTTGGTGGATGGGGGTGCAAGCTTAAACATCTGTTCACTCAAACTAATAAAGAATATGGGATTCCTAGAGGATGCCATTGAAAAGGGTAAGGGTATCACAATAAGAGCATATGATGATCAGGAAAGAGTGTCTCAGGGCACTATTCAGCTCCCTATTCAAGTAGGGCCAACCATTATGGAAACCACATGCCAGGTTCTTGACCTTGATTTACCTTACAACATCCTCCTGGGGCATTTGTGGATCCATGGGATGCAAGTTGTTGCATCAAACTTCCATCAGTGCTTCAAATTCCCATATCAAAATCAAGAGGTCATGGTCCAAGGCGATCCCGAGCCCTTTGCTTATTGCAAGAACTTGGAAGCAAAATACTATAAAATCCCCCAAGTCCCGAAGAACGATAAAGGCCTTACGACTCCATATGTAGACCCAGTTACCTTGACCTCCACTTCTGAGAAAAAGACACCTGCCATTCCTCATATCTCTGAAATCAAGGTCATTATCCAAGACAATCTATGTGGGAATTATAAAATGAAGAAAAGTGCTTTCATAATAGGAGAGTTACCTCAATCTCCTAGGTCTCACGGGAAACCCCAACTAGCTGAAACATCATCCCAAACCTTCAAAGAAGACCCTTCTAGAATAAGATGTTGGGGGGATCTAAGTCGGGAAATAGTAGATGAGAAAGACATATCAAGCTTGCTATACCAAGACGAAAGGCCTGTGCCTAATCCTCCCATGGATGAGAGTAGCAAAGGATTACAAATGATGCTTGGTATGGGCTATAACAGAAACAAGAAACTTAGATAGAATGATAATGGTCTTTTAGAACCTCTCATTTTGGAGAAGTGTATGAGAAATATTGGCCTTGGGTGTACCCCTCTGAAGGTGACCATACTTGGAAAAGCTTCCTTGGTTAGAAAGGTCAAAACTTCCCCTCAGCTATCAGCATCTGCCCTTCAATTACCAGTATCCACAGGTCGAGTCATAGATAACTTTACCTTTGACATAACCGATGTATGTAGTAGTGGTGAGGATCCTATAATTGATTTACCTATGCTATTCGAGGATTCCTCTCTTCTCATGATTAGTACCTTGTCTTTTGAGTCAACTAGTCAAACCCATGAAATAAACTTAGTCTATCCCCAACTCATCGATTACGACCAACGAGGACCACCAGTTTTGGACACATTCAAAAATGATGAGACACTCTCAAAATTAATTGGATTTCAGGATACGATACCATACAAAGATCACAAAGTTGGATTTGACATCATACTATACACACACCTATTACAGGGAAATGATTGAATCCTTCATTCGCAAAAGTGAAAATATGAGAATAATCTCTAGGTCTTTGAGTGAAAACCACACTATGGCACTCTCTGATCCAAAAATAGTAAAAATAAAGGATGCATCCAATGGTGAAAACCTCTATGAGACGCCAGAGGATGAAAAATTCAATCTTCCCCTCAGTGCTATTCATCAGGAGAAGTCAGTGGTATTAGCAGAGAAGTGCAATCTAGTCAACTTGGGAACATAGGAAATGCCGCATATCACCTTCTATGTAGAATTAATTATGAAAAAAGAGCAAGAACTCTTAGCTACATTCCTAAAAGAAAGAAAGATAAAATTTGCATGGACCTGTGCCGACATGCTGGGGCTAGATCCAGAAGTTATGGTTCACTACCTAGCTGTATATCCTTAAGCAAAGCCAGTGAGGCAAAAGCTAAGAAAAATGCATCCACAAATAGAATTGTTGGTCAAAATGGAATTACAAAAGCTCCTAGATGTCTGGTTCATACGACCGATTGATTATCCAGAGTGGGTCTCAAACCTTGTACCTATTTGAAAGCCCATTGGGGGCATCTGCATTTGCATGGACTTTAGAGACTTGAACAAAGCATGTCCCAAGGATGATTTCCCTCTCCTAAACACTGACATGATTGTGGATATGACAATAGGACATGAGATGTTATCGCTAATGGATAGATTCTCAGGATATAACCAGGTCATGATGGAAAAGGACGACCAACACAAAATGACTTTCACTTGTCCATGGGGAACATATTGTTGGAATATGATGTCATTCGGGTTAAAGAATGTGGGAGCTACCTATCAAAGGGCCATGACACTAATCTTTCATGATATGATTCACAAAAATGTGGAAGATTATGTAGATGATATATTGGCTAAGTCAAAGAAACGTCGGGATCACATAACAACATTGAGCTCCATCTTTGATAGGCTAGAAAAATACAAGGTCTGACTAAATCCAAAAAAGTGTGTCTTCGGGGTACAATCAGGAAAGCTCCTAGGGTACATTGTATCCATGAGAGGAATCGAGGTAGACCCCACCAAAGTCAAAGCAATCCTCGAAATAGAGGCACCAAAAGCATTGAAACAACTAAGAGGCCTACAAGGAAGACTCTAGTCCATCCGCAAATTCATAGCATAACTAGCAAAAAAGGCTATCCCATATTCTCATCTACTCCACAAGGGGGTAGCATACAAATGGGATGAGAAATGTGATCAAGCCTTCAATAAGATCAATAAGTACTTACTCACACTACTGGTTCTCATGCCACCAATTCCAGACAAACCCTTGATTTTGTACATATCAGCAACAACAGGGGCTCTTGGCGCTCTCCTATCACAACATGATGAAAATGGGAAAGAGAGAGATATTTATTACATCAACTGAACCATGGTGGGACATGAGCTGAATTACATGTCCATTGAGAAAGATTTCTTAGCAGTCATGTTCGCCACACAAAAAATTAGACATTATATGCTAGCACATCAAATAAAGCTCATTGCGAAAATAGATCCACTCAATACCTGCTTCCTAAAGCAACGCTGACAAGGAAAACAACTAAATGGGTTAAGATCCTGATAGAGCATGACATTGAGCATGTGGAATGCAAGGCTATTAAAGGGAAAGCAATAGCATATTAGCTTGCAGAGGCACCAATATACTCAGAGAATCCACTTGTGTCAGAGTTCCCCGATGAATCAATCTTCAACCTAAGTGTAGCGGATCACTGGAAAATATACTTTGATGGATCCTACACACAACATTGGTCAAGAGGAGGGATCTTCTTCATTACTCTACAAGGGGATTGCATACCTGAATCATACAAGTTGCCATTCCCTTGCACAAATAGCATTGTAGAATATGAGGCTCTTGTTATAGGGCTGAGGATTGTGGTACAGTGGAAGATCATGGCACTCAAAGTCTATGGAGACTCACAACTCATAATCAATCAGGTAAATAATGAGTATCAAACAAAGGATGACAAGTTGACTCCATACAAGAAGTTTGTGGAAAGCCTCAAAGAGTTCTTCACTGATGTCACATTTGAGCAACTACCAAGAGCAAATAATAGAGCGATAGATGCCATGGCAACAATTGGATATCCCACGCAACATCCCAAAACAAGAATTCCTCATAGAGCAGCTTCTCATACCAGCATTTGAGGTACCAAAGTTTGAATTTGTGTGCGAAATCGTTGGTCTTGGTGATCCCTGATATCATGATATATACACCTACTTGAGAATAAGAGTCCTCCCTGCTGATATAACCTCAAACCTCAAAAGAGCCTTTGTCAAAAAGTCATCCCGTTTTGTCATCCTAAGAGATACCCTATATCGTAGAAGCATTGAAGGAACACTTTTATGATGCCTAAATGTTGAGGAAGCTTTGAACGCTTTAACCAAGGTACATAATGACATTTTTGGTTCACATTCGAGTGGTATGACCTTGGCTAAGAAATTGTTGAGGATTGAGTACTATTGGCCAGAAAGGGAAGCTCATGACTATGTCTGAAGGTGTTTGCAGTGTCAATAGCATGGGGATCTCATCCACACACTAGCTCAGGGGCTCAACCCAATTGTCACACCTTGGCCCTTTTCACAACGGGGGATCGATCTCATTGGAAAAATCATCCCCACCTCATCTAGTGGACATAAGTTCATCATCACCGCCACTGAGTACTTCACAAAGTGGGTGGAAGCCATCCCAATGACCTATATCACAAGAAAGTAGATATCCAAGTTTATCCTGAATGACCTAATTTTCTGCTATGGTGTCCCTCAAGCCATTATCTCAGATAACAAGACACCTTTCAAAAATAAGGATGTTCATGACCTATGCCAAAAGTTTAAAATCCAACATCGGTTTTCCACTCCATACTATCCCCAAGGAAATAGCCAAGCTGAGGCCACAAATAAGACCATCATAAAAATCCTCAAGAAAATAGTCAATGACGTTGGTCATGACTGGCACCTGCAGTTGAATCCCACCCTATGGGCCTACCGAACAAGCATCTACACACCAACAGGTGCCACCCCATTCTCCCTCGTCTACGGATCAGAGGGCATACTCCCCATTGAGATCGAGCTCCCATCCCTGAGAATATCATTGCAAAATCTCATCACAGATGAAGAATATTGGGTGTTAAGGTTGAATGAGCTGGAACTACTGGATGAGCGACGCATGGATGCCTTAAACCATTTTCAAGTCTACCAAAATTGCCTCAAGAGAAGTTACAACAAGAAGATCAAGAGGCAGGTCTTCCAAGTTAGAGAACTTGTCCTGAAGGAGAATAAGAAAAATGTTCCAAATCCAGATAGCAATGGAAAGTTTGAATCCAATTGGTTGGTACCCTTCATTGTCATAGTGAGCTACAAGTCAGGGGCATATCAGCTATCCACGTCTGAAGGAAAACCTCTGCAGGAGCCCATGAATAACTCCCATCTCAAAAAAATTTATGCCTAAACTTTCAAGGTATAAAACCAAAAATACAAAAAAATCAAAAAACATAAAAATTAGAAAAAATATTAAAAAATAGTAAAGAGAAAAAATTGTCCTCTAGTGAAAACCACTTTGGTGCTGCTTTGGGCAAGTACCTTGGTGAAAACCTGGAAAATAGGTGCCTTGTGTAAATAAGCACCTTCCATCCACTAGGATCTCCACAGATTGTTCTGCATCATCCATCCATCACCCATCTACGTTCGCATCATTGCTTGAACTTGTGTTCATGTCATGATCCCTCCTAGTACTACTCAACCCATTCTTAAGGTCACTTTGTCCTGCTTATATCAGAGTAGTCTATTGCATCACACTGGGGGCATGTTCTCATCAGGTCGGATTCGTGTATATTCTTGAAGTCTTCTCTAAATCAAAAAATCCAAAAACATTAGAAAATCCAAAAATCCTAAAAACATTCATAAAATCAGAAAATCCAAAACATTCAAAACATGTCAAAATCAGAAAATAGGTCAAAAGGTCAGTCAAAAATTCAAAAACAAGGTCCTCTTGTCAAACTATGGGTCTATGAGCTCTGAGCATAGGCAAGTTTGATCTTTGATCATCCCCCGAGACACTTAGGTCAGTCCTTTAGGAGTCTGTCATAATAAACTAACAATCCATATGTTATAACACATCAATAATCGAGTTTGTGTCAGTCAAACTATGTGGTCTTTGCATGTATAACGTAGGCAAGGATAATCTGTTGATCAGCCCCCGAGGCCCCTAGGATAGGTCTTTAGGTTAGTCTCTTGGTCAAAATCTCAAAAAACCCAAAACATTGGAAATTTGAAAATCAAAACATTTGTAAAATCTTGAAAAATACCAAAAACAACCTCAAAACATTTCGAAACACCAAAAAAACCCAAATATTTGAAAAAAAATCCATCCCATCTCACTTTCACCTACAATAAGCATTCGCTCACAATAAATCAATCATTATCCTCAACCTTTGGTGAAATAGTTGGAAACAAGTCTAGCAGGTTAAAAGTGAAAACTCAAACATTAAGGTCTCAAGTCTAGGTCAGTAAGTAAACAAGTTGGCCAAATCTTGGTATTAATAGCCTATCATCTAGTCAATCTCAAATCATCTGATAACATCATGTCCTAGGATGCATCCTTCCTACAATGGACATCAACATCAAGCATCACCGTAGTTTAGTCTTGGATAGAGGTATGAAGAACATTAGCTTGTTTGTTTACTTGATCTTTGTCTTTTTGGGTGATCTTATTGTGCTCATTCCAATGACCTCTCAATGATGTCCAAACAAAGGGATTTAGAGAGAAAGGAATGGGGCAACGATCATTATCTTTTTATCTATTGTGTTTGTTGGATGCTCTTGTAATATAACCTTGGACATGCCTACTTTGCTTGGTCTATAGGGAGGGTGTTTTAGGTGTCTTGTTGACCACATAGGAAGGCTTTGCTTTCTATTTTTTGGTCTGAGATGTTTAAAATATTTGAACTACATTCTGAATAAGGTTTTGTATGCCAGGTGTGAACAAGAATACTCCAATTTGATTGTCAAGTCAAAGTCCATCACACTAGGTGCAACACCATCCTAGTCCTTTATACCTTGATGCATCATGCCTATGTGTATTATCAAACATAAGGTAAGTAGCCCTTTTAAAATCCCAATTCATAATAAGAAAATCATCATCATCATCATCATTATCATCTCTAATAATGTAGGATTGTTGGATCTTATTTCTTTTGTCTTCTTTCCGCACTAACATGTTACCATGATAGTTAATCAAAAGCATCACTAATGCATCCATCCTGTATCCACAAACCATCAACATAATGCATATCATATCATATGGGAAACATTGATCATCTCACATACATTGCATTACATCATTAATATAAACTGGTTATTCTAAGCATCTCATAAACCATACATTTGCATCCATTACATAATCATGAAAGTATTATCATATAAACATCGTATCATGTGCATCATCGTATCATATCATGTGCATCATCACATAGGAATCATCATAAAAACGTCATCACATCATACATGGAAAAGATACTAAAAAAGAAAAGGAATATATCATAGCATCTCATACACCTTTTGATCATCATCCATTAGGTGCATAATATAAATTTGTTAGTCTAAGCATTTTAAGTCATTTTCATATCATAATATTTGCATCCACATCATCATAAAAAGTGCATAGAAAGATGCTGAAAAGGAAATGCATCCATCCATCCATGAGAATAATCATACATACATCATATAGAATCATACAACACATCACATCACATAAAATAAAGTCACATCATGTCATCACATATAGAAAAGTAAATACATCCATCCATCATGCATAAATAAAATAGGATACATCTCATATATCAACTCATATCATATATATCATCAATAATGTAACTGTCATGGTACAAAATTAGGATCAAATGTGTATCAATTAATCAATGTATACAAACACCCATGGGGCTATCAAAAATAGAGCGTGTGGATTGCATAAAAGAATGGTGTCGCTGATAAAAAATGTAAGCTAGCCCTGATGGTTGCTCCCCTCACCTAGCTATCTCTCGGGCTGGTCCTACCTTTGCCCTGTCTGTTGTGAGAAATCTAACAGCCAGGCTGCTCGAGGCACTGCCTAATGATAATGAACCCGATAATACTCAACCTCTCTCACAGTATCCCTGTACATACATACCGGGACTATCCTGCCTTGAGCTATGACTGCCATGCTCTCTAGCTGCTAGCATCAACCCACCTCCTTTGTTAACTGCAGCTCTACAGCCTGTCTCTATTGCACAGCCTAATCTCACTCTTCTCAAGCCTGATCTCTCTCGGTCGTCAATGTAGAAACCTATGCCTGAAGCTGTTGAATCAATGCATCCCTTTGATCTAGCTGAGGCGGTGGTGGTTGTTGTTGATCCTTAGGGCCATCCCTCTGCTGGTACCTAGGGGCATCTCTTTGTTGATGCCCGTGCCCCCCATCTCTCTGGCCTCTCTAGTCTAGAGGTGGGCCACCTCCTCCTCTGCCTCCATCTCCATCTCCTCATCCTCCTCACCCCCACCCCTGCCCTGCTATCCGGCCTTGGGGTCACCGCCATGGTAAAACTATCCCGGGCACTGTCAATCTAATGGGTGGCCTAAACTAGTCAATATATGCCTGTGTAGTCCTGGGGTTTGCCTATCCCTAATCATATGGCCACGGCTTGGAAACCAGCTGTCTAAAACTATAAACCGCATCCTCTGGTGGGATCAACTGACCCCATGTGGTCTCCCTGGTGGTGCGAGCAAAAATGGCAACATACCCATCATCTGGTCAGTCCTGAATATCACCAAATTGTCGGGCTACCCGATCTGGCAGGTAGCGCTCTATCATCGTGTGCTATCTGCCCTGCATCAACCTATCCTACCTCACATAAAAGAGTTGTTGAACATCATCATACCATGCGGGAATCCTGAGCCAAGGCCTCCATATGAATGTGGTCGTCTCGTCAATTACCCTCCTCCAGTGAGGAATGCCAGCCTGGCCTGTGTGGGTAAAAGTAAGACCACCTTTGTATCGCCAGGCTGCTAGGTCGTCCAGCTCCACATCAACCATTGTAACCCATGGGTGAAGCATGACAATGTGCTCCCAAGCCCAAATGTGTAGAAGTGTAACTCCAACACCGATGGCCTTGCTGTCGCAGTAGGCAAACTCATGCAAATCATGATAGAGTGAGGCCAACATCACTGGTCCCCACGCAAAGCACTCCCTCCCATGCAACATCCGATCCCAAGCTAGACCCCATCCTGGATTGAAATATCGGCCCCGCCGATCCCGTGCTACAAGTCTTGAGATGATAGCTGCAACAATCAATCGAAAGGTGGACACCTAGCCTCTGTAACACTCAAGCTCAATTTGGCCCTCGACAAAGATAATCTCGTCCAACCCCATAATATCATAACGGGCATCGCTCCTGGCATCCATGTCATAAATCACCCTCTCACCATGGATGGGTAATCAAAGAATACACCATACGTCCTCCAGGGTGACGATTGCCTCACCTATGGGGAAGTGAAATGATGATGTCTTGCTGTGCCATCTCTCAGCTAGTGTGGTCATCATGCCCAAATGTGTCCTAATGGAAGGTGTGCATGTGATATACCATAGCCCTATCGCTCCAAGGTGCTCTTGAAGCAACTCATGTAATCCAGATAGTCAGTTGAGAATTGAGGACCGGTGCTCATGTGAATGTATAGGCTCTATGTCCTTCGACACCAATAAAGCCACACCATCAGGTTTTGTAAAAAAATAGTATCCCGTTTGAAGTTTTTGCGACCGAAATAGCTAAGGTGTCGCTATTTGGAAGCTCCAAACTGCGCCGCTGGAACCCTCTAAACTGTAAACTCTGTCGCGACATCACAATTTGACCACAGACCCTTTTAACTCAAAACCCTAATCTCCAAACTAGCCTGTGATGGCTCCATTTGCATATGTGGCGCACTTTGGAGTTTGACCCCTAAGTGCTAAACTGTGACGCCGCGTCGTAGGACTCACTAGATGTGTTGTTTAAGGCTGCACGACACCAATTCTAAGCTTTCAGTGGTGCCAAACTACACTGTTAGACTAGTTTGACTTTTAAACCCTATTAAATGCGCACAAAGATCAAAAAAACAAGTTGGGTTAGGGTCACATACCAGTGGTCCTGCGCCTGGAAGTCGCTGGTACACTCGCACTCGCTTGGAGATGTGTCAAGGAAGCACTTGTTGCGCCATCTCGCATGAAGGTCAGAGCTCAAAAGCAGGGAATTTCTAAAGGCTGAGTGTGCAAATGAATTGAAAATGACCCCTCAAGGGCTATTTAAGCATGAAAATTAGGGTTTTTTGACCCCATTTAGCTGAAAAGCTAGGGTTTTAGACCCCTGATCCCGTTTTCAACCAA
The DNA here is from genome assembly GCA_007258455.2 of Sequoia sempervirens. Lineage (NCBI taxonomy): Eukaryota > Viridiplantae > Streptophyta > Pinopsida > Cupressales > Cupressaceae > Sequoia > Sequoia sempervirens. The sequence goes on from VDFB02000017.1 coordinate 453,197,613, forward strand.
TCGAGGCTTGTTTTGCATCATTTTTTCACTTTTTGGCATGTTTTTAGCATCCTAGAACCTTTCTGGACCTGTCAGGTAGCTTATCCTCTTTTTTTGTGAGATCACCCAAAAATCCAAATTTTCATCCAATCTCTCGAGGGGGTAGTATGCCAGCATAATTATTTTGCTGGGGCAACAATGGGGCATCCAAAAAATTGAAAAAAAAATTGAATTTTGATCTCAGCAAGGTTATTCTTTGAACCAATGCAACAGGTACATTGCTTCAAAGAGGGGAAAAATGTAGACACATAAAATATACTGATTGATCCTATACACCTAATCTTGATTTACTAACACCAGTTCATCCTGAATCATCTCTTTTACTAACCATTTAATCGAATAATCTTTATTTGATTAAATTCATCATATTCCGTCTTTTAATTAAATAAACCAATTTTATCTGATTAAATCATCTCCTATTAATTAGATAAATCATTTTGTTTAATTAATCGTATAGTCCCTCTTTTAATTAAATAATTTATTTTATTTAATTAAGCTCTAAAGTCATTCCCTTTAAATAAAATAAAATAATCTTTATTTGATTTAAATCTAACACCATCCTCTTTAATTAAATAAATCAAACTTTATTTAATTTAGTCTAATATTCATCATTCCTCTCATTTTGATTTATTTAAATCCTAAAATCTAAATCACAATGTCAAATCAGCTAACTTCCATTAAAATTAATTAAATCATGATTAATGCTAACACTAATCACTCAAATCCTCTAGATTTTGCAACTTGTACATGAAAATCCATTTAATTGATTTATTAAATCTCTATTTTCATTCAAAAAAGGCATCAAAGATGGAATATTCCTCAAATTTGAAAATCTCCCCCCAAAAGGACTTGTCCATCCAACAAGGCATTAAAGTCCTCTTACATGTCCTTTTCTTGAGCCAAGTGGCATTTAATTCATCTTTCAGCTCCCTCCAACATGTCACTTCTCCAATTTTGAATTTCCACCTAATAGCATTAATTTGCACATTCATTAAAATGTGCTCCACCTCTATCCACTCACATGTTGACAAGTGGCATTGTGCTATTGGTTGGTATTTTGTCCCACATTCATCCATTTTGCTTAGTCTTCCATCATTCTCTTCTATAAATAGAAGGCTCTTTTACTAATTTGGGATCCACAATCTTAGGAATTTGATCCACAACTTCATGCAACATCATTATCTTCATGCTTTGAGAAAAGTTCATCCATTTGTCATCTATTTTCATAGTTTTTCATCATTTCATAGCTAGGTTATGGAGAAATTTCATCAAGGAGCATCAATCTTCAAAGTTCATCATCAAGCTTGACTGGGAATTGGGAAAGGGCTATTTTCCACATCAAAATAACACCAATTCCCCCATGGGATTGACAGTTTGTTTTTTTTTAGCAAGATTAGATAGCTTTTATTTATGTTCATGTTATTTCTTGTTCTTGATATTTCAAATGAATCTTATTGGGAATGATGATTTGATTTGCATAATGGACTAATATTGTGTTGTTTGTTTGTGTTTGTGCAAGTCTAGGATCGCCATTCATAGCTTTGCCCCTTCCAAATCCATTTGACATAGTTAAATGAGATCTTATCAAAAACCTCAAATGAATCATCTACATGTTATCTTTTCATTTTTCCTCTTTCTTGTTTTTTTATGGGCAACCTATTTTAGTCTTTATTTAAGAACATTTTCTGTGTCCTTCAATGTATTATGCTTTATCTTTCTATCAGATTCTAGATTAAAAGAACCTATAATTAAAAATAGATTAATTCATCTAATTTTATTTTACAATCCCAAATAGGTGGATTAAATTATTTTGTTGTTAAACAAATCTTGTACAATGTTATGTCCCCTTTTCGAAATGAAACCAAGTTGAAACTCAAATGCTCATCATTCATTTCGCATGGGCCTTGGGGATTTTTCTCTTGGAAAATAGGTGTATAATAATAACTCAAGAGGATCTTAATGTCATAAAAGGGACCACTTAAGTGTTGGCACAAAGACCAGGAAATGTTTATGCTGCAAATGGGGTAGCCATTATGCTAGCTAAAAGGGGTCAATTTGATATTGCAAAGGAAATTTTTACATAGGTGCAAGAAGCTGTTGCAAGAAACATCTTTGTTCATATGCCATATGTGTGGGTAAATCTAGCACATGTTTACTTTTCACAAGGACAGTTTGCGCTTGGAGTGAAAATGTTTATGTTGCAAATGGGGTAGCCATTGTGCTAGCTGAAAGGGGTCAATTTGATATTGCAAAGGAAATCTTTACACAGGTATAAGAAGCTATTGCAGGAAACTTTTTTGTTCAGATGCTTGAGGTGTGGGTAAATCAAGGACATGTTTACTTTGTACAAGGAAAATTTCCACTTGCAGATGTATCATAATTGTTTGAGGAAATTCTATTTTGGCACTGACACCCAAATTTTATTATATTTAGCTCGAACACATTATGAAGTAGAATAGTGGCAAGATTGTAAAAAAACATTATTAAGAGTAGTAAATTGTAATAAACATTTCAAATTTGTGTTTAATGTAATGAGGGTTTCAAATTACCTTTGAATTTGTTGCAGAGGGCGTCCCCAAATCCGATTTTGCTACAGAGGCTCTCGACGAATTCAAATTCATTGCAACAAACTTCAAATTCCTTGCCCTTGCCCGTCTTTTCAGAAGTCTCTAGGTCCTCTTTGAATCCTTATTTCCCATGCAACTAGCTGCTATAACTAATCAAAATGCCTCATGCTAGATTAACGAATAAAGCGAGCTCTGCAATGAACGTGAATAATTGCGCCAATACATAACACACATGAATACATCATGCCAATAGTTGACCGAATTGTTTTTTAAATTTTTTATCTAATTTGATTTGATGACTAACTATTTAGTCATTTTATTTCTATGACTAAATGATTTTTTATTCAACGACCAAATTAGTCATTTATTTATTCATTTATAGCTGAGTTGCAAAAAATGAGTAGAATTTAGTCATTTTTAGTTGTTGTGACTAAAAGTTTTAGTCTCCCAGTCATTTATTTGTCAAATTATACTAGTGTGGGTACCTCACAAGGCCTTGTTTGTCGAGACCCATCATGCATTCTTTCTTTTTAGGGTTTTTAGCTACTCCATAAGTTCATCTTAAGGGGGGTGTTAGAGTAATCATGCATTAGCTAATAATTGATTATTAGTCTAATTTATTCTCATACACTTAAGCTAAACTTAGGAGTTCTTTATTTAGTTAACTAAGTGCTTTTCTATGTTAACTAAAGTGATTATTAGATTATGTTGTCTCATTGCATGTGATGTTGACACTTGTATTGATCCAATCTCTTTACCATTTAGGGTTGCTCTTGTATAGCACTCAACCCTCATTGTATTATTACTCTGATAATTTCTCTTATGTTCTATTGAACTATCAACCTTTGAGGACTTTTGTTTTCCTTGAAGCTTCTTGAGGTTATTTTGTAGCTTTTTCTTGTTGAAGAATATATAAATTCTTTGTTTGCAAATCACTTGCATGGAAGGTGTCTCTTGTGGCTCATGTTTTTCATAATTCTAACATGGTATCAAAGCTCTTCATAGCCATCCATGCACTTTTTCCAGATTTCTCACATGGGTGCTAATACTTTTTGGGGATTTTGCACATCCTATTGTGCCTATTGTATTTGCACTAGGCTATAAAGTACCATGGGGGGGTTGATGTTTGCCTTTTGTTTTCCATCACACCTTTTTCAAGTGAGTGTCCCTTCCACGGCAGTAGTGAATCCCAATGATTCTTGCCTCATGGGTGTGTGCCTTAGTTTGCACACCCTTTTATTTGTAGGTTGTTTCTCCTACATGCACTTCTTGGTTTCACACAATTTCAGTGTACCTATCTTGGCTCTCCCTTTTCACCATTATGGGGGGGTTTCTACTATTGGTGCTAATGCTTCCTTGGTTTCGCGTTTGAGTGATCTACATATCTAGTTCTTGTTCCTATATACTTTCAAGTGTAGGGTACATTAGCTATTGGTTACATGCATTTCAGTGAGATGAATCATTTACCATATGGACACTCTTGCATTCCTATTTCTAGAGGTTATTGGTTCAACACTATAACAGTCATTAACCATGAAAACATAAATCATCAACACATCAGAAACACACATAACATCAATATTTTTTATGTGGAAACCCTATTAGGGGAAAAACCACGGTGGAGGTCAGTCCACAAGATTATACCCTGTTAAAAGTATAATGAAAATGAAATATGGGGAATGCACATGCATTTAGGAACATTTCCTAGAGCTCACTGCTCAATTACAAAGGAAGACACATTGTCTTACAAAGAGATTTGGATTACAACCATTTAGATTTTGAACTGAGAACGTAGCATCTGCTAATGCCTAATTACAGTTCCAATTAAGCACATAAACAATTCTTCACTCTTCTACACACTTCTTTACACTCTGCTCTGCCTTCGAATGATTTGAACATTATTTGTGCACACACACATTTGGCATACATCAAATGAAATGAACAATCACTTTTATATATCCGCAACAATAAATTTCATCACTACAAGTCGGCCACAAAGAAATAATAAAATGAATATAAACTGCTGGCCCAAAACATTAAAGATTATCAATGTGAATCAACCAAGGTCGGCCACAACTTAGTGAGGACCAAAATCAACATCTCTAGCACAAAGACACTTCAATTAACTTCTCCTCGAAGATCCACAGCACGCTACAAACACTATGCCGACCAAGAACAAGAAAAACATGAACACGCAAGAGAAAATATTAGATCATGAGCACAAAAATCAATGCAGACATGCAAAAAAGATAAAGAATGATCTAGAAACATACACAAGCATCAAGAATCACAAGATAAGTATCTGTAACAACCGCACTAACTAAAATAGCCTCATCTTCAATTAGGAACACCAACTGAAGAAACAAAAAAACTGTCAAAATGAAAATATTCATAACTCGATCAAATCTTCATGTAGATCTCCGAAACTCGACATGGATAAACTAGATACACTAAAAAACAAACCCTTTATTCCACAACCTCTAATCAACAAAGTGCAAAAATAACCGACATACTGAACTTCACTTCACCATTGACAACCTATAACTCATTTATTACAATTTTCTCAATATCCTCGACATATACAACTTCAAATACATTTATGCTAATAATGTTGACATCAATGAAAACCACATATCAGCAACGCAACCACAACATCCGACAATCTCCCCCTTTGGAATTGATGGCAACACATGATGTGAAAAACACCATCAATGCAACTAACTCCTGCTTAGGTTTTGACTCATCTTCTCCTCAATACTTTCACATAATATTTCTCCCCATAAGGCTCTTCTCCTTAGATAATTACTAGTTTTTCACATGAATATTCTCCCCCTTTGACATCAATGACAAATATCTCTAAGCTCTAAACCACATATTTGAATCATCTGACTACTCCCCCTGAGTAGTAGCCACCACAACATCAATCTGAAGCAAGATATGATTGTGAAATGCACAGACTGATGCAATGCATTGCTTTGCATCTTAGTTCTGATTAGGAGGGGTAATCACCCCTAACTTCCCTCTAAGATACTCAAAAGTATCCTTAGGCAACGACTTGGTAAAGATGTCTGCAATCTACTCCTTAGTAGGCACATACTCCAGTTTGACTTCCTTTTCACTTACCTTCTCCCTCAAAAAGTGAAACTTGATAGATATATGCTTTGTTTTTGAATGCAACACCAGATTCTTAGAAATGTTAATAGCACTTGAGTTATCACAAAATATAGCAATAGGCTTATCCTATACAACTCTAATATCCTTTAGCATTTGTTTCATCTATAGGACTTGAGTACAATTTTTAGCAACAACAATGTATTCGGCCTCTGCAGTAGACAAGGAAATGGCATTCTACTTCCTGCTTAACCATGAAATTAGCTTCTTACCCAAGAAAAATGCTCCACCACTAGTACTTTTTTTATCATTCACATCTCCTGCCCAATCAACATCAGTAAAGGCACTCAAAGTAAGATCATGATCTTTAGGATACCATAGGCCAAGATTAACAGTTCCCTTCAAGTATCTAAAAATTTTCTTCACAATAGTCACATGAGATTCCTTTGGATTAGCTTGAAATCTTGCAACAATACATACAACATTCATGATATTAGGCCTAGTTTAATTTAAATACAACAATCCACCAATCATATATCTGTATCTTGTCTGATTTGCTTTCAGAGAATCATCTTTTGTTGTCAACTTGCATCTGGTCACCATAGGTGTACCAATTGGCTTTGAATCTTCCATACCTAACTTCTTCAACAATTCCTTCACATACTTGGACTGAGATATAAAAATCCCTTTATCTAACTGAGTAATTTGTAATCCCAAAAAGAATTTCATCTCACCAGTCATAGACATCTCAAATTCATTCTGTATCTCATTAGCAAACTTCATGCACAAACCATCGTCTCCTCCAAAAATGATATCATCAACAAAGACTTCAACAATCAAATCTTTATTATGATCAATCTTGAAATACAAATTACTATCAGTAGTACCTTTGTTAAATCCAAGCTTTAGCAAATACTTGTCCAATCTTGCATACCATTCTCTAGGGGCTTGCTTGAGTCCATACAATGCTTTCTTTAATCGACACACCATATCTTCCTTATCAATCAACTAGAATCCATCAAATTTCTCAACATACACTTCTTCTGATTCTCCATTTAGAAAAAGTTGATTTTACATCCATCTTATAGACTTTGTAGTTCTTGTGAGCAGCATAGGCAAGAAATAATCTTACAAATTCAATTCTAGCAACAGGGGCAAAGGTCTCTTCAAAATCAATTCCTTCCATCTGTGAATATCCTTTACATACCAATCTTGCTTTGTTTCTAACCATTTCACCTTGCTAATTCAGTTTGTTTCTAAAGACCCATTTGGTTCCAATGACTTTTTTATCCTTAGGTCTAGGAACAAGAATCCATGTATCATTATTTTCAATCTATTTTAACTCTTCTTTCATTGCTTCAACCCAATGCTCATCTTTACATGCTTCATTCACACTAGTAGGCCCAGTCTTTGATATCAAGCAATGCTCTTCTACAATCTTTCTCCTAGTCTGGACACCTTTGTTCTTATCACCTATAATCTGATCTTTTGAATGATTCAATCTTACATACCTAGGAGTCTTCTTAGGATGTTCTTCAACTTCAGGCTCTTCTGGTCTCTCTTATGCTCTTTCACCATTTTCTTCTTCTTCTCCATTTTCTTGATTTACCAGATTGATTTGCACTTGATTTGTAGTCTGAACTTGCTTTCCTTGGTTTGTACTATCATCCTGATCATCAGAGTCATATCCACAGGTCCTGGATAGTGTACCCAAGTCTTCATCAACCTTAACATTTGCACTCTCAACCATTTTCTTCAATCTTTTATTGTAACACCGGTATGCCCTACTTTTAGCAGAATAACCCAGAAAGATACCTTCATCACTCCTAGCATCAAACTTTCCTATGTCTTCATCTCTCTTAATATAACATCTTCTTCCAAATATCTTTGAGTATTTAATAGTAGGCTTTTGACCAGTCCATAGCTCAAAAGGGGTCTTACTAGTATCACCTTTGATTTGTACTCGGTTGAGTGTGTACACAAAAATACTCACAACTTCTCTCCAATAGATATGAGGAATATTTCCTTCCAGCATCATAGTTCTAGTAGCATCTTCAATTTTTCCATTCTTCCTTTCCACAATTCCATTTTGCTGAGGGGTCCACAGTGCAAATAATTGTCTCTTTATTCCATGTTCTTCACAAAAAGAATTAAATTCACCAGAAGTGAATTCACCACCTCTATCTGATCTCAGACATTTAATCTTCAAACCTGTCTCTGTCTCAACCATAGCTTTAAAGATCTTGAAATTTTCAAGTGCTTCAAATTTCTCCCTTAAGAAAGTAATCCATACCATTCTAGAATAATCATCAATGAGTAACATGAAATACATGTAACCTTGTAAGCTTCTGGCCTTAGAAGGACCACACAGATCAGTATGCACAAGCTCTAACAATTCATTTGAACAATGCTTTTTACTCTGAAATGAAATTATGGTTTTCTTTCCCAATTGACATTCCTTGCATATTGCATTAGTAGGTTTCACCAACTTAGGTAGATCTCTCACAGCCTTAGTGGAACTTATCTTGACAATATTTCAAAGTTAACATGACACAACCTCCTATGCCATAACCAACTTTCATCAACTTGAGTAATCAAACAACTTTTACTAGTAGTACTCAAGTGAAAGATATTACCTTTTGTTTTTGTACCTGATGCAATTTCATTTCCAAAACTCAATATTTTGCACTTTCCATCCTTGAACTAAAGATTGTATCCCTTAGCAACCATTTGACCAACACTCAGAAGATTATGCTTCAAGCCTTCCACATACAAAACATCATCAGTATTATGCTTACCATCAAGAGAAATACAACCTCTTCCATGGATCACACCAAATGTATTATCACCAAATCTCACAATACCACCATCATACTTTTCCAAGCTTACAAACTTACTTTTGTCTCTTGTCATATGATGTGAACATCCACTGTCAATTACCCATTCATCTTTTTCTTCAACTCGAGTATTCAGGGCTTTCTCCACATTTGTACAACCAACAGATTCAGTAGATACATGATTATTTTCTTTGATAGCAATAAATACCCATTCATCATCACTTCTATTTCCTTTATTAGATTCATCATCTATTACACCTTCATCAACAACATAGTAACACTTCTTCTGAAATCTAGGCTTGTTATGTCTTGGTTTAGAAACTCTTTCCAGACACCTTAATGCAAAATGACCTATCTTATTGCAAGAAAAACATTTAAGAGGCAATTTTCCTTCATACTTACCTTTTCCTCTCGGTACTCTTTTGACAATAAGTGCTTCTAGCTCTTCTAGCTCTCTTTCTTCTTCTTCAATCTATCTGATTTCCTCCTCATACTTGAATGTCTTCCTAGATGAAATTTATCCTGAATCATATCTCTGTCTATCTCTTATGGAATTAGTAGCCTTAAATGGAGATTCAACCTTAGGAAGGGCATCACCAAATTTGCTCAACTCAAAAGCAGTCAGCTTACCAACCAATGTATCTCTGGTTATGTTTGTTACAGTTTGGAGCTCTTCAATAGCACTAGCTTTGACTTTGTAAGAATCAGGCAGGGATCTAAGAACTTTAGAAACAATCTCATAGTCATCTATCTTTCCACCAACACATCTAATACCACACACAAGTTCATTCACTCTTTGCATGAAAGTATTAATGTTCTCATCATCACCCATTCTCAACCTTTCATATTTCCCTTTCAAACTCTGCAACTTAGAAATCTTCACATTAGCATCACCTTCATACAAGGTTTCCAACGTTTTCCAGATCTCATAAGTAGTCTTCAAATCCATAACATTTTTCATCTCAGAATTAGTCAAAGCACTCAACAAAGATTCCTTAGCCCGGATATTATACTCAAATCTCTGATCTCAACAGAAGTAGTAGGACCATTCTATGGAATAATATACATATTACTTGTAATGCTCCAGTAGGGTTCACCAGTGCATCTTAGATGGCACTCCATTCAAGTCTTCCACAAAAAATAATTTGTTCCATCAAATCTCGAACTATCCTTCTTGTAACTTGCCATCCCAGATCACCTTAAGTTGTTAAAATTCTTCCAAAGAACCTACTCTGATACCAATTGATGGCAATACAAGGGCAAAAAACTGAGAGGGGGGGTGAATCGGTTGTCACATAAATTCAAAACTTATCCAAATTATTAACCTTATTCTCATATCTGATTATTAACCATGAAAACATAAATCATCAACACATAAAAAAAACACATAACACCAAGATTTTTTACATGGAAACCCTATTAGGGGAAAAACCATGGTGGAGGTCAGTCCACAAGATTATACCCTATTAAAAGTATAATGAAAATGAAATATGGGGAATGCACATGCATTCAGGCACACTGCCTAGAGCTCACTGCTCAATTACAAAGGAAGACACACTATCTTACAAAGAGATTTGGATTATAGCCATCCAAATTTTGAACTGAGAAAATAGCATCTGCTAATGCCCAATTACAGTTCCAATTAAGCACATAAATAATTCTTCACTCTTCTACACACTTCTTCACACTCTGCTCTTCCTTCAAATGATTTGAAAATTATTCACACACACACACACACATTTGGAATACATCAAATGAAATGAACAATCACTTTTATATATCCGCAACAATAAATTTCATCGCTACAAGTTGGCCACAAAGAAATAACAAAATGAATATAAATTGTCAACCCAAAAAATTAAAGATTATCAATGTGAATCAACCAAGGTCAGCCACAACTTAGTGAGGACCCAAATCAACATCTCCAACATGAATACACTTCAATTAACTTCTCCTCGAAGATCCACAACATGCTACAAACACTATGTCGGCCAAGAACAAGAAAAACATGAACATGCAAGAGAAAATCTCGGATCACGATCACAACAATCAATGCGGACATGCAAAAAAGATAGAGAACGATCTAGAAACATCCAAAAGCATCACAAATGACAAGAGAAGCATATAAAAAAACTGCACTAACTGAAATAGCCTCATCTTCAATCAGGAACACCAACTGAAGAAACAAAAAATCTGTCATAATGAAAAATCTTCATAACTCGATCAAATCTTCATGTAGATCTCTGAAACTTGACGTGGATAAACTAGATACGCTCAACAAAAAACCCTTTATTCCACAACCTCTTATCAACAACGTACATAAATAACTGACATACTAAACTTCACTTCACCACTAACAACCTGTAACTCATTTATTACAATTTTCTCAATATCCTCGACATATATAGCTTCAAATACATTTATGTTAATAGTGTTGACATCAATGAAAAACACATATCTTCAACACAACCACAACATCCAATATATACAACTTATTCACGCTTCAATGATGTTCTACAAGTTCCTCTTTTTTGGGACATTATTTCGGTTGGAGGCTTCCTAGTCCTTCACACCTTGATTTGGAGGTTTTTTCAGTCCTTCATTTTCCTTTCTCTCTTTTAGAGAGGAGTTTTCTCCCATTGTGGTTTTTTTCTTTTCTCCAGTTGTGAGAGATCTTTTATTTGTGCATGGGTACCTCATTAGGCCTTGTTTGTCGAGACCCATAATTCATTCTTTCTTTTTAGGGTTTCTATCTACTCCCTAAGTTCATCTTAAGGGGGGGTGTTAGATTAATCGTGCACTAGCTAATAATTCATTACTCTTTAATTGATTATTAGTCTAATTTATTCTCATGCACTTAAGCTAAACTTAGGAGTTCTTTATTAAGTTAACTAAGTGCTTTTCTATGTTAACTAAAGTGAGTTATCATTAAATCATTCTATCTCATCGTATGTGATGTTGACACTTATCCTAATCTAATCCCTTTACCATTTAGGGATGCTCCTATATAGTACTCAACCCTCATTGTATTGTCACTCTAAGATTTACTCTTTTGAGCTATCAAACTCTCAACCTTTGAGGAATCTTGTTTTCCTTGAATTTTCTTGAAGTTCTTCTGTAGCTTTTTCTTGTTGAGGAATATTGCACATATTGTTTGCAGATCTCTTGCGTGGAAGGTGTCTTTTTTCGTTGTTTGATCTTGTGGCTCATGTTTTTCATAATTCTAATAGTTAATACTCAAAAAACTTGGTTGATGATATAAATCTCTCTCTTCTTTGAGATCATGTTTTGAGATGTGACTCTTGATAAGGGTTAAACATAAGAAACAAGGAAATCTCCCTTGAAGTTGGACATAATTTTAGCATGGACTTGATGAGGGGAATTTTCATGGAAAGATCAATATCATTCCCTACTCTAGGTCCACTAGGTAGAGAATCATTTGATAGGTATTGCCCACCTATTTTCTAAGATGTGTTGTATTTTATGCTTTTTCTTCTCATGGGAATGAGTCTTGAGATATGGGTGGTCAATTTTGATGGCTTTTTTGATTCATACATTTTATGGTTTTATTTTCGCTTGTCTTCTCATGTGCATGAGTTTATTTTCATTTTATTTTTAAGGAGTATAGGGTATGGATTATATTTTTTTGGTATATTCCTAGTTTTGGGAATAAATTTTAGTTTGATCTTCCTTCCATTGAGAAGCCTTAAATATTTTTAGTTTCTTTATGCTATTATGTTTGAATTTAGGGTTGAATGGTTGGATGTTGAGATGGAATTTTTTCTTGGAATTTGGAGGTGGAGATATTGCATGTCACAACTATAACACTTAGTGGTGTTGGCATAATGACATGGTATGGCTTGTATGTTTTATCTCTATGGTCTACCGTTTCTTCCTAAAGGTTAAATTCATATGAAATTGGAATTTGGATTTTTGTTGAGTTACTTAGATCACTATGTTTGTGATATCTTATTGTTATTACACTTCATTATTTTTGGTAATAGTTTGTGGCATCTTTAATCTCCATATTTTGTGATGTGCAAACATAGAGTGAGTATATTTTTTTTGGAGAAAGTATACTTTGTTTTATAAAAAAATGATTTTTGTTTTGTATGTCATTGAGTTCTTTGGTATTGGATGGTTTTAGAGGTCATAAAACATGTCCTTTGTGTGAGTACCAATTGTTTTATTTTGGATGCAATGTTTGGCACCAGTCCATACATTACCCTTGTAGTGGGAGTCCTAGGGAGGTAGATGTGTCCATGTTGGAAAACTTAAATTTGATTATGGTATCAAGTGTCTTTTTTGCATGTGTTTGTTTACTACTAGGGAAGATGGGTGTTGAGAAATATAATGGATATACAAGAACTTAGGTTAGATATGGGTATATCATGAGGATTACTTGTGGGTATGTGTTTACTTTATTCTATGGTGTAGTTAGTTGGATGTGTGTAATTGGTTATGATCATTGTTCTAGTTATTAAGGTGAGTATGTAAAATATATACTTAGTCCTATTCTAGAGAAATTTGGATTTTTATGTTTGTGTCAAAATATTGGGTTAAAGTAGTAGTGTTTCTATAGGTCATTTTTAGACAAGTGGAAGTGTTACTATAAATCACTTGCAACCAAGTGGTAGTGTTGATATGAGTCACTTGCAACCAAGTGGTAGTGTTGCTATGGGTCACTATCGGCCAAGTGGAGTGTTTCTATAGGTCACTTTCATCCAAATGGTAGTGATGATATGGTCACTTGCAACCAAGGTGTGGTTTTACTAGAGGCCATGTCTCAACAATAACCATCCTTGTTGAGATCAATTCCATCTCAACATCCAACCATTCACACAATATGTTGTGTGATTGGTCTATCAGATCATCCATCCTTGGGAGAGGATATATATTCTCAATAATGATCTTATTGAGAACACAATAATCTATGTGTATCCTCCAAGGGTCATCCTTCTTCCTTACCATCACTATGGGTGATCCACATGGAAATTTTTTGGGATGTATTACAACTTGCTCTAGAACAAATATTGAAATTATTGTTATACTTTATTACTTTCCATCAATGATTATCTATACAATCCTACATTTGGTAGATTATATATAGGAAGTAAGTGAACCTCATGCTTTCTCTTTCTTATAAATCAACCCCTTTCGTTCATAGAACACCTCAAGTGATGCCAAAAATTATTCTACAACCCCTTTGTGTTTGTGCTAATATGAAACATTAAAGAAATCCCAAATCTCTCTTCTTGCTTATATTTCAAAAGAAAAAGATAAAACTACCTATTTTTGTATATTATTTTAATTGCTTGACTAGAACTTACCATGAAATTATGTGTCCTTACTTTAGTTTCCTTTGATAATATATTTGATTCCATCTTGAACCATATGTACTTTTTTTCCATTCTCATGAATATAAATCTCACACATACAAATACAAACTCATAAACACAATATAAAATGCATTAAGAGAAATCACATATGCTTCTACTTCATCTACATATTGAAGGTTAATAGAAAATTGAAACTTGCACTTTTTCTTAACTTGAATCTCTACACCCTTTTTAACCCAACCCAATGAATAAGGTTGAGTATGATCATATGTTTTTGAACTAATATTTTTAACTATATTAGTTGAAATTAAATTAAAATGAGAACTAGGATTTGCAAGTGTTGTTACCCTTGTTTTCTTCACTTGGAGTTTATGAATGAATAGTTGGTTGATTACTTGTTCTTATTCACTCTTGATGGCCCTTGCAACTATGGAACATATTTTTTATCACTATTTGAGATGTCATCTGTTTCCCCTTCACCTCAAATGGTAATCATGGACTTCTCAAAGTTTTCCTTGATCATATTTTTAGGATGCAATTAGGGGTGTATCCTCCAACATTTTTTTTTGTGAACATCAATCTTATAGTTTGAATAATAATTATAATTTTTTATTATCAGCAACAACGTTGGTCTTCTTCTCTTTCCATTTCTTAAATGGTTTTCCCTTTTCTTCCTTAGTTTGTTCTTTATGTTTTTATTTTTTTGTCTCTTTTAGGAAAAAATATTCCATCTTTCTTCTTCTCATCATCAATGTAATGTATCAACACACAAGCCTCATCCAAATTAACTAGCTTGGTTGTGATTATTTATCTTCTTACATTTGTTTGCAACCCTCCAAGATATTTTGATATCTCCTTCCAAGTCTAGATTCAACATCATGGCTTGTATACATAAATCAGTTGCGTAGTTCTATTTACTTTGACCACTTTCTTTCCTAAAATAAATCCATTTTATGTTTTGATTAATTTCACGATTGAATGGATAAAGTTCCTTAGAAGATCTTTAAAGACTATGTTGTTGATTTCTTCTTCTTGTCACATGAAGAGATATATTTTACACCATTCAAGAGTATGTTCATTCATTTTTAAATGAGAAAATGATTTATGTTCTTCCCTTACATTGTGAACACTAAAATAGACCTCCATCTATTTGATCCAAGCATCTAAAATATGTACATCTACAAACTCAAAGGTGTTAATTTATAAAGCTTAAAAGGGCTGGTTCCACTTCTAACCTCAAATTTTCTTTCTTCCCAATTATTATCATTTCCACCCTTTCCTTCTTCTATATAATATCCAAGTTTGAACTTATTTTCCAAACCTTGTACTATGGCATTGATAGATTATTTATCTTGTAACATGTGAGCCACATGTCTTGTTGTTAATTTCTTATGTTGTTGAGTTATCCATTATTCATGATTCACCATTTTCTCCACATGAATTTATAAGGATGAATCATATGTGGGTAAGTGCACCAAGCTGTGACACAAAAATGGCTCTTAAGATGCCACCTTTTTTTTGAAATCAACAAAATCTAATGTGCACAAAAAAATGAAGATAGTTATGCTAAAAATTTGAAGATGCAACAAGAACAAGAGTTGTAATGCTCAGAGTAAAGTTTCTAAGCTAGTATTTTTTTTGAAAATAATGAATATTAAGGGTTTCAAAAAGGGGGGGAAATAGGTCTTGTTTTTATAAAAAAAAAATAGCATAGCATCTAAGGCCCCCCCCTTTTTCATTAACTTTTTTATAGAATTTCAAAAATATGAACAATGAGAAATAAGGTAACACCATGTAGTTTATCCCTATTCTTTTGGCTATTTTTTTAATGAATATAATATTTTATGAATTTTTTGAAGTGGACACATCCTGAAAAGCTAAAATTTGAGCGTGCTCCCCCCTAATTTTTTTGAAAACTAATCAAAAATCAATTATTTTTTCATCGCGTGTAGATTGGAGCCGAGTTTAAAAATTGTAATCTGTTTCAATATTTGATGAATGAGTAAAAATCTATCCTAAAACTAGCACATGTTTTTTGACAAAAAACGGAGGAAAAAATAAGAGAATTTATGGATGAAAACCTTAACATAATCAAAATTATATATATATATATATTTAGATAGCTAAGAGAGAGTCTAACATCATCACAATTTTTTTATAAACTTGCATTGAAAGATGCACAAACGAGACAGTTATCACAACCAAAAATATGTGTAAATTTGGTATCCTCTCGAGAAAATCACATCCATAAGTAGCTCATTTGGTGATCACCAAATTTGGTGCTCTCCAAATGACACATTCCATTTGGTGCTCGCCAAATTTGGTGAGTGCCAAATGGGACGTGTCATTTGGAGAGAGCCAAATTTGGCGCTTGCAAAATGAGCTTCATTGACAAAAAACTAACTTTGATTTCTCTTTGTGTATCTCTCCACCACTTTGATAACTCTTAGAGTTCATGTTTATGATCATTGATGGATAGTTGAGGCTTTACCTTTCACTCCCTTGTTTCCTCCTTCCCTCTTAACCAATACATACCCATTAGATCTCTCAACCCTCTCTATGTCTCTCCTACACTCTCTACCTTGTCTTCCATCCTTAGGGTTTAAGGTATAGGGTTGAGGGTTTAATGTATAGGATAACTCCCCCTCTCAAGTCTCTTCCTCCCTCTATCCCTCCCACCCCCTCTCTCTCAATTCTCTCCCTCCCTCTATCCCTCCCACACCTATCTCTCAAGTCTCTCCCTTCGTCTATCCCTCCCACCCCTGCTCTCTCAAGTCTCTCCCTCACTCTATCCCTTTCGCCCTCCATCTCTTGGATCTCTCACAACCCCTCTCCCTCTCTCAAGTCTCTCCCTCCCACTCTAACTAGACAAATATTTCTCCCTCACTCTATCCCTCCCACCCTCTGTCTCTTGGATCTCTTGCACCCCCTCTCCCTCTTTCAAGTCTCTCCCTCCCACCCTAACAACACAACTCTCTCTC